>JAHZTW010000001.1:199189255-199303189 GCA_020283515.1 Alliaria petiolata | reverse complement strand
ATATTCTACCATATTGTAATGTGTATAAGAGACAGGTATTATATATTCTACCATATTGTAACTTTGCTATATATTTACGTGGCACGATTTAGTTGGATAATTAAATATTTATAGATATTTGTTATGGTACCATACCGGATATCATCTGCGAGTATTGCTAACTTACCAGCGTATCTCTGAATTTGAATATGCTATTGACATTTATTATTTTTCGATAATTGAGATTATTAATCACAACTTTATGTTTATGAATGTTGTTTGGCTCATCTTCCAAATTCATTGATGCGACAACTCATGTACAATTTTTGCACTATGAAAACAATTTGCTACTGTTAAGCCTACTTAATCTGAAAATTATGATTTTTTTGGCTTATGAAAGTATGGTGTATGTATTAGGTGCACAGAATTGACAAAGACTGTAGTGGACTTTTGGTGTTGGGAAGAACACAAACGGCTGCAACCGTTCTTCATTCTATATTCCGCGAGAAAACATTTGGTGCATCCGCATATGTAAATTCTCTGATATCTCTCACAACTTATCCTTACTTGAGAAGCTGACTTTCCTTTGATTTCTGTAGGGTGTTAAAAAGAACATAAAATCCTTGAAAAGAAAATATTTGGCACTCGTGATCGGATTTCCAAGACGTCAACGGGGACAGATCTCAGCGCCACTCAGAAAGGTCAGTTTTCACACTGATTTAAGCTAGAAAGTTCTGAGTTCTAGTCTATTTGGTTCGATGATGAGTTGATTTGTTTGTTTTACTTTCAATCCGTTGCTTTTGCTGCTCTACTCGAGTCAAATTCTAAAGCTAAAACATATGTGGAATATGTGAGTAGGTTGCTGTGGATGATGGAAAATCTGATCGTATCACAGTTAAAGACAATGGAGAACTTGTTTCTACTCAGCATGCTATCACCGAATACCGAGTGATTGAATCTTCACCACATGGTTAGTGTGAAAAAAATGACTTCGTTTTATTTTTCAGATAAAAACTTAAAATCAAATGATTTGGCCCTGAGTTTCTTTAGCACATTTTTGATCTGTAGGATACACATGGCTTGAGCTTCGCCCTTTAACCGGGAGAAAACATCAGGTCTCTATAAATCTTCAGTTTCTGTTTCCAACGTTTTTCACTATGTTTATGTTCTCTTAAAACAATCTGTTATCAACTGTCTTGGATTGCGACAGCTTCGTGTACACTGCGCAGAAGTTCTAGGAACACCGATACTCGGGGACTATAAATACGGTTGGCAAGCTCATAAAGCCCGGGAACCTTTTGTCTCATCCGGAAACACCACGATCACAAAGCCATCTTCGACTCCTTTTGGTTTGGATCTGGAAGGTGGCGATGTATCTTCAAAGCAGCCACACCTTCATCTCCATTCGAAGCAAATCGATCTGCCAAACATCTCTCAGCTTTTGGAAAAATTGCAGGTTTCTTCAGATTCTGATATTTCGGATCTCGATGGCCCTACATTCGATGCTCCCTTGCGTGGTCATATGCAGCTAAGCTTTAACTTGTTGAAAACTAGAGTCGAAACTTGTGACAATTGTTAGATTTGTTATGAGTTGTTTCTTTTTCTCACCAGACTTTCTTCTTTGTGTCCCCCCCTTTGGTGCTGATATTATTATCATACAAAGATAAATCATTATATTTAAATCATTTCATATCGACTTGCGTAATTGTTATTTTCATTATTAACATAATCAGTGTGATGACGACTGGTGACAAATTTTAAAGGAATCAAGGAGATTATAAGTATCAAAGGTCGACATCTGTCCATCTCTTATCCTTTCTCTCAGACCTTTAAAGAATCAAATCTGTCGTGCATCGATAAAACAAGCGTTAGACTAAGATGGTATTATATATTCTACCATATTGTAACTTTGCTATATATTTACGTGGCACGATTTAGTTGGATAATTAAATATTTATAGATATTTGTTATGGTACCATACCGAATATCATCTGTGAGTATTGCCAACTTACCAGCGTATCTCCGAATTTGAATATGCTATTGACATTTATTATTTTTTGATAATTGAGATTATTAATCACAACTTTATGTTTATGAATATTGTTTGTCTCATTTTCAAATTCATTGATGCGACAATTCATGTACAATTTTTGCACTATTTCTTATTCCTTACCATCTTTGTCTAAGAATATCTTTAATGGTAGATTCTCACGTGTGTATCTAATCTTGAGAAAAGAGAAAATAATATTTTATTTATTGGTAGCTTAATCTGTTGTTTGAGGATCAGCTTGATTATTCCTCCCACATTGTATCCTCCATGTCCTTGTTGTGAAGTTTTAATAAGTTATGACCGAACATCGTTTCAAGAACCTGAAAGCATAACGTATGTCAGTTACAAGCTTAGGCCTATACAATGACTTTCTTATATCCAAATTTATTAAACTGAATTTGAATGGGTTACTTATTTTGCCAAAAGTGATGAATGGTTTTCCTTTTGTTGAAAAAGTTTCAGATTGGTCCATAGTTTAGAATATATGTTTCTATGTCACTGTGAGATCTTGCAAATCCTCCAGTTTAAAAGGGAACAAGATTTCATAAACAAAAAAGGAGCTCTAGATAAAGCTTAAAGATCCTAGTCACTTGTTGTAATTGGATGGGAAATAGATAAAGTACCACGGAAAATTACAAAAAAAAAAATTAACAGTTTGAATTTTGTATCAAAAGAATATTTGATGTATTTTCATATGTAATAGTAACTGTAATCTTTTTAAAATTACAAAAAACAGTTTGAATTTTGTATCAAAAGAATATTTGATGTATTTTCATAATGCAACTTATTTAAATTTCTTTTCTAATAATCCAAAAACCGTGGGCTGTAATATTTGACACGTAGGATTCCCATTAATCTCTATCTTTTATATTTTTAGCAGTCCCTTGCTAGATGCTACACATCCATAAAAATTGAACAAATCATATACAATATATAATTAGGCAAACCTTTCTCCATCTAACCTATCCACATCATCAACTTAATTTTTTTAATGGATTTTTATATATTTTATTCATATACATTTTTTGGGCCTTCACATAACATAAATTTAGAAATTAAAAAATAAATTCTCTACAAACAAAAAAACTATAAATTCTCTAAAAAACCTATATTTTATTCATATACATTTGTTACATGTGTTGTAGAACCGTTCTCTTTTTTCTAATTGTTTCTCAATTCTCACACACCTCGCACCAATACATGGCCTGATGGCCTTATCCGCGCTTTCACTGTAGCAAAGGGTGAGAGCATGCTTGTTGAATCTGTAGTGTATTTCATTTGGGATGGTACCACATGAGTGACACAAGGCAAATTTGCATTCCGTACATTGTAGGTGAGACCCAAAACATATTTTCTTGCAACCGTTACATGAGATCTCGTTCTTGCTATTGTAGAATGTGGAGATAAAAATGAGATTTATGAATGAAACACTCTTGAACTGAGACGCATCGAACATCTAGCACAAAGCTCTCACAGCCTTTTCTAGAGCATGCGTAACGGAAACCGGAGGATGCTCGGGAACAAGCCGAACAAGAAATGTCTGGGAGTCGTAAATAGGATAAGAGTGTGGTTGTGCAACGCATGGTCCAGTTTTCGAGGAAGACACTTAATGGAATCATGTTCATCTAAATGTATATAACTTGGCTAAACCTATACGTAGATTACAAGAATATTGCCCCTATTTGACACGGCATGTTCTATTGGAAAATGTTGTCACTCTTTTTTTTCACGGCAGTAAGAAAATATCAAAATTATTGTTTCTTTCTTCTCCTAATAAAGCACTAAAATTCAACCAAGTATAAGGGGAGGGAGGAGATAAGAGCTTCTTCAAACTCTCATACATCATGAAGGAAGGTGATGCCAACGCCAGGGACCCACTTTGTAATATTCAGGCAATAATCCTCTGTACAGCCCTCTGATGCCTTCTGACTTGAATATGTGTTTGAATGTTCCTAAGAGTCCCGTCTTGTACACTCTCGCTCTTCCCCCAGCTCCTTCTACTTGCATTCTTCTTCTCACAAGATCCAACGGGAACGTAGCTACAAAGTTATAGGCATCACACACAAAAAAATTCTCAACTGGTTCATATAGTAAGAGGTTTGTAGCCAATATCCGAAATTGATTTTTGAGTGAAAATGGCTTAGTGTCTTGTAGCTAGAGAGAAGGTCAGATCGAATAACAAACCTGTTGAAGAAGCAACTCCAGCTAGACTTCCACAACCAAGACTCATAACCAATGTTGAATCATCTGGCCTGAAGAAAAGAGTAAAGAAGATAGTAAGGTTTCTATGACGAGCTATAGCATCTAGGAACAGTTTTACTCAATAGGCGAGTGCAATCCTAATTAAAGATGAGTTTTACCTATGAGATAGCCAAAATGATTTCAGACTCTCATACGCAGTAAAGTTGATTGCAAGGGTTGGCCCAACACCCTGAAATCAGAAAAAGGAGTACCAAGAAGCAGTTAACAATCAACACACTAGGCAAAAAGAGAACCAAGGGAAAGCAAACCGAGCGTACCAACATTGTAGCACCAGGTCCTTTATACAGACCCAAAAGTCCCTCTTCTCTGCATATGGTACGAAAAGCATGCCCAATACCCTGGTAATACATTGTATTTCTCTGCGAAGGATCAAATGTAATGAATTCAGAACAGACAAAAAAACGCCGCTCAGAATACAGTTTTCAAACATCAAACACAAGAAGTGGAAGCTTAATAATAAATGAGGTTCATTGCAGGTAATATATAGGTCCACCACACGCATCTGAGGGATATGAGATGTGGTATTCAATCATATTGTTGTAATATACCATAGCCAGTGAGAAAACTGCAGCAATATGCTAAGTGCAATTTCCCTGTACTAAGGACTTTATAAAATGAACCATCTACTCGACTAATATCCTGTTCTTTTGGTGGGGGCTAAGAACAAACTATTTTTAGCATAAGAAGCAACACTATGTAGAGACAGAAACACTATGAGGTTTTGAATAGTATCATAGATCTTTAAGCAAAGCCCTATTTCTGGACTAAGAACTTTTTGGAGTAATAATGGATATTCAGAACCATGCAAATTAAAAATGGAAAATCTGTCGACATACCATAACCACTGTAGAGGAAAAACGCTGGACACAAAAGGTTGCGCCAATTCATGCAAGCACAAATTGAAGAAAAAAAGGAAAGATTAGTAGGAAACATTGATAAATATCATACTGAATTTTTTTTAACAAATGACCATCACTGAGAAATGGAATTGAAAGGTAATGAAATAGGTCCCACCAAAGACAAAATCAGAGATTGAACATCAATAATTGAACCTAGACAAAGAATGAAAAGAGCCATGTATTAGAATTACCATGCTCCTGAAACAAAAGTACATGGCTCTTCAAACACGCTGGATGAGGCCAAACCATTTCAAAACCAAATGCATCCAGAGAAATGGTTAAGTTGAGTGTTCCAAGGATACCCCAATCCTCACCTTATTATACAACTTTAGAAAGATACAGTAAGTTGATACAACTTACAGTTACATTTCTAACGAGTCATTTAGAAAGATACAGTAAGTTGATACAACTTTAATTGATGATTCAAACTTAAAATTATTTCTTGATGCTCATTTTTTACCCACTTCACTTTAATAATCACGTAGTATGAAGACTACCAAATCAAGAATGTCAACCGACGGATGCACGAGTATCAAAATGACAGATGCGTGAATAGACAAGGAGTTTGACGAATTGTAAAGTAAAGCCAAGGATGTATCATCTAACCAATCCTATAAGTATAATCTGTAAAGTAAAGCCAAGGATGTATCATCTAACCAATCCTTTAAGTAAAGTAAAGCCAAGGATGTATCATCTAACCAATCCTATAAGTATAATCTGTAAAGTAAAGCCAAGGATGCATCATCTAACCAATCCATGACACTAGTAGGAGATATACTCTGGTTTTTCAGAAAAGAAAACACTGAGATTCATGAAGCATTCCTACCATCTCTTCTGAAAGAAATTTACCTTCACGGGCTGCACTGTCTTGATCTTTGTTCCATAACTTTAGCATATGTCAAGTGAAAAGTATTGGGCTTGACAAACACAAAAATGAAAAGGAAACAGGTCCCCACTGCCAGGTGTCTATAGACGCATCCTCAAGTAACTGCAGGCTTGAGTCCAGATGTATAATTGAGCTACAAAGTACATAAAGCAGAGGAGATGCTTAGAGAAAGAAGCCAAGCTATTAGAGCAAAGCGCAGAACGACGAGTAAGTCAGCAGAAGCTGGAGTAACAAAGATTCTCACCATCTCCAGAGAAAAAGTGCAATAGTTTTTTTCATCGTATTATAACATGAGAACATCAGGTTCCACGGAAACACATCCCCTTTGCATCTCCTGTCAAAAGCCATATCCATTACTTCACATGGCAATGCAGTTTCTTACCACAAGCTAACGCTCCATCCCGCTCAAGGCACTTCAACAGGAAGGGAAGTATGGGGTCACATATACATGTCAAAAGACAGGTTCTTTCTCCTGTCAAAAGCCATATAAGGGGAGTATGGGGTCACATATTCATCTGGCTTGAGTCCAGATGTAAAATTGAGCTAAGAAGTAGAGAAAGTTTCGGAGATGCTTAGAGAAAGAAGCAAAAAAAAAAAACAGATAACTGATAACAATTTATTAAGTTTCGGAGAACAATTTATCAAGTTTCAAATCGCACAGAAGAAAGAAACAAGTTATTGATAGAGTAATCATGTTCAAAGAGCATGACCAAAAAACAAATAAAAACAAATCAATATAGGGAATGGCTGTCAAGCAGGTTGCACCGTACTTGGAACATAGGAGCAAGCACGCAGTAAAGAGTCTTCTTCCTTTGTTGCAATTTTTCCGAGATCCACTTCTCGATGGTATCCATTTTCTCCTAGGATGTGAGCTGTCTCGCGAGTTGGGAATTCTCTATCTTTGTCTTGATCAAAAACAACCACGGCCTTGCTCTCCTCGTCAATGAGGAAACTCCCACTGGTATCAAACTTAAAGAGAGCGACTGGTTCCATATCAAACGCTAAGAACTTGCTCCAGGACACGGCATTGGGCGCAATCTTGGTGGTAACCCAAACGTCAATCTCAAGTGTATCCATGCGCTGAAATAACACCGCAAGCTGCTCATCTCTAGCGGTAGATAAAATCACAGAATCGTCAAAAAAAGACTCAAACGGCAGAGGCAGACGCGGTCCAAAACACTCTGCTGTGAAATCAAAACAGATTAAGAAATCAGGGACGTCTCCTCGTGATTCCTTATCGTGAGCAAACCAGTACGAATCTCCCTTCAAAGACACGCCATAGTGATAATAATCAATCTCCCAGTCTGGACTGACATCGAGAACCCTCCATGAACTAGAGTTTAGATCGTACATCTCGTGCAGAGATTTCTCCGTTATGGGGTGAATAAATCTCAAGACTTTATGGGTAAGGCTCGGTGTGCTCTTGTCGTATCCGAGAGCATGGCCATACCAGACCAGTTGGTGGTGAGCGGCGGATCTGGGTTCGACGCAGATCCACCGAGTTAGCCCCGTATAGGGGTTCCAAACGACGAGCCTGGTGTAGTCTTGTGTGGTGCATAACAATAAACCTTGGCAGTGAGATACTCGAGATATACCGACTTGATCTGAATCGCTGAGGCTAATAAGTTTACCTCTCGGCTCCACAGATGGATCACAACCCTTGTCAATTCCATGGAGATTGACGCCCTTTAAATAAAGACGAAAATTTTGCATCATGATCGCCAGAAACTCCCCTTTCCTTGCTGCTGCTGCTGCTGATTGAGCAAGGTGCTTCTTTTTAAAGGTCCCATCTTTGGATAATTTGTTCCACTTTTTGCAACTAGATCGCACTGCTCTCGTAGATGTCAACGGAGTTCTACAGAGAATCTCGTCCACCAATTCCGTTGGAAGTCTAGCCATCACCATTGACAGATCGATTTAGAGAAGATAAGTTATAGGTTGATCTTTGTTAAGAAAAAAAAAATTTCAGCCGCCGGTGAATCAGGGGGGAGTATGAAGAAGATAGAAGACACGTATACCCTGAATGTATAACTGGGCCAGTTGTGGGCTTTTCTGAGAATACAAAGCAGTATATGTATAGGCATGAACCAGAGCAAAAAGGAAATTTATAATTGGAAAATATACCTTTTCGCTTTCTATATTCTTACCTTTTGTTATTCCTATTTCCAATTGTGATTCTTCAAACTTCCATTTTTTTGTTCTATTTTTTTAACAAACTTATTTTAGGAAAAAAAAAAAAAACGTACGTGGAATACATGAGTAATCTGTAATTAGAAACATCTTGAGTTTTCTTTTATTTAAAACGGGCCACAGCCCGCGGGTTCGGCCCAACTAGGCCCACTGCAGGGCGGGCTTGAACTTAAAATTATGGATCCGAAAATCGGCGGGTCTCGCGGTTCCGACCCGTGCGGATTTTGGGTTTAGCGGGTCAATCCGTTGCGGTTTTGCGGGTTTGCGGTTTGACCCGCAAAATTCAATAGTTTTTGTCGATTTCAAGAATTCCGATAGGGGATGGCGAATTCGCGATTTCGATGGTGACTTCAAGCATTTCCGATGGTGATTTAGACAAGATCTAGGTAAGCAAAGCATATACGCTGCGGAACGAAGTGACGGAGGAGATTCAATTCGATCCATCAACGAATAGAACCTGAACGAATCTCATAGATAACCGCTTGGAAAATATCAAATTCGAACAGTTCAGACAGCAGGTTTGTCACAATGGAAGGCCTGTTTCTTTGTTTTTGTAATCAAGAATAATAGATGAGTGTTATTTGAATGTAATTGAGATAGATAGTTATCGAAACATAAGCATCTTTTGAGTTTTTGTTGAGAAAATTGAGCTAATTTCTGTTTTATTACAGGATTACTTGTCTATGGTAGATAAGGGAAAGAAGTGTATAGAGGAAACTTGGACCGAGATGTCTGCAGGAAGCACAATGGAAGGTCAGTTTCATCCTCTATCTCTCTCTTACACAGGTTTTAAGGAAATTGCAGAGAATTAAGCTAAAATGTCCCTGCAACTTCTCATTCTCCTCTTCGATTAGCGCTGTTTTCTTCACATCAACTATTCCTGCCATCGTCACTTATATCATCTGTCAAATATATCCATTCACTCTCCATTTCTGTTTACCTTTCACGTTCTTCCTCTAGAACGTCATTGTTGTTCTCAGCGTTCTTGGTTGAATCAGTGCTATTCCTCATTTGAAAAGACCATAACAGCAAAGATCTCAGATTATCTGTTTATTTTGTTGGCTGCAGCTTGCTCTTAAGCTCTGCTATCTCCTTTAAAAGAGCTTCCTTTTCAGGGAAAATGGGAAATCAATCCTTATCATACCAAACTTTTATTTTGGTATGAATTAGCAAAAAAAGCACAGAACGTAGCCTTGGAAATTGCTTACGGTCATCGCAGAGGACGAGATTCTCTCTGATTTGTATTAAGAAAACTATTGTTGGAATGAATAATTTTGTAGAACTTTAGCTTAACAAATTCTCTCTGGTAATGTATTAAGAAAACTATTGTTGGAATGAATAGTTTTAAAATGTTGCTTTCGGATTTATGAAAAAAATTTTATATATATATATTTTTTATCAAATCAGGTATCCAAACAAGAAAATACAGGTTAGTACTTTGAAACTAAAATTGAAGTGAAACCGGTTTGTAAAAAAACCGCGGGTCAGTTCGCTAACATGTAGAATACATGCGGGTTGGGCTTGGGCCATAAGATTTCAAACCGCAGACCACGTGGGCCGGCCCGCCGGACCCGAAAACAAATGAAACCGCATCAGATTGGGCTATTTGGGCTCGGGCTGGCCCGTCTGACATCTCTTACATGCCGAGATTTGTTTTTCCTTCTTGTTACCGGAAACATGAAATTTCGTAAACCGGATGCATCAAACACTTTGGTTAAACCAGGGGGAGATTTGACGTAGTCCTCGAGGATAAGCGTCACAAGTCACAACCACATCCTTGTTCTTGTCTAGAAACACTTGAACCTGCTTTAAAATGCTAACCCGCCGCTTGCTACATACGGACCAAAAACCAAATTAGAAACGTTTCATTTCGACATTGGACCGATCGACTTATGTGTGAATCTATGGAACTTAGGAATGCCGTGTAATTGAAGCAATTGCCACCGTAAGAATGGCAAAGCCATATATCGTTTTGGAAGTCGTACATGTCAAGCATAAACCCTCTAACACCATTCTGCACACCCCACATAATAAAATAAAAGATAGAATAAAACCCTTTAAAGAATGATACTTTTGAAATGGGTTTATCAAAAGATTTTTTTTTTAAAAAAAAATCGTTGAAGGAAAGAATGAAACTTTTGAAATGGGTTTATGATATAATGATCAAGAAGAAGAATATTTTAAAAAAATCGTTGAAGGAAAGAATGAAACTTTTGAAATGGGTTTATGATATAATGATCAAGAAGAAGAATATTTACAAGAAGAATAATCTTTCCTCGTTCTCTTCACTTTCTTTCAACTCTAGCCACCGGAAACAGCCACAACACCGACAGAAAAGCTCTCGAAATCATCATCGGCGGCGGTGAAAGCCCCAATTACAATTCTCCGGCGCCATCTCCGGAGCCAGAAGACTGTCCTCCACCACCACCTCCGCAGCCGCAATTCTCGAGCCCACTAATAGAGAAAGTGTATCCAGTCATCAAGAATTTTCAGAACCTAATCGAAGACGATCCAAAGAAGATACTCAAAACATGGGTAGGCACCGACATTTGCGCTGAGGACAAATACGTAGGACTCGAGTGCGCTAAATTTCCAGGAACGAACAATCTCGCACTCGCGAGTATTCAGTTCAACCAATTTAACTTGGGAGGCAAGAAACTCCGGCTAGATAACTTCCTCGACAAGCTAGATGAAGTCACCATCTTCCACGCAAACAGCAATAACTTCGTGGGCTCTGTTCCCAAAGTCAGCAACTTGAAGTACCTCTTCGAGCTCGATCTCAGCAACAACAAGCTCTCTGGAGAGTTCCCGAGCTCTGTCTTGAAAGCAACGAATCTCACGTTTCTCGATCTCAGATTCAATTCTTTCTCAGGTTCTGTGCCTTATCAGATTTTCAATCTTGATCTCGACGTCTTATTCATCAACGACAACAATCTTGTCAGAGACTTCCCGACAATCTCGGATCCATCACTGCTCTTTACCTTACATTTGCTAACAACAGGTTACAAAAGCTCCACACTTTCTTTAGTTTTATCGGATGAAATCTTAAAGGGTTTCAAAACTCAATTGCTTTTAGTCGTTAGAAATTTAATCCAAGATTAAATATTTTCTTCTTTTTTTTCAAGAACAAAACAGATTAGGTGTTGTATGACATCACGATTCACGAGGATACATATGCATTGGGTTTTTGTATGAACGCCATAAAATATATTTTACATAAAGTATCTAACGGGGTTATTTGGAATTTCATGTGATATGATGCAGATTCACGGGTCCTATTCCGGGAAGCATAGGTAACATCAAGTCCTTAAAGGAAGTCCTTTTCTTAAATAACACGTTAACCGGTTGCTTACCATACCAAATCGGGAAGCTTAACCGAGCTACGGTTTTCGATGTCGAGTTTAATCAGCTAACCGGTCCGATACCGTACTCTTTCGGATGCCTAGACAAGATGGAACAGCTGAATTTGGCTAGAAACAAGTTCTACGGTACCGTACCGGAGATCGTCTGCGAGCTCTCAGCACTCAAGAACGTTTCTCTCTCGTTCAATTACTTCACGCAGGTCGGTCCAAAATGTCGAAAACTCATCAAGAGGAATATTCTAGACGTTCGCATGAACTGTATTCTTGATCTTCCGAATCAGAGAACGCCATGGGAATGCGCCAAATTCTTCATGCGGAAACAGAAATGTCCCAACTCTAGGTCTTTCTTTTATATCCCTTGTGGCAAGGATCCGCACCGGATTAAACCGGATCAAGAAGGATTAGAAGGACAGGCTTCGCCACCGGTATCTTACGGCGCTCTTAACCCGGACCGGATTCGGAATCTCTAGCTAAAACCAAGACTTGTTTGTAATTATGGATCTCCATGTTTTCATATTTGCAAGTGTGATTTATTGAATAAAATGCAACTTTTTTTCCGTGTGGTACATTTGGGTTATTACAAGTAAAATAGGTTTTGCCTTGATCGTACCGATTTAAACCGGGTTGGTTCTTAATTTGCCAACCGAACCGGAACATGTATAAATTAGTATAAAGTAAACCATTAGAGTCAAACAATTGAGAGAAGTGAGACAAAGGTTACAACAAACACAGAAAGCCCAAGTTGGGTCGGTTTGGTAGATGGATGACCATAGCCTTTGGTCGCTTCCGCGGTAAGTTTCCCAATCGTCATGAGTTTCGAATCCAGTTTCGGCTCTTCATGCTTCTCACACGTCCCATACGGCATGTCCTCCTCCTGCACACACACACACACACACACACACACACACACACACACACACACACACAAAATTAATATGTTTTCTAACATGCAAAATCCATATAGTGAACCATAGATTACTAACCTTACAACCGGCTATATCGTCACAGCCGCAAACTGAATGGCCGTTTGCAACATCCACTGCTTTTGGAGCTCCTCCGCCATCGCTTCTCTAAACCGCAAACAGATATTAACATTACCTAAATGTTACTTAAATCAGATAAAATTTCATTAAAACCGGACCCAACTATACCTTGTAGAAATCGACTGCGATGAAGTTAGGCCAGCGTTGTCCCGAGGCTTCTTGACATTTCTTGATGGTGTCAAGAAGAGGACCAGAGTTCTGTTTACAATATCCAATCAAATCCGCAGTATCCGGAAAATAGTTTACTAGAACTTTGAGGATTTCATATGTTACGCTTTTATGCAGCTTCTTGACACACAAGTTGTTCGATCCCTGAGCTCTGTTGATAGCATTTTTCAAACCTAGTTTCATTTCGGATTCCCTCTGATACGTCTTTTTCGATCTCGTGACAAACCACTCCTTGTCCTCAAACTTCTTCCCGTTTAAAGAAAATAGTACATTTTAAATACACTAGCAAACCATTGGAAAAAAATGTATTTGGTTTTATAATTCAATGTTTGTTGTTACTATTACAAAAATGTATCAATTTTTGCTTTATAAAAAAAAAAGATTTCTCCCAAAAATAATAAAGTTATATGAGACCGTCATCATCATCGTATAATATAATATCACAAGTTATAAATAGCATGCCAGCTTACATTTTAAAGTGCTTTTATCTTCTGAAAATTACGTTTGGGCGGGTCCAAATCAATTATAGAAAGATAACCTCACATGAAGGAGAATAATATTGTATTATATGGTATTTGAATGAAGTCTCTTGAATGAATTTTAATATTTACTTTCTTATTATATGATCATTATCTAGTATATGACATTTAGGTGTCCGCATGTAATCAAAATTAAAAAGGGCTTTCAAGTCAGTCTTTTTTACAACAAAGCATTTGTAGTGTACAAGTACAACAAGCAATGAAAGATAAGTTTATTAGGTGAATAAGAACGAAAACCTTAAAATTAGCTAACTAACAGCTGAATTATTTCATATCAGAACATGTTTTTTAATACATTGATTAATAATATAAGTTTTAAATTAAAAAAAAAACAGACACATCGTTCTGAAGTAGTTATTTACAAATATATTCAGAGATATGAATCATTTGCGATTCTTCTACATCATCGTTATTGGCTTATTGTTTCTAAGAAATTTGCGTGTCCTTGTATTGATAAAATTGTGGTTTTTCTAATAAAACAAATTAGTATTCTATGTGATGATATGAAATTCGTGAAACCAAATCATGTGAAGAGATAAGATAGCCACTTGGAAGAGTAGAAATAAACTACAAACCAACAAACCATTGCAATCATTATGTTTAATTATGGTATACAACTATACATATAAAAAGGTTTAATTTGAACGACAAACACTAAATTTTAAATTATAATTTTTACATGCAAAAAAAGTTTAGTTTTTAAAAAAAGTAGAAAGTAATGGTATCTTAAGCAATTTATAATATTAGAAACCTCCCACATAATTGAGAAGGAGGAGAAGACATATTTATAGTTGTATGGGTGTTTTAAGCAATTTAATGAACTTACGGATGAAAACGTAAGAGAATGGTAAGTTAGGGTATTTTTTTATGGAATTCGTTGCTTTCATCAGAAATAGGCAAAATAGGGAAATTTGCTCTTTCTCTCTCCGTCTCATTGTCACTGACTCCTCCGACTGTCATTCTCTCAGGCGACTTGCCATTGACCTTTTTTTAAAGTCTCTCTCTTTCTCTCTTTCTCTCCTCTGTTCTTGGCCATGGTGGCCTATAGGCTAGCTCTCTTGCTCGCATTCATCGCATTTCTTGGAATCCAGCTGCCTTTACTAGCGGAAGCAGGTTTGTCTCACCATCACCATTCATCTATCCTTTTTAGAAACTTCCTTGAAAATATTCTTCAATTGTCTTGATTCGTCACTAGGATTTACTGATTCGAGGCTAAATTAGGAGAAATTACTGATGTTTAATCTTGAGTTTTGAAAGATTTTGGCTTTGGGGTTCTGCAAATTTCGATGTGCATTCGTTAACTGTTTTTGTTCATCTGTGTTTCTGGTGAAATTAGAAGAAAGAAACAAGGTTTTGTGATTTGTTGTGTTTACAAATTGTCCATTGGACTTGACTTCATCTAACTTCACTCTCGTGGCTTCCGTGTGCTCGAACAACACCGACAGAGCCAAGTGCTGCCGCTACATGAACGCTTTCGTTGCTGTATCTGTCGCTCGCTATGCTAACCACACAACAGATCTTGGAGTTGCATCAGATTTAATCGAAATCTGCATTACTTCCATCTCCAGAACCATGGAGCTGTATGGAATCCCAAGAAACGCAACTGCCTTCTGTGGATTAGGGACCAAGATTCTGGTTAACTATGATTGTGAGGGTCTGACCACTGTAACGCAAATGCTTCAGTCCCCAAAGTTTGGAGAGGTTTCGAGAAACTGCAAACTCCCGCTTTCACCGGGAGATCAGTGCAAGATTTGCTTGAATTCCGGTATCACCTACCTCCGTAGTCTTGTGGATACAGGGAATAGCATCAAACTGAGTACTTGTCGAGATGCAACCTATGCTGCGTTAGCAAGCCGGGTTGACAATTCATCGGCCCTTGAACTCGCTAGCTGCTTCTTTAATGTGGCTGAGCTTAGCGTTGCTCCAGGTATACGCAGTTTTGTGTGTCAAATTGTCATTCATGGAGTGTAGAATCTTATCATTGTTTCTATATAGGGAAAGTTCCTAGACAGATCCTGTATATTTTAGTATGTCCTGGATAATCTTTTTAGTATTGGATCCGATTATTTGTTTCCTTTTCTGATTTTCTTGATATCTTCTCAGACTCGTCTCCATCGTCGCTGAGCCCAGAAGCTTCTCGAAGTCCAGTGTTAGCTGATAGTCCAAGCAGCAATGATCTTGTTTTGTCTCGAATTAAAAGTCACCATCCATATCACTTGACAGTGGCTCCGATTATTGGGATCGCCGTTACAGTTTTTGCTGTTATAATGCTCGTGGTCCTAATAGTTCTTATCCAAAGAAAAAAACGGGAACTTGATGACTCCGAGAGTATGGATCGTAATCCAACAAAGACATTTCCTTCTCCACGCCCCAATGTGATGATTCATGAAGGTGCGAAAGTTCTTCTAGTGTTTCACTCACTTATAAGAGATGTTTTGAGCACCTAAAAGAAAGAAACGTATGGTTAGTTTTTGCAGGTAATTCGTTGGCTTTTCGGAAATTCAGCTACAAGGAGCTGAGGAAAGCAACTGAAGACTTCAACGCGGTGATTGGCCGTGGGGGATTTGGGACTGTTCACAAAGCTGAGTTCAGTAATGGGCTGGTTGCAGCTGTAAAAAAGATGAACAAGAGCTCCGAACAAGCAGATGATGAATTTTGCAGAGAGATAGAGCTTCTCGCCAGGCTGCATCACCGCCACTTAGTTGCTTTGAAAGGCTTTTGTATTAAGAAGAACGAGAGGTGAACTATTACAACACTTTTGCTTCGTTTCTTTTCTCGCCATTTCTGTGTAAGAGATATTGGATTCACCTCTGCTCATCTAACCTGAGGATTTTCAGGTTCATTGTCTACGAGTATATGGCAAATGGGAGCCTGAGGGATCATCTACATGGTATGCTCATGATTTCCAGATTTTATTTCTATGTTATAGACTTGGATTGAGAATCTTGAACATTGTTCTTCATTTCTGCGCAGCCACAGAGAAACCTCCACTTAGTTGGGCAACAAGGATGAAAATTGCAATCGATGTGGCTAATGCTCTGGTAAAATTTTCCAAAGCCTTCATCATCTACATCTCTCATAAGACTCATACTATATGGTTCGAATTCTGTTCTTAGTTCTTGATTGAATATTCTTCTTTTCCTCCAGGAGTACCTTCATTTCTACTGTGACCCACCGCTCTGTCACAGAGACATAAAGTCAAGCAACATATTACTGGACGAGAAATTTGTTGCTAAGGTGTGTCTGCATTCTATATCACATATCTGGCTCATTGACTTGTCTATTCGTTTCACCTCATAAGGAAATTGATTTTCCTTTTGGCTTCTACGCAGCTTGCAGATTTTGGCCTTGCACATGCTTCCAGAGATGGCTCCATCTGTTTTGAACCTGTTAATACTGATATCCGTGGAACTCCAGGTCTGGAGACAAAGGAACATCAACTATTCTTATCTTGAAAGTTGAGTGAAAAAGCTAATCTAAAAGACTAAAACCGGTTGAAATCTGAATTTCAGGCTATGTAGATCCAGAGTACGTTGTGACGCAAGAACTGACAGAGAATGCAATCATTGATTAGTGTTTTAATCAATAACATTTCATTTCTTGCTGATATGAGGATAGCAAGTCACTGGAGAAAGACCTTGTAACTTTACAGGCGAGTAGTTCAGCTGAGCCCAAGACACCAAGAGAACGACATGAAAAGTTAATAAGCGTAAGATCTGATCACGGAAGCTCGCTACACCGAGCAGCAACCAAGAGAATATCAGATCATCAAGCATAAGCTGCCAAAACCATTCAAGATAAATTCTTTTGTACAGCTTTTGAGATTTTTAGACATACAAATAAGAGATGATTAATCCTCAAATTAGTTCTCATCACAGATTTTATGTCTGAAGCGCAAAACCCAATCGTTTTATCATGTTTTCTTTATCATCAAGAAAACATTCATCAACAGCCTACACCAGTAGGAAGATAAAAGAGATAAAGGAAGAGTATAATAATTCTTCCACCATTGGAAAAGATGTGAAATTTTCTGTATATGAAAACTGTGACATTTCAATTTGCAACTACTTGGTCCTAAATGAAATGTGTGTTAACTCGATCAAATGTAAGTACCTCTTTGTACGAGAGTGTAAGGAAAAACATAAAAACTGTGTGAAAGCACATCAAATGATACCATTTGTTAACGAAATATCAGTTCAACGGATTAGTTCAAAGGACATGCATGACCAAGATAAACTAAAAAAAAAAAAAATGGCTTATATATTCCGGTAGTCACATCTTGGCTGGAGACGTGGCTAGAGGATCCTTCAAGGAGCTTGAACTAGGCCTGCAAAGGAAAAATGAAGCAGGTGACTAGTCAAGACTTTTGCTGATATGGCTAAACCGTGATATATCTTCTATTGCAGAAAACTTTGATCGGCTAACCTGTGAATTCCACCAGGTCGTCCTGAAGAGGCTGAGGGATTTTGTAGTGTTCGATTCGTTTGAGGACTGCTGCAAGCAAAAACAGTATTAGGCTAGAATCAAAACAAACAAGAAAAAGTTCATGACTAACCTTTGAACCCTAGCATTGTCGCTCACAAACAGCCAGCCTAGCATTCTCACAAACACCCTAGCATAGAAATAAATGGAAGCTGTGGAGCTAACCTCTGAAATCCATCTGGTCCAAAAGGTTGTCGTGCGTATGCTGAATGTTTTTGAGACGCCTGTGGTCGAATGGGAGGAGGAGCAGGAGCATCTGGTGGTGGAGCAGGAGCATCTGGTGGTGGAGCATCACCGGGAGCTCCCACCCTCCGATAATGAACTACAGCTAAGGATCTGTGCACCGGACGATAGTAGTGCGTCCTTCTCTCCAAGTGAATACCTGGCACCAAAACTTTGAAAGCTTTGGTGTAGGTAATCAATGGATTTCCTTCCTGGAGAAAGGAGGATGAATGATCAAAAAATCAGAAACAATATACGTCAAATATGAGAAATCAGAGAAATACCATTTTGGTACACGAGTGCACACGGCGATGGCTCTTAGAACGTATCCAGTGCTTATCTCTGTCTATGAATCCACCAGGACGATCCTAGAGATATAACCCCTCCGTGTTTAGAGGTGGATTCTGATCGGAAATCACCAACCTACGCCTGATGTTGTATATGTGCTCGATCTCTCTCGCATCTAGCCAGCGATGGCTAGACTGGAGAATCACTTCATCTTCTAAGCCAAGATCCTGGATATTTGTCGCTGTCGCCATTTTCGCCGTTTTGCCGTCGGAGAGAAAAAAATTTGCCGAAGAGAAAAGTGTCGAAATCGATTTCGATAGATCGGGATCACTGTACATAACACACCAAACGACAACGTTTTAGGGGGAGAGTGTATTGTTATATATATATTATTTTTTTTTTCTGGTGAAACGTGTATTGTTATGTTCCTTAAATGTCCAAAAATATAATATATCACACATTGTCGCCGTTATGATCGAATGATATTTTTTAGTGTCTAGTGTGTTTGGGCCAACAACAAATATTCAATCAAGCTTTGTTTTACATAATCATTAATCACACAAAGCCATTGCCAATTTCAAAATCCCAGATTGTTTACAATAAAATGGATCCCAAACATATCCCCAAAGTTAAATGAACTTAAAAGCATTGTATTTACCTAACTTTATACAACCAAAAAACAAAACAAAAAAAAAGATTAGAAGCTGAAACATACGTTAAATCGATTCAATCTTTGGGACACTCTTAGCAAAGACAAAAAAAATTACCAACTTGTGTTGAGGATGCTTCTGTTTCTTCCTCTCTAGTTACGCTGCAGGATTTGGATATTCTTTGGGTTTGGGTTTCACTTCGATTTCATTAACGCTTCTTACAAAGATGGCGTCCGGTTCGTGCCTGTAAAACCGCAAACACAGAGCCAGTTAAAATATCATTTTAACCCAAATACAAAAGATATCTCTAACGGTGACATAAATCGAAGGTTGTTTAAATTATGAATCTCTAGGGTTTGAGCATTAATTTGTTTCTGATAACCTGTATGACTAAAGGAACAGGGTATGAAGGTTTATATAGATCTGAAGTTTAGTTTTTCTCTATGAGAAATGCTATGTTATTCTCTATAAGCATTCAGTCAAAAACAATGCCAAATCATTCTGTGTATGCCATCCAAGATTTCAAAGCCACGCTATTCTAAACTTCAGAGGATGATATAAAGGGGAAGGATACTTACGATTTCTCCCCCTCTTCATATGTGTAACTTGAAGCAACGGCTAGCAGCTGACCATCTCGACTGAATGAGAGTGCTGCGATACTTGTTGGATACTTTGAATACTGCAAACGAAACAAGGACCAAAATAATTCACTTCTGTGTCACACTAAGATGCACTGAGAAAATGAAAACAAAAAGCTCTTGTCTTTTACTGAACCTGATATAGCCTCTTCTTGTTGTTACCATCCCAAATGTTGACAAAACCATCACAACCTCCGGTTGCAAAGGTGCCATAACTGCAATTAAAATTTTCAGATGAAGACTTCTCAGTATTATAATTTTTCCCATTAGTTCTCAGACCAGGCATAAGTCAACCTTTGTCTAGTTGAATCTAAAATATTAAACTCAAAAAACAAAACAGTTCCAGATATTATTTACAAACATAGCATACTAGCATCCAAGCAACCTCGAACTAGCCTTCACAGTCCATTTCCTCTCTTCATCATTAGAATTTCATCTTCACCATCAGTAATACAAGGGGTTTACACCTCAGACTAAAATATTTTGTTATACTATTATTTTAACCTACTCGTGCTCTGTGAAAAGTGGTTGATCTAGATATCTATGAAACAGTTGGACTCCTACTCACATGGGATGGAATGCAATGGCATTTACGGAGTAAACAACGTCCCTTCCAGCCTCTGATTTCCGATGACATTTGAAAGCATATCTGAGAAAAAGTTCAAATACATGTGTAAGTCAAGAGTCGTGGGAAAGAGATAAAGAAGAAAAAACACGAGGAAAATACTTCTTAGCTTGAGCAGCCTCTGAAAGATCGAAGTACTCCATTGCGACCCTTCCTTCAACAGAGCTAAGAGCATACCCTGTACAATTTCAATATCAGAAATTGAAAACCGAGGTTAGAGGTAAACTTTGGAACTGGAAGAAAAAAAAATTAGCAACTCTGGATATTGGCAACAAGCACAGATAGCAATATATGTCAGTCACTTAACCTGTTCCGTTAGGATAACTACGAACACATCTCGTCTGGTATTTCAGTGAAGACTCCCTTCTTTGCTCAGGCTGAGACATGTTTCTGAGGTCATAGATGTTCACATGTCTTCCTGCTGTAGCCACAACTAAACGGTTTCCAACAAGCGACAGAGAGTAAACACGCTCTGGCTGCAAGTACGTTCCCACGTGGGTGCGTTCCGGCCCACTCGCGCCTCTTGGATCCCAACATCTAACTGTTTTATCCCAAGATCCAGTGATCACTTGCCCTGTAGCATCGCATAGAACATAACGTGTCAGCATAACTTTTGGGCAGTAAGAAGGAATAAAAAATGCTGAAAGCAAATATCAGAGTTCCGGCTATGTTAAACAGAAATTGCTCAACTATTGAGTTTTCAAGACATGCAGAAATGGTGAATGTTATTGTTCAAGTAGCATCATGGGCATGATTACCACTCTACCTACCTGTAGCATAAGAATACTCAACACATCGCACTGGTCTTTCGTGCATCCCCAAAATGTCCTCTTTGCCGACATTGAAAACAATCCTGAAGCATAACCAATGACTATAAGGAAAATTACAACGCATGGAGTAGAGAAAGAAAAAACAAAGAGACATTACCGTCTGACTTTGTTGTCGGCGCCAACACTGAAGCCAGAGGAATCGTCGTGAAAACAGCAATCCAGTACCGACCCGCCATGTAAGAACTCCCCTCTCAGCGAATTGGTGCTCACATCATACAACCTCACACGCTTAGGTTCAAGTACAGAACAAGCATCGCATCAGACGAAGTAAGAGGACTTCAATCAGATCAGTGGGAAAAAAACACCAAGCCAATGTAGAGAAGGGTTTTGTCTCTAACCTTATCCCATGAAGAAACGAGGAGATGATCACTCGCATTGGAAAATCGGAGATTAGAAATTCCATCGGACGGTGGATTCGAGAGCTCAAGACTCATATTCCCGTTGAAGATCACAGATGCTAGGGCTTTTGAAGAACAGAGAGAGAGGTTTTGATTTTGATGGTCGATTAGATCTATTTCAACATACTTAAAAGAAAAAAGAAAAAAAAAATCAAATTAATTTTGTTGGTCTGTTTGAATTCAAATCTGTTAACCAAAAGGTTGGTTGGTACTTTAACCTGTTGACTTGATTTAAATTAGGGGTATTTAAATGAAGAAAATCGAATGATCCAAATTCCAAAACACCCACCCAAGCTAATAATAAAATAAGTTTGATTAGAATAATTAGACTAAAAACTGAAAACTAACCCAAAATTATAACCATACCAAACCATTTTAGTTAATTTAGTTATCTCTTAAAACAAAAAACAAAAAAAAACTTTCCAGGGTCAACGCACAAAGCTGGACCGTTAAATGTCTGAATGGGCTTAATAACAAGGCCCATGTTCTGCAACGTTTTTGCAAGCAAGCAAAAGAGAAGAAGATTAGTAGAATCAGAGAGAAAGCGTCTTAAAATGTCTCTCTTCGCCTCAAAGCTATATATTTGTCTGTTCATCCTGCTGACACGTGTAAACGTCGCCACGTGACGTCTCCGCCAACGCGTTTGGATAAATCACGTCCACTTTTTTTGCTTGTTGGGTATAACAACAAAGTGACATCGGCCTACAAGTGGTAACGGATATCCCACGTGTCCTATTAACACCCCCCGTTCTAGTTGCTAGTACGGTACGCCACGCCACACCCAATCTTTTTCCTCACCTACACTCAACTCCACTGAAGTTAGCTCAACATTCTTTTCTTTTCTTTCTTTTTTTTTTTTTTTTTGTAATTCCAGTGAGTTTATTACTTCCTTGATTATTCCTACGTATTTTGAGATATTATCCAAGTGTTTTTTTCATTAGACGGATGTGAATTTCATTCGTTAATGATTACTTAGTGATTCTTGCCATGCGGGAAGGATTAATAAATAATTGAGATCATGGTTATAGATAAATGAAAATAATCTAGAAATTTTGATAAATTTTGGGAAGATTAGTACCGAAAAATACGTAATTAGGCGTGTACGCGTTTGGTTTAAGGCGTGCCCCACACGACTCGTGGCGCGTAGCCAACACATAAGTCAGCTCCACGGGAAAGGTATGCTCCTTTTTTTTTTAATTAATTTAATTTAATTGTTATATTACCTAAAATCTATTTTTGGGTTTACCAATTTGTTACTTTTCTGGTTTTTGACTTTGAACCGGTCTCTCACTCGTGATGACTAATACCTATTAGGTCAGCCGTGACCAAAACCCGGTATTTTACAGTAAATTCATCGATACTTTCCTTTAGTTTCTTTGGTCAAATTTGGTTTACAATTTAGGATTTTTTTTTTAATTAAAAAAACTTTTCTGATTTTTTAAAAAAGATTTTGGGAGATTTCTTTTATTTTAAAAATAAAAATTTGTTATCATTCTGGTTATTTCCAGAAAAATAAACAAAAGACATAAATATGAAAGGGTTAAAATTTGTAAACAAAATAAAAGGTGTTGAAAATGTGGTTTGGTAATTTAATACAGTTTGTATCCGATTGCATATTTGTAGCATCTTTTTATTTTTATCTGACACATATTCAAGAGCTAACATGTAATGAAATTATAATAAAATCATTGCTGATATTATAGTTTGATTTTTACTTAATAAACAAATTATTCCATGTTTTACTATAGTGTTGGGCCTCTTAAGTAACAGAGAGTATGACACAGTAAAGAGATAAAAATTTGACCGACTTAATAAAAACCCATCCGCCACGTGGTTTCTCCCCATATAAAAACAGAGTCCAAACATTTCTTTAGCACTTCACTCCATTCTCTGTCTCTCTCTCTCTCTCACCATTCAGCGAAAGACTCCGAAATTTCTGATCTAAAATCGAAGAAGAAAACACACAGAAAGATTCGTCTCTTTTATGGCTCTTCAAGCGATGAGTTCGCCGTCGTCTTTAACCATCCGGAAAGATCGAATCGAAGCAAGAGAGGATCTGATGAACGACGCCGTTTTCATGGAGCCTTGGCTGAAACGCAAACGCTCTAAACGCCAGCGTTCTCATAGCCCTAGTTCGTCGTCTTCCTCACCGCCTCGATCTCGCCCGAAATCTCAGAATCAGGATCTTACAGAGGAAGATTATCTCGCTCTCTGTCTACTCATGCTCGCCAAGGACCAGCCTTCTGATCACCTGCCGCAGACGCGATTTCAACCGTCACCGCCGCCACAGGAATCGACAAAGATTTCGTACAAGTGTAGCGTTTGTGGGAAAGCGTTTCCTTCGTATCAGGCTCTAGGCGGCCACAAAGCTAGTCACCGTATCAAACCCCCGACCGCATCTACCACCGATGATTCAACAGCTCCGAGCATCGCCGTCGCCGTAGATAAACATTCCAATTCCAACGCCGTCGCTCCCTCCGGGAAGATCCACGAGTGCTCCATCTGCCATAAAGTGTTTCCGACGGGTCAAGCTCTCGGCGGACACAAACGCTGTCACTATGAGGGCAACCTCGGCGGCGGCGGAGGAGGAAGCAAATCAGTTAGCCACAGTGGAAGCGTGTCAAGTACGGTATCGGAAGAACGGAGCCACCGTGGATTCATCGATCTAAACCTCCCGGCGCTACCGGAGCTCAGCCTTCATCACAACCCAATCGTCGACGAAGAGATTCTGAGTCCGTTGACCGGTAAAAAACCGCTTTTGTTGACCGATCATGACCAAGTCATCTACAAGGAAGACCTCTCTCTAAGAATCTAATAAATCGTCTACTATTCATAAAAATTCTTCTGTAATTTTTCGTCAAAAAACCATAGTTTCTTTTTTTTTATTTTTTTTTTGTTACAATTTCTTTTCTTTTTTTTTAACTCTCGATTGGGGGATATTCATCATATATGTTAGGGATTGATACAAATTTGATTTGATGATTGATTTAAGTCAGAATTTCGTTTTATTGTTTTAGCTGATAATCTCTCGAGTCCGTCCACTCTGTAAAATATATGACACGTGGCATTCCGTGTGTGAACGCAGAGCAGAAATAGTTGGGGAGCGAGAATCCTTCCATGTGGATTCGTTGCCTTGATTAGCATTTAGCACATGTATTATTAGTTTGGTCCATAAATAACAATTTATAATATTTTTAATAAATTTTTTTTTTTTTTTTTTTTTTTTCTTTCTTTTTTGTTTTTTGTCTTTAAAATTTTTTTTTTTTTTCTTTTTTTTTTTTTTTTTTTTTTATTAAATCATTAATTAATTGCACATGCGTGTTAGCGATGCATGCATCATTGTTTAATTTTGTTTCTAATTGATTATATCGAATCATAAATACGATGTGACCACGAGTCTGTGCATTGGTTTCTTAGCTCTTACTTAAACTTGTGTACTCTCCTTGGCCACTAAACTTTCCATTTGATTATAGCGTAGTTTAAATTTTAGAAAATTTGTTGATAGTGTCATGATAACCCTCTGATTAGTTGATTGTTTGATAGCGGAGCAAACAAATAATGGTGCTTTTGTTTTTGCTTTAGTAGAAACTGTATTCGCTCGTGTACGGTTTCACCTAATCTCATGACTAATGAGAACCAAACACGTTATTAAGTATAAAGTCATTTATTATTACGCGTCGTAAATTCAAGAGAACCACATAGGTCTTCGTTGATTCTATGTTTTCCAACATACTTTATTGATTTTTACCCGATAAAAAAAAACATGATTATTTAATTATAAAGCGGCTGCCATTTTTGGTTTGGCGGTGCTGTGATATGCACACCAGACGAACACCACAAAACTATTTTTAGTTCATTGATTGAAAAATTATTTTATTCTGTAAATATTAAACTGAGACGTTCTTAGAAGAGAGAACCCCAAATATGGTATAGAAGAGAAGTGAAGAAATTATCTAAATGACGAGTATGCAAAGGTTTCAAAAGTTCTATAATTTTAGACCTTTTGGAGATAAGAATATTGAAAATACTAATATAAAATCAATTGAATACATTCCGTTCGTGTTCGTTTTGCATATAAACTGTGATGTTCTTGACGTGTTGCCAATTATAATCTTATCCAAACACATCCTTAAAAAGCTATTTTTTTTGTTCTTATTATCTTTAAAAAAATCATCACTTGGTCACCAAGTCTTGGTGTCTCTGTTAGTTGTACACTTGTACTTAACAAATAAGAATAATGACGTCATTTGTCTGGTTCGTTAAGCACACAAACACTGAAACACGTACTCCAAATGCATGGATGCCGCACTTCAATAAAACGACAAGGGGGAAAAAACGACAAGAAGTCTACACACAAAAAGAATGAACGACACATGTGAAATGAGAGAAAACGGCAAGAAATCCAAATCTTAAATAAGTAAATGGAAAGATCTGTAATGTCAAACCATAAGGAGCAAGATGACAAATCAGTGTGGTTAAAAACTTTCTATTTATATACATTTTTTTTTCCGTCACTAGAGAACAAAAGGCAGAGATGATTCATCGAAAGCTTTTTTGTATACAGAAGCTAACCTCATAGGTAACAAACACCACATCCTATTCTTTTACCTTTCTCTAATGTAATCTCCAAAATAAGAACTTACGTAAAGAAACAGATACCCCCCAAAGAATCTCTCACCTTGTTCCGGTTGAAAACGACAAAGGCGGTTTTTTTTGGGATTCCGAGGGAAGGCCGTGGGAATGTAAACGTTGTTAGCAATCATGTCGTGGAGTGGTGTGAGTAGTCATAAACTCAAGAGGAGATCAGTTTCTACAGTTGTGAAGTCAGGTTGGTTTGTATCCGGCTTAGTTGTATTATGTGCGTCTTCATGCTACAGTCCGTAACCTAGTAAGAAGCATTGATTTGCTTATTAAAAAGCGGGACAGGAAGAAAATGCAAAAGGGAAGAGAAAAGCAGAAAGCAGAGAGAGCATTCTTTAACCTGCAAAGCTGCTACTGTTGATAAGAATCCTTGACATTGTTCCAGCAAAACCTTTTCTTTTGCAGTGATATTCACCATTTCCGCCATTACTGAATTCATTTCGTCCACCTACCAGTGACAGCCAAAAATAAGATAAAATGCACCGAGATAAAAGGGAATAAAAGTATAGAAACCACTCAAGACAAGTACATTTACAAACAACCGGGCTCTAGTTTCCGACCAGAGCTAAAACTGGCTTTATATTACTTTCCAAGCGAAACGGAAATCGCACAGAGGACCGATGAGAGGATAAGGTTCATGAGTCATAATTCACGTTATAATCACTGAGACAGGAAATTTACATTCGATGCCAGCGAGTATATGGAGGACGCCATAGCGTGCATGACATCAACGGCTGAACTAACAGCATGCTTGAGATCTTGAATATCAACCTAACAACACACACACAAAAAAAAAAATCATAAAAAGCATTCAGAAAAAGGAATCTAATGTCCATTACCTAAGGGTACAAAATAAGCCAAAACAAACATATCAGGGTCATGCAAAGAGGCACTCGCCACAGCTTTTCCAATAATTGGAAGACGAAGCGTGCTGGCTTTCAAGGCTCCAGTTGCTCCTGATAAGGAATTTGAATGATCTCTGTCCAGAAGAGACCATTCTTCTAGATAACTCATCTACATTTTCCAAATACAATGATTTCGTTAGCAAACAAAAAAGGTTATAGCAATTACAAACACAATTATACGAAAACAAGTTACAATCTCTTTTCCTGTCTCTTATACACATCTAGATGTGTATAAGAGACAGCAAACACAATTATACGAAAACAAGTTACAATCTCTTTTCTTTACACATGTCAAAAGTTTTAAATTTGAAAATAAACATGATCTCATGGTTCTTGATGTGTTTCCTTGTCAGAATGCCATGACTGTAAAGGTGCATTTATCATTTGGCAGTAGTTGAATTGTATTCAGTTTATTTTCTGTTACAACAAGGAGTTTCAACTTTAAAAATACTTTGCTCCTTAGTCTCAAATATTGAGACAAAACTTCAATGGTGCCATTGAACGTATAAGGTGAGAAATTTAAACATAGAAACATTTTTTGCTTACAGGGTACAAATTATGAAATTGCCAGAAGTTCATATTCTCACCTGCTCCTTCAAGATGGAAGCTAGTTTCAGTTTCTGCCTCAGCAAGAGCAATTTGATCCGTTTCAGAGTGACAGAATGGCGCAATTCCGAGATTGATACCCATGCATTCCACAGGTTTCTCTGTCAAAAAAAAGAAAAGAAATCATGCCTTCACCAGAATGTGTCTAGTTTATCGGACCAAATCAATGACTCAACTATCTATAAGAATATCATATCCTAACGATAGCTAGACTTCATAACTTTTTCATGCTTATTCTCATTCATACTTTCATTTGTGTCAATCACATCAGCCTCGGGGAAAAAATAGCATGCGGCGCAATCCAAAACGTAGAAAGGCACAACACTTGAATCAAACCCTGTTCTATGTCCAAGAGGCTAAACATCAGGGATCTCCTCTTACCAGGGAAGTATTAAAGTATGCCCTGTTAGTAGATTAACAAATCGTGTTTATTACATTATCACAAAAGAAATGCGTACTTTAGAGGCTTAAGCATTTACACTGCAGCAGTGGCTAAAAATTGATTACAAATCATGCCTTCCCTAAGTCTGCTACTACAGTGGCTAAAAGCACTTACGACCCAAGTAGGCACACTCACGGCACAACCACAGATTCACAATTGTTATCATAGCATAAATGCGGTAACGTAAAAGAAAGGATACCTCTGCATTCAGTCTCTGCACCGTGAAAATGGAGTCTGCCCTCGCATTGGCAAACCGCCACTGCAGATGACGGTTATACAGGAGCCTCAACAAATGGGCATCCATAACGCGATCCTCCCCAATTTTCCCCCTCCTAATATCAGCAGAGAAACAAAGAATTGAAGGCAGGCTGCGGTTATAAGCGTTCATTTGTTCAGAAACTCCCTTTCTCACTCGAGAAGGGCTAGAAAGTGCCCTAGCTGGAGCTGATGTAGCTGTTGTAGCTGTTGTAGCTGTTGCCCAAAGCTTACTTGGTGAAGCAGGACGAGTAGCACCCCTTATTGGAGAAGCCATACCACGAGGAGACGATGCCAACGGACTATCACTAGAGAACCGTTTCGACTGACTGAGCTTTGATGACATACTACTGATTCTCGGACTCGGGCTAGAGCATCGAGGTGAGCCAGGATCTTGCAGCCGCCTTAACCGGTTATTAGTCTCTTGCCAGAATTTAGCAGAAGCCTTGATGTTAGACGCCAAGCTCCTCGTTTTAGAGATCTCATCAGAACCACATTCCTGCGCATCATTAGTGCTACCAGATGAAACACTATCCGTATCAGATGCAGTGAAGTCACAGGAAACACTAGGACCCAATCGTGAGTTTTTGCTTGGTCTTGTCTTGCTCTCATCTCTCGTTTCCAAAATTCCTTCACCTCCTCCCAAATCTAAACTCAGTTTCACATCAGCAGAAACCCTAGAACTCGAATGCTGCAACATTGACCTTCCCACAAACCCAGATCCAAGCTTCCCTCGATTATCAATGTCACAATCCACGCTTCTAGAAAGCAAATTCGGTAGAGATTCGGGATTTCCCCTCCGGGAAGCGCCTGGCCAGAGTTGCTGGTCCACCGGCTTTGAGTTCTCCCTCTGATCTCGAACCGGCGTCGGCCTCCGCCGCTCCGGAGTATATTTCCGGTGGGAAACCGGCGTGGTGGTCTCTTTCTTCTTGCTAATCGGAAGCGAAAACGCCTCCCCTTGGAAAGAAACGGATAAGCTCCTGGTGGAAGTGATAAGCATCTTGGTGGCCGCCGACATTTCGGTGCCGGAGACAGGAGCAGCCGACGGCCGACGAAGGTCTACCGATTGCGACCGTTTGGGTAGCAAGGAAGGCGTCTTACTCAGATTAGAAGCGGAACTCGTCGTGCGAGAGAGCAGAGGGGAAGGATATCGCTTACTTGTCTTCAGTATTGCAGACGAAGAAGAAGAAGAGGTCGACGAAGATGTGGTAGCGGTGGTGTTAGAGGAGGTGGACTGAGAAGGAGAAGGGGATAAGTAGCGCGAGGGGACATTTTTGACTCTAGGTTTCCGTTGTTGTTGTCCACCATTGTTGGCTGTGGGTTGAGGTTTGTCTCGCCGATCTCGAGGTGGATTCCTAGTGTCAGTGCTGGAGATTGCTGCTTGAGGAATCGCAGCCACCATTCTCTGACCTACCTGCGAGAAATATCTCGCTCCTCTTCTTCTTCTTCTTCTTCTTCTGATTCCTCTGATTCCTCTTGTTCTTCGTGATCCTCACAGTGCATTACAGAGATTTGTCAGTTTCCCACACTTAGCCAGAGCAGAATCTTCACAGATTTGGGTGCAAACGAGAGAGCTCAACATGAATTCCACAAGGATTTTGCATTTTCCTTTGCTTCACAGCGAAGAGAAAGAAGAGAGAGATTTGAGAATTGGGCTTCTTTTTTTTTTTTTCTTTTCCCCCGGAGGTTTGATGAACTTTTTTGCGGTCTCATTGTTTTCGATTTTAATTGGCTAAAATGTGTAACTAAGCTAATTCGTTCGCATTTTAGCCAATAATCAAATCCCACAATTTCTTGATTTACGATAATGTGCGGTAACTAAAATATAAATAACCTCTCGTTATGCGTTTTTTTATTATTTTTTCTATTTGCAGTTAAATCGGCAAAATGTAATAAAGCTGCGGGTTAGAAATTAGAATAAGACTATAGAGTATCAAACGAATGTTTATGATTCATGGTTATGTAATAGTGTCACAAATTAGTTAAGGTTTATTATTATTATAATAAAAACCGACAAACTCTTGGTGATGTAGCTTCCATTAATGGTGAATTGAAACACCGGAATTTACAGTTTAGTGATTTCTACCGAGACTATCGTTGTGTTTCTCAACTCTTAATCTAAAATTAATAATGTTAACTGTAGATGATTTCCAAACAAACAAAATATGGTTACGAGCTGAGTTTGATTATCTAAATCGACGAATCCTCTCTACAGAAAAGAAAAGAGAGTGTCACAGCAACAAACTAAAAATTGAACAAGTAATATAAGCAAAAATCAGATTATTTATTCATGTGCAATAAGAAGAAGACGAATTGATGAAGGTGGTCTTAATTAGTTTTTGTTATTCTTCTTGATATTTAACCAATATCATAGGTAAAATCCAGATGTAAAAGAGATTTTGGCTTAAACATGCGATACAGAATCACATGGATGCAATTCTCAAAAGGAGCAAGTCCTCCTATAAATACTCAAGTTTAGTTTCTGATCATCAAAACCTGGTTGTCTTTTGTTAACAGAAAGGACATGAGAACCAATTAACACTTGAGGGAAGAAAAAAACAAACAAACAAAAATGAATAAAAAGGAGATCAAGCAAGTATTGTAAAATGGACCAGCAAGAACAATGGTAGTTCTTATAAGAACTCTTAATATATATTAAATAAATAAAAAATATTATAATAATGAATTGGTTCTTAAAAACTTAAGAAAATATCGTATTTAAGAACTTTTAAGTGTTTTTCTTAAGTTCTTAAGAACCTTATTCATTATTATAATAATTTTTATTTGTTTAATATATATTAAAAGTTCTTATAAAAACTACCATTGTTCTTGCTCTAATAGTCGCGGTTCTTAATTTCCTTTTGCCTCTTGCACGTAGACCTCGTTAGATGTGCACCGAGCTTGGAACATAACACTCATGTGGAAAACATATAGATTCTCCGAGATCCACTTCTCTGTAACATTGATTCTCTCCAATCATGTAAGCTTTGTAGTTGGACTCTTTTTCTCTGTCTCTGTCAAAAAACATTGCCACATTCTTCTTCTCCTCGACGATCAATGCCACTTTCCTCTTCTCGTCGACGAAGAAACTCCCGTACAGATATCTTCCTCTCAAGGAGTAGGGTATCTCATCAACTAATAAAAAGTTGCTCCATGACGCAACATCGGTCTCAATCTTAGTTGTAATCCATATCTCTATTCCATATGTATCCCTGCGGTTAAGCAGCACTGCAAGCTGCTCTTCTCTAACAGTTGATAGAGTCGCACCATCTCCAATACAAGACTGAAACGGCAGATGTAGACACGGTCCAAATCCCTCACTTGTAAAATCAAAACAGATTAAAACTTCTCTCATCGCCATTGCCAATCTTTTACAAGCAACAAAGTAAGTATTTCCCTTCAAGGACAAGGACTGGCGATAATACGGTACATACCAGTCGAGAGTGACATCAAGAACCCTCCAAGAATTAGACTTCAAATCGTAGATTTCACACTCACCAATTGGGGGACTAGCGAAACTGTGTTCGGGGTGATACAAAAACCTCAAGATTTTGTGGTTGTTGTTTTTGTCGTATCCGATACCATACTTATCTAATTTTTGGAAATTGTTTTTGGGTTTGATCCACCTGGTTTGCCCCAAATACGGGTTCCAAACCACGAGCCTTGAGTTGTCCCTTAGGATGCACAACAGTAACCCGTCGCAATGACAAACTTTAGATATATCGACTTGATTAAGTTTACCTATTTGCTTTATAGGTGGATCAACCAAGTCTTTATGGGTTCCATTGAGATTGACGCTCAATAAACAAACCCTAAAATCACATATCATGATAACCATCGGCTTGGCTGCTTTACCAAGGTGCTTCTTTGCAAAGCTCTGATTTTTGGATAAATCGCACCATTCTTTGCAAGTAGATCTCACAGCTCCTAGAGAAGTTATTGGAACCCTAGAGAGAATCTCCTCCATCAAATCAGGCCAAACATCGGACATCATCGTCAGAGCCGTGCCTATAGGGTAATAAAAAAGGCATTTGACTCAGGTAATAAATTTTAGAAAAATATTCTTTCATATCGACATGTAAACAGCACTTTTGGAAAGTAAAATATGGTAAGGCACGTGTATTAAATTTTGGAAGTTCCCAATTCTCAAATATTAGGTTTAGTACAATGGTTGACATAATTTTTGTTGGACTTTTGCCCAAGTTCGAGTATAACTATTGGTTAAAATGTTGTTTTTTCTGGTTAGTTTTACTAGTTAGTTTTTGACAGATATAGTTTTATTAATTTTAAACTAAAATATCAGTATTTATAATTATTTTTTTCTTAGGAGCTTACTACTGACATTTTTTTTTTATCCATGATTTTGATATTTGTTCTTCTTATATCACTATTTTAAATTTTGTCAGCAATAATTTTGTATTATTTTTGTTAAGAAAATCTAATAAGTTTATAGGTTTTATCTATAAAAAGGTTAAAAACATTTTAAATATTCATTATTTTTTTTAAAAAAACGTACTCGCTATAATTTAGATTATTATTGAGATAACTAAAAATGTTTTATAAAAAAAAATTAAAATCGCCTCAAGCTCCTAAAAACCTTCGCACGGCACTGATCATCGTCATTGTTGTGAAATTGAAACTAGGGTTTTAAACTTGCACATCTTTTTATATATAGACATAGTATATGTTAGGTTACCATTATGTGTCACATGAGACATCTGCCGCTTAAAAAAAAAAACTCTTTTTCCTTTTCCAATATGGTTTCTAAAATTCTCATTAAGTTCTTTAAATAAATAAATAAAATCACGAAGATTTAATTAATGTATGTATGTGGTTTGTTTACCATAATGTTATGTGGTGGAATATTGCATAATATGCCGTTGCTTATTTAGTGTGTCTGTTTACAGAAGAAGAAGCTTAATGATATTTATAGGCTTATAGCTCGACTGATTTTATTCACTTAGATGGTTTATATGTATAGTCTTCCTTTTCTATTGACGATGTGTTGGTGAAGTACAGAGAAGAACTCATTAGCTCCAAACACAATTCATCACAGATCACTGCCAATTTCTTCTTCTCGTCCACAAAGAAACTCCCATAGATAAACTGAAAATATCCAACGTACGGTACCATATCAACTTTTAAAAACTCTCTCCACGACACCGCACTGGCCTCAACCTTGGTCGTAATCCATATCTCCATCTCAAATGAATCACGCCGTTTACATAACACTGCAAGCTTCTCTTCTCCAACAGTAGACAGAATCGCAGAATCGCCAGCACGAGAGTGAAACGGCAGATGCAGACGCGGTCCAAATCTCTCTCTTGTAAAATCAAAACAGAGTAAACATTCTTTAGTCTCTGCCTTCTCATCAGCTTTCGATAATATTTCATGAGCAACAAAGTAAGTATTCCCTTTCAAGGTCAAGCCCTGGCGATAATGCGGTATATACCAGTCGGGAATTACATCATAAACCCTCCGTGAATCAGATTTAAGATCGTAGATCTCGTACTCAACAACTTGGTGACTCACAAAGAGATACATCTTTAACATTTTTTTTTTTTTGAAACGGTCCTTCGTGATCTTTAACATCTTTAACTCGTGATTTTTAATTTTTAATTTCACAATGATGGTTTCTAGCTAATTCTACCTAAAAATTCCGCATGTATTTAAAAAAAAAAAATGGTTACTACTAAATTAGTAAAATGGAAATTCCGTATGTGAGAGAATCCTTACTCTGTTACTTAATTTTCGAAAACAGAGCAACCACATCACGAGGATTTGTTTCTTTTTAAACTAACACTTTGTTGTGCACAAAAAAACTCTAATACTTAAGAGGCTAATATAGTTTTTTTGTTTGTTTCTCATCCACAATTCATCACAAGATCTCTCTGTGCTCTGACCAGTTAACATCAAGCAGAGAAACTTACAACACTAAAGTATTGAGATAGTGCAAATCATTAAAAAAAAAAAAAACAGATTCAAATGAGGGCAAATACTCAACTAAATGTAATTCCATGTTTTTACTCAGTATTAGAGAATCTCAACAACACTTGTTTGGAACAAAATCTCTTTAACACTTAGGAGGCTAATATAGTTTTCAGCAGTCTTCTCCCACCACTTTTTTTCTCTAACTAAACTTTTTGGTAGAAGCAACGGAGCAAGTCCAATTTCAAGAACCGGATTACGTAATTAAGCTCCAAGTAAACTTGACAGATATACAATCAAAGTCAATTGCACCTTTAAATGTACTAGTTATATTTATCTTCTACATCAGTAAGAGTCATTCGACAATATGTTTGTTTCTTGTTAACTGAATAGAATCAATTAGTCTTTCTCAAAACAAAACAAAACAAAACAAAACAAAAAGGGACTAATTATCCCGTTCTTTCCTTTTGCCTCCTGCAGGTACTGGACGACCTTGCTGAATCTGCACCAAACTCGGAACATAATAGCGCATAACTGGCCAACTTGTAGATCCTCCGAGATCCACTTCTTCGTAGTATCCATCATCTCCAATCACGTAAGCTTTATTGCGGATCTTTTCTCTGTCGGTATCACAAATCACTGTTAATTTCTTCTTCTCGTCGACAAAGAAACTCCCATACAGTTGCTTACGAATTGCATTGAACGGTAACACAAGTTTTACAAACTTCCTCCACAACACCGCATTGGCCTCAATTTTAGTCGTAATCCATATATCCATCTCATTTGCATCAAACCGTTTAAATAACACGGCAATCTGCTCTTCTCTAACAGCAGATAGAATCACAGAATCGCCAGGACAAGAGTGAAACGGCAGATGCAGATGCGGTCCAAATCTCTCTCTTGTAAAATCAAAACAGATTAAAAATTCTCCAATATTCTCTACTTCTCTCCGAGCAACAAAGAAAGTATTTCCTTTCAAGGAACATCCCTGGTGACAAGTCGATCTATAACAGTCGGGAATTACATCAAGAACCCTCCATGAATTAGATTTTAAATAGTAGATTTCGTACTCAGCAGTTCGGCGATTGATACTATGGTCCAAACACCTCAAAATTTTGTGGTTGTTGTTGTTGTCGTATCCAATATCATACCTGTCGAACATGTCGAACTTTTTTCTAGGTTGGATCCACCTGACTTGCCCCAAATAAGGGTTGCATACCACGAGCACATGCTGCGCAGTACTGACTTTGGTTAGGCAGCATAACAATAAGCCGTCACAGTGATGGACTCTATAGACCTCGGCTTGACTAAGTTTGCCTATTTGCTTTATGGATTTCTCAACTAAGCCATTCTTGTGGTCATGGACTACCTGGAGATTGACGCTCATTAAACAAACCCTAAGATCACACACCATGATCATCATAGTCTCCTTAGCTGCTGCTTTACCACACTGCTTCTTTGTAAATCTTTCATCTTTAGATAAAACTTTCCATCGTCTGCAAGTGGATCTCACCGCTACCTGAGATGTTATCGCCTAAAGAGTATCTCCTCTACCAAATCCCACGGAAGATCAGAGATTACCGTCATTCTTTCAAATCAAAAAATTTAAGGCTTTTAACGTGCCCAGTACTCTTTTTATATAGACATACAACAACTAAATAATAATGAAAAAAATTAGTTTCTCTGCTTGATGTACTTTTTAAATTTAGGAAAATATACAACTAAATAATAATCCTATAAATAAAAGAACTAAAATTGGGAAAAGGAAAATTAAAAAAAAAGATATATATACTTCAATGAAAAAAAAAGTACAAATTATGTTTAAGAAAAATATACTATCAAATATATCATTTTTTATTATATAAAATTTGATGCATCAAATGTGCTAATTTACAAGATCGCAACACGTATCAAACATATCAATTCAGATTTTGACACAAGTAAAAAGAAAATCAACCAATTATAAACATAATATTAACATAAATCTAGAAATTAGTTTTTTCTATTACAAAAAAAAAGCAAATAACTATTTTTTATGTTTTCCAATTAGATTAAATAAATTGTATGATCGATTACTAATACTAAAAGAAAAATAATAAAAAATCAAAAAAAAAATTAAGAAAAATGTAAATTAGATTAATGGTTTTAAAAACAATAAAGGCAAATAAGTATATGTTGTTCTCTAATTAGATTCAAAAAATTGTATAATCAATTACTAATACTAAAAGAAAAATAATAAGAAATTCACAAAAGTAAAAAAGAAAAAGATTAATTACATTAAGAAAATTTTAAAATTGATTACTAATCCTAAAAAAAAGAATTGTCAATACTCAAGTCTATATAATAAGATTTGTGTCTCTTTTAATTTTACACCAAAAACTCAAAATTTCAAATATCTGCTCGGAAAAAATCAACAATTACAAGATTAGCTTTACTTCACGTCGTCTTATAAAGTGTACATATATTCCCGCATGTTAGTTTAGCGTCACATAAGTTAATTTACTTCACGTAGTTTAGTTATTTCTTCATTCATATCATCTTATTATAATTACGCAAGTTACGTAGGGTTAGTTTACTACTCGAAGATTAATTTATTTTCAAGTCGTCTTATTATGATAGCATAGTTTTAACTTTTTTTAATTTTTTTTTTCTTGTAGATTTTTTTTTATCATTTTGTATGATTATTATGATTTAATTAAACTATTATAAAATTATCCAAAAATATTTAATTAATTAATCCAAAGAAACTGGAAAAAAAATTTGTTTATATGTTCATTTTTCCCACTAAATCAAGAAGTATAATTTTAATGATATAAGGAAAGTGAAATATATTACAATATATATATAGATTAGAAGAATGGGAATTCCATAAACTACGAAACTCAATTTTTGCTTAAACAACAAAAAATAAATCTATGCTTTTAAAAACAAAACGGCAAAGTATCTATAAATTTTAATTATGAGATTAAAAAAATAAATAATAATAATATAAACCAAATATCCGTGTAACGCACGGGTTTTATCCAGTATCTTATAAAGTAAATATTATTTTCTTAACGCACGGGTTTTAAAGTATGGTTAATGTTGTTGAGAACCCGCAACAGATTATGTGTTTTGAATATTTTAATTGAAAATAAATGAAATTTAAAATAAATAAATAACTCTTAGGTTTCGATTTTGTGTTTTTCATATATTTTTCTTGGTAGTAATCATATTTTATTTTTTATTTTCTTAAAACAATATTTTAATGACTTTTAAATTTTATTATAATATATTTGCGTATACGTGGATCATAATCTACATTTTAATTATGATTAAAATAGGATAATTAATTTGTCAAAATTATATATATATATATATATATATATATATGTATATATATATATATCTTATTATATAAAGTAGGATGCGTCAAAGTTAATAATTAACATGATCGCGATACGTGTCAAGTTAATCGATAAGATTTCGACACGATAAGACTTGGACGATGATGAGCTCACTGAGGAGGAAGATCATGTAGAGAGACTTTTGACGCGAATCTTGAGAAGCATAATTTCGGTAGAGAGTAGAGAGATCATATACGGGAGATGACTATGAAGAGAAAGAAAGGCATTGTTTGCTTGGAGAGAGAGTTAATGGAGAGATCATTAACATACTCGAATGACTCGAATTGCATCCAAGTTTTTAACGCAGCAGAATAGAAAAATGATAGTTGATAAAATATGTGAACTACAAAAGAAATATGGTTAATGTTGCTTAGGGTCCGCAACAGATTCTGTGTTTTGAATATTTTAATTGAAAACATATGAGAATTAAAATAAATAAATAACTCTTAGGTTTCAATTTTGTGTTTTTAATATATATTTTTTAAAGTAGTAATCCGATTTTGTTTTCTATTTTTTTTAAAAAAAAAATCTTTTAATGGGTTTAAAATTTTGTTATTATAAATCTGCGTAAAACGCGGATCCTAATTCTATATATAATAACAAACTTACTTTTGGTATCCACTGACGACGTTAATATTTTTTTATAGAAAAAAGCCAAATCTAGTGATATAGTATTTGTTTACTTTTTACAGTATGTAACATAAATTGCATAATTTACTGTATATAGAATATTAAATAAGATTGTTTTAAGCATAAAAAAATTCGATACATGTTTTAGAGTATTTATAAGAGAAATTTGGTTCAGTAGCCATATTAACATCGTTATTTTAGTTTATAACCATAGTAAAACTATGGTCATGATATTCTTTGTATAATATGTATAATACCGATTCTATCATTTTATATATTTTCCAAATGATAACAGATCTATACTGTTTTCCATTTCCGTATAGTATAGTTTCATCTATTTGTTTTGTAACCTCTTGTTTTTCACTTCTGATTTCGTCGTCTAGATCGACAACTCTCGCTCTCACGAGTTTATCTACCATATACCTTTCTCTCTTCCGTCCTTCGCCCTCTCTGCCTGCTGTAATCCTTCTTTCGATCACAAACTTGATGTATATGTTTTCTTTCACATGTTATACTATTATATTTAAATAATATAGAACAGACAAACTGGATAAAAGAATGTAACAAGTCTAAACTGTTTTCCATGTTCATATAGTATAGTTTGATCGATTTCAAACTTGACATCTAAGATATATATGTTTTCTTTCACATGTTATATTATTATATTTAAACGGTATAGAATAGACTTAATAAAAGAATATCTAAAGTAAGGGCGTTTTCGTCCAACGAAACATTGCTATGGTTATCCAATTAATTTTTCAATCCATATGACTATATTCTTATTTTTGTTTTCCAATATTATTATCCACCAAAAAGACCCTATTTATAACTTTATTCAAAATTGGTGGCAAATGCATTTTGCAATAAAATTTGTTTCAATCCTATTTCATTTTAAATTGAAAAATGGTATAATGTCATTTTTGATTACAAATATGGAACCATCTCATTTCATATTTTATTTTGCAATTGACCTTTTTTATTTATAAGTTAGTTCTCCAAATTTTGAGATACTTTTACTTTTAAAGTTATAAATAATTATTTTGATGATAATTTCTTTTTTTATGATTATAAATATTAAAACAATCTAATGTCTAAAATTAAAATGCAAATAACATTATTTATGTTATAATTAAATTTCAAAAATATTATAATTTATAGAAATTTTGGAAAAAGTTAAATAAATAGATCGATTTGTAAATTTTAAAGAAAATGTATATAATTAATAATTAATAATAAAATAGAAAAAGAAGAATATAAATATTGGCTCCTTGTTGACAAAAAAACAAAATAAATAAAAAATATTGGCTCCTTCACGAAGACGAGACGACCTTTCTGGATCTTCACCAAAATTGGAACATAAGAGCCCACAAGTGGTCCAATGTGTAGATTTTCCGAGATCCACTTGTAGACTCTCATCCTCTCCAATCACATAGGTTCTCTTTATCTATATCACAACCCACTCCCACTTTCTTCTCCGTTTATTCAATCTCAATTGCATCCGAGGTCGTTCCTCGTGCCGCCGAGGACTGAGCCTAGCGTAGCATATGATATGGTCTTATAAAAAAGTTATAAATTCTTCGTATTTTTTAGAAAAATCTTATACAAGAAATGAAGAGAAGCAAAAGTTTGACCAATCCTGGATTGATGGGGGTGGTAGTTTAATAGTGGGAGCCATGTGGGCGTCTTTCTTTAATTACAAATCTAATGCAAAAACGACTCTACAAGCTGCTTTCAAACGGACGTCACATCCAATCTTGAATCTGAGGAGGAAAACTTGTTCAGCTTTTATCTTTCCAATCAATTTCGTCAATTTTGGGGTTCATCACACAGAGAGAGAGACAGAGTCTCAGAGACCCAGTTTCTCCTTCAAGGTTAGATTCTCTCCACTTGCTTCTTATTGTACCAAACCCATGCCGATCCTCTACAGGTTCTCGAAACAGAAACCCATTGATGAAATTTGACTTTCTGTTTTCGCAAATCCTCTGTCTTGTGAACAGAATCTCTCCCGCTGCTTTGATAGTTTGTCCGGTAAAGGCTTGATTTTTACACAGAAGCCCTCCAAAATCTATTCTCAAGCTTTTATCTTTTCGTTTGTTTTTCCACAGGATCACCGAGAGGTCTCTCTCTCTTGTTAAGACAAATCTGTCGGTGGTATTTGTTTTGATGGGTGAAGAGATAATCTCAAACGATGAAAACGGCGCTAAGACAAAACCAAGCCCGAAGCTGACACTATTGCCTCTAGTATTTCTGATATTCTATGAAGTCTCCGGTGGCCCTTTTGGTGTGGAGGATTCTGTGAAATCAGGTGGTGGTCCTCTCTTAGCCCTTCTAGGGTTCTTAATTTTCCCTCTGATTTGGAGCATACCCGAGGCTCTGATCACAGCAGAGCTCGCCACAAGCTTCCCGGAGAACGGTGGCTATGTGGTTTGGATCTCTTCAGCGTTTGGTCCTTTTTGGGGATTCCAAGAAGGGTTTTGGAAATGGTTCAGTGGTGTTATGGACAATGCTTTATACCCTGTACTGTTTCTTGATTACCTGAAACATTCCTTCCCTTTTTTGAATCATGTAGCTGCGCGTGTTCCTGCTCTATTAGTCATCACCTTCTCACTTACGTATTTGAACTACAGAGGGTTGCATATTGTTGGTTTTTCTGCTGTTCTGCTTGCTGTTTTCTCGCTCTGCCCTTTTGTTGTAATGGCTTTGCTTGCAGTTCCTCGAATCAGGCCTAAGCGTTGGTTGTTTGTGGATTACCAGAAAGTGAACTGGAGAGGGTACTTCAATACCATGTTTTGGAATCTGAACTATTGGGATAAAGCTAGTACTCTTTCAGGAGAAGTTGAGAACCCCGGGAAGACTTTTCCAAAGGCTTTTTTTGGAGCTGTTTTGTTGGTCATGGGGTCGTATTTGATTCCGCTCATGGCAGGGACTGGAGCTCTAAGCTCGTCTTCTTCAGGTGAGTGGAGCGATGGGTATTTTGCTGAGGTTGGAATGCTTATTGGAGGTGTTTGGCTCAAGGGATGGATACAAGCTGCTGCTGCAATGTCAAATCTAGGATTGTTTGAAGCCGAGATGAGTAGTGATGCGTTTCAGCTTCTCGGTATGAGCGAGATCGGTATGCTCCCTGCGTTTTTCGCCTAGAGGTCAGTTATTTATTCTTCAAGAGTGTGTTTTGGTTATGATGCCCCTTGTAGAACTCGGTTTTTACGTTCTTCTGTGTGTTGCAGGTCGAAGTATGGGACACCAACGATCAGTATTCTGTGCTCAGCTACAGGAGTCATATTTCTGTCGTGGATGAGCTTTCAAGAGATCATAGAGTTTCTGAATTTCCTGTACGCGTTAGGAATGCTTCTTGAATTCGCAGCCTTTGTCAAACTACGGATCAAGAAACCAGATCTTCACCGGCCATACAGAGTCCCCTTAAACACCTTTGGATCTTTTATGCTCTGCCTGCCTCCTTCTTTGCTTCTCATTCTTGTGATGTTTCTGGCCACCGCAAAGACGTTTTTAATCAGCGGCGTGATCATTGTCCTCGGGTTCTGCTTGTACCCGTTCTTAGAGCTCGTGAAGGAGAAACGATGGGCGAGATTTATCCCAGAGGAAGCAAGACCAGTTTTAGGAGTTCCATCAGAGTCACAGTTGGATCAAGAACACGGAGACGAGTCTTCTGCTAGCCTCCTCCCATGATCTCATCCTGCAAAAGACAGATCAACGAGAACTCTCTCTGATTCTTGCACAGGTCTTAAAAAGAGACATGGAAAGCGGTGTAAAGTTGTAAGAATGCAGTTTATTTATTTATGTCTTGTTCAGCTTTTGGTTAAGAGTACATAAACAAACAGAAAAACACAGGAAGGTTTCTGAGTCAATTTGTCTAAGATCACAATATGATAAATGTATATATACATTTAAGTAAATCCACTCAGTATGTTGAACATTTGCACTTCTGTCAAGTCTTATCTTATTTACTTATTGGACCTCTTTATCTTTGATTGGAGATATGTTTTTTACCAATCATTATTTATGGTCTGACACTGATAGAGTATGTAGCAACTTCGGGGAAAGTCTCACTTAAACCAGAAGTGGCTACATCATTCATAATCTGCTATGTATGTTAGTGAATGTGTTTCTAAACATGAAGCTGAAGTAAACTGCAGTGTTTAGAAAGAATCTATACATCTTGCCTTTTTCCGGTTCGTTTTAGCGATCTGAGGTTGTTATCTCGTATGTGCGGGTGCATCATAGCTGCGATATTCCCGGTGGAACTCGGGAACACTCATAAGAAGGTCCTTCAAAGATGAGTCGACTTAACCGCATAGGCCTCGGTTTCTTTGAATTTTTCTGTTAACGGGCTTTGGTCACTTTTCTATTGGGCTCCATATTTGGGTTTTCTGATTAGGCCACCTATTGCTAATTCCTTTTTTTTAGACTCAGTTTCCTTCTTTAATACTCCCCCGTTTCACAAAAAGTGTCGTTTTATGATTTTATTTTTGTTTCACAAAAAGTATCGTTTTATATTTTCAATGCAGAAATTTGAATAAAAATCCAGTTTTAACCCTATTCATGTATTAACAAGAGAAATAAATTTATTTAGAGTATTAATAAGGGGTAAAGTAGAACTTTTTATGGTTTTTTTAATATATGTGAAAATCTTCAAAGTGACACTCTTTATGAAACAGAAGGAGTATTATATATCAGACAGAAAAAACAAATTTGACAGCTATCAGACAGAATTATAGTGTTAAACCCAAAAAATATGTCCATAACAATATTTTTGCCATCTTTAATTTTTTTTCTTTTGTTCATCTTTGTAGTGGGACACTAAAATTTTGGATTAAAATTTTGTTTTGTTCATCTTTGTAGTGTCATTAATAATCTAAATACATCAAAAACCGAACAAACTAAACTGAATAATCTGGATGCCCAAACCTACTTTTGAATATGCAAAGATGGTTCTCCATTGTTATTTGTGAAGTTCAAGGGGTAACCGGATAACGTTTCTTAACTTGGCGCTACTTGTAATGGCCTATATTAAATTGTATTTTGTATAAATGTTTAAAAAAATTTGATTCTAAATAGTTGAAATTCTAATATATATCTAATTAGTAATTGATCTGTAAAACAAATATCATTTTATAGTGTCTATAATATTTTTAATTAATCATGAATTTTAAAAGTATGAATAAATCTTATTAAAACTCACACTTTTATGTATTTCTTTAATCGATTTTATGTTTCTTGAACCATAATCCTCTTTTTTAAAAAAAAATAATAATAATAAAGCTAGACTTTGCAATTGAGAGGTTCTAAGTTAAAGTTATGTCACATCGAAAGGAAGAAAATGGGAAACGAGGATAAGAATTTTTTTTTTTTTGCAGATTCTCCCACCTGAGGTTGGAGGTTTTTTACACCAATTGTAACAAGGCATCTTAATAATGCATTTTTATATAGTTTTGGATTTTTTTTTTTTTTTAAACATCCTGTCTTACAAAAATATGTGCAGCAACAAAAAAAAATCAATTTAAGCACCAATGTAAAATCCACTATTCCTCACTTTAGATAAACCTCTCAAAATGTTCGAAGTCCGTAGTGGATTTGGGTCGACGATACTTGGGTTTCTCAAAATGTTTAAAGTCATCGATAGAGACGTCCTCTAAGTTTTTTTTTTGACCAAAGGTTTAAAACATGCGTATCTTTGTTAAAGATTATGTAACAACCATTTACGTCGAAATCAATGTTGCGCGCGTTTTTGTCAACTTTTTTTTATATCGGAGTCATCAATAATCGTGTAGATGAAGTGTAATTAGTCTGTTCATTGTTGTCGATTCTAGTTATATAAATTTTGTTCTGCATTTTCTTAGTTCATTTATTCATTTTTGGAGTATATTTTGTAAAAAAAAAAAAAAAAAAAAAAGAGGGAATCTAAACCGAAACTAATAGCATGCGGAAACATACTGAAATGGAACTTTATTACAACTTTATTACAATTGGGATGATAAAATTCGTAAGACATCAATACGGACCCAAAAAATATTACAGAACTAGCTCATTGTAACGTATTAAAATATAGATGCATATATCATGTTCCTAGAAAATATATGATCTAGATGGTCTTTTGCATGTTCTAATTTTATCAAATAAATTTCTCAACCCCACAAATCTCTTTGTTAGAAATTAGAAGTTTTAACAACCAATTACATCGAATAATTAAGATCAATGTTGAGTTTTTTTTCCACAACTGTTTACTAAAATAGACAAAAGAAACGATTAGTTGAAATGTATTTGTATGTCGTAAAATAGTCTCATCTTTTTAAAAACAAATTTCTTCCATTGGATTTCGCATTTTCCATATGAAGCTACACAATGTGCATCACGGAATATATGCTAAGTTTCCTATTGAAAAGGTTGCTACCAAATTAAAGTAGTTTATATTTTGCTACCAAATTAAAGTAGTTTATATTTTAAATGCATGCATATGTTAAAGTTCGGAAAGTTTGGAAAAGCTTCTATGGTGAAACTTTCGAAAGTAAAGTAAAGGAAAAAATAAAAAAACCTTATGTAATAGTATTATATTACAGAAAAGACAAGCGTATAGAAACAAAACTATAAAATACCCGAATTATTGTCTAGCAATTAGCATGCATAACGCCTTTTAGAAAAATAGCATAATGATTCATGCATGCATGCATCACTACAAGTCTACATTCTACAACTTGATTATTATTATTTTTCTGTGCAACCTAGCTAGCTCGTTGATATCAAATTTTCCTAGCACTTTTGAAGTTTGTGTTATTGTTTTATATCTCTTAATTAGCTTGTTTTTATATTATTAAATCTCCTTTATAAAAGCATTACATCTACAACTATACACGTGAACGACGTGATGTTGAAATATATATACTTCTTGCAATATTATCACCATCCGAAATCATAATCGGATTAAATTCGAAGCTTCTTTACAACCAACGGCACTCATTAATCGACATTAAATTATTTGAAACAATAACACTTTTGTACTTTGATATTCTCGAAGACTTTATACGTCAAATTCTCTAGCTTTCTTCTTCATCGTTATATTTTAACACTAAAAAATAGTCTATGGAAAACAATTGTTTGTCCACACAAAAAAAAACAGATCAAGCTACTCACAAATGCCACATATATAAATATAGACGATCATATTTAAAAACATATCGAACATGATACACAATTCAAACTGCAACATATTGAAATTCACATACATATATCCATAATCTGCAACTATAATACATTGCATGCATATTCTGGAATCTGAAACCCGAATCTCGATCGATGGAAGACTATCCATACATTAATTTCTTTCAAACTATTAAGTAACAAGTGATAAATTATCAAAGAAAACATATTATTCTCTTCTTTTTTTCCCACTCTCCCGATTCTCAACCCGTACTGTTTCTCGTGTGTATATATATAGAAGAGGCCAAAGAAATTTTAATTAGAACACAAGCTAGCTCAGGTTATAGATTGATAGAAATTTACTAATATCAATTCAAATAAGGGTAAATACAGTAATTCCAACTAATTTGTGTCTTTGTTCTGATTAAGTTCGTGGGCACAGTAGATGGGAAGAACTGGGATCGCCATAGCACCAAAGCTGCTGTTAAGGTTAATGCCACAACTTTTCTCATCATTCTTCCTTTATTTTCACTAATCAAATGCTATTAATTAACCCAATAACCACGAGATACGTCATTAAAAAGTGAAAATTGAACCCACGTACGTGTGTCTTCGTGTTAATTGCTTAATAAACTAATATTTTTTTCAGATTTTTGTTTTTCAATAATAATATTTTAAACTTTGCTAAAAAAAAAAAGAAGAAGAAGTGAATATAGTTTTATAATGATGATTTAGGAGTTGGAAACAAGTTCAAGGACGTGCAGGTATAAGCAGCAAAGCTGCAAAACCAAATCCGATGGTCGTCGACAACTCTGAAGATATTTCCGAACATAGAGTAGAGATCAACAGTGGTGGCGAAGAGGAGTGGGTACCACACCCACGTACCGGAATATTCTTTCCGCCGGGACAAGAATCGGTGATGGACGGCGTCCCTGACGGTGCTGCTTCCTTTGACATGACGTTTTGGCTTAGGAACGTCGACGGTGTTGATAAACCTGATCCTGACCTTCATTTTCCTAATTGAAAATACATATAAAAAAATGTTTACTATGACTAGAAGATGCAAAAATCATAATGGTATGGGACTATATTAAGTAATTATAGCAAAAATAATCCCAAGGAATGGCATGTAATTAAGCAACGTTTGATTATAATATAATTTCATATGATGCATGCATGATGATGGTTCAATAGCAACAGTAAAATAATATATTCGTTGTGATAATCATTTTGTGTGTGTTAATTTATGAGCAACTAATTAATGTAACAAAAAAAAACGTTTGAGATGATCTCTCATATTTTAATAAGATGGTAATTAAGAAGCTTTTCTTTTTTGTCCATAAAAGATTTTATATTTGATATATTGAACTCTTTTTAAAAAATAATAACTGTTTCCTTGTCTCCTTGTCTTGTTTACCTTAATAAAATTATTGTTTAGCCGTCGGAGTCAGAGAGCGCGTGGAGTTGAGACTAAGAGCATCTCCATTGATAATACTACGAAAAGTGTATTAAAAAATGAAAAAGAGATTTATTTTGGCAATTAAAAAAATAAAAATAAAAAAAAATATTTTTTCTTCCAATCAAAAATTGACATATAGAGATCTTAAGTGTCTTAAGTGTCTCTAACACTCGATCTCTATTATTTCTCATTTTTAATATTTTTAAATGCTAAGACATCCTCCATTTATGACCAATGGAGGTGGTCTAAAGGGTCAGATGACTCAAGTCAACAGAAGTTTGATACGTAGTTCGGTGACGTGGTGCATGACGTCGCTTCTGATTCGCTGCTTGAGTGCGTTTTTGCAACCTCTCTTTCTTTCTTTTTTGTTTTTTTTTTTTTTTTTTGTGCAAATTCAATCTCGCTTTCATGACTAGCTAGTCTCAGATAGGATTTTATTCAGATGATTCGATTATAGAAAATGTAAACAAATGTTATAATATATAGATCTCTAACGATTCCATCATGTATGTTTCCGCATATTTATCGTTGTGATGAGGGAGTTGCATCGAACATTACTCCTACAAGGCTACAACAATGTGCTTTTTTACCAATTCATCCATCAAATTAACTTCATACTTCCACCATTCGATTTCATCAGCTCCAAAGTGAAAAACGGTTATGGGCCCAAATAAATATAAAATTCTAAGCCTGTTGGGCTTATTAGTTTCCTACTACAATCTCGTCACTATGGTCTATAAGCAGTTTATTTCAGTTTTGTCGATCCAAATTCCAACCCAGACCGACCATTAAAAAATACAATTTTGTTTTCATTGTGTATTGTCTTGGACTCTTGCTTGGTCTTACATTTTTGAAATACTTTTTGCTCACATTTTTTTTTTCTTTTATAAGTGATTTGTTTGTGCTGTTTTGTTCTTAGATTTGTGATTTGATATATTATATATATAAACTCTTCACTAAAATTAGATTTTAAAATTAAATTAGAGAGTGTATGGTCTGTATGAGAATGTATCTTTTGTTTGGAGAGCCTAGCAAATGGAGATACACTTAAATTGCATCCATATTTATCATTCGGATTTGCTTTGATCCTTGGCTTGAGATTCACGGAGACTGCCCTTTGCTACTGTAGGTTGGTAATCAATGAAACTAGAAGAGTTAACCTAAACCAATCTTGGATCGGTCTTTGTCTTGGTTTGAAACACTTACGTGTAGTACGTTTTCATGAGTTTTGCTGTTACATATTAATTTCTGAATTATTCTGGAATGAATCATCTCCCTTTACGGAATATTCGATTGAATTGAGATATTAAGTTCAAAAATCAAATACTCTAAATACATAAAAGCAACTTATGAAATGTGACTACTCAATAGTGAATAGTCATAGCTTGGGATCGGTCGCACTATGATTATCACCACATGGCTTTCTTCTACTTTTGTTTCTTTTTCTTAAAACTTTTTATATATATATGTGTGCTATTCAATCCAAAAAATGTATAACTCGATTTTATTTCTCTCGTACATACAAGGAAGCTTGTGTGTACTCTCACTCCCACGGCCACTTCTATTTCATGCAAGCTCACCGCCGGTCAAGAAAATTTTTAATATGGCCGAAACTTTTCTTAAGTGATGTCACTCTTAAATTAATAATAATATTTTTTTCTAGAGAAAAGCGTGTATTTAATATGAAAGTTTTAGAAATCATTGGTATTGAATATTATGAGCAAATCATATTTTTTACATACGGATGAAATGTTTGAGTCTTACAATTATTTGCAGTGGTCGTTCGATTATCAATCTTGTTGTAGGGTAACATTGCTACATGGTATATATATAATAGGATTATCAAAATATATGATTCGAATCAAATTCATTGTTTGGTGGGTACTCCTAAGTCCTACCCAAAAAAAAAAAAAAATCAAGAGATAAAAAAAAGGATTGTTCAACGAATTGGGTTGCCCTTAGAGATGGGTAATATTACAAAGTCTTCAAGGAAATAAATTCTATAACGTTAACTGTCAACATTCATTCAAAATGGCAGTATTCATATCAATGAATGACTGAAACCCACGGTACCCACCCATTTCATTAAAAAAAATATATATTTTTTTTTTATATACAGTCACTTCCCGATCTTTGCCGACATTTTGCTTAATTTTAGTGTGGGGTTAAAGCTTACCCCAAGTACAATATTAGTCTTAAAGTGCTTCACAAGTTTAGGGTTGTGTTTTTATCTCAAGTATTAACTTCATCCCAAACATTCTCCTTTCTTATGATTTGAGATACGAAATATGAAACATAAGGAGGTGAAATAGATCATCATATTTAACCGAGTACATGTGTTGTGAAATTGACACATACCTATGAAAATATAACACTTTTTAAAAAAGGTTTTACGGAAACATAACTTAAAAAATGTTAGTAAAATTTTCATTTGGGCTTAAGTAAATTTAAATTATTGTTTGAGTTTCAGTTATTTTTTAAACAAAAATGATGACAAAAATTGTCTATTTTCATCAGAAAAATGCATCTTTTTACCATAGCTTCAATAAAAATATACAGTCAGTCTGTTTTTCATAAATTTCCCAAACTGATTATTTAATTATTATTTTTTTCCATATTGTTTTACGGTGACCACTTAAGTGATAATAAAGTTGAGTATAACCGCAGATGCATCATATACATCTCATTGAAAAGTGATTATCCTAACGTTAACCTATGGAACGAGACCACTTTAACTATTGAGATCTTCTTCAACAAGTACTGAGTTATATTCCTAAACTTAGAACATGAAAGTGATAATAGATTAATTTACACAAAGATGCCGTTAGGACTACACATCTATAAATAAATAAAAAAATACGCTTCTACGTTATAACAAATAGAATTTGTTGGTTAAAAGTTAAAACTTAGAAGGAAAAGAATCCAAAGAGTTGGTGTGTAATGGGGTAAAGACAAATAAGAGCTGAGAGTAAAAAGCAGTCAAAACACACAGAGTGTCTTAGTGACAGTGCAGCAAAGCTTCTCACACATCCATGTCTCAAATCATATGCTCTAAAAACCTTCCCACGTTCTTCCACATGCCCTTCCATTTTTTTCTTCTATTTTTTGTTTATTATTTTTATTCTCTCTATATATATAGTAATGTGTCTTATTTTCCTCTATTTATTTTTTTTGTTTTCTTTAACGAAAAAGTGTTGGCGTTTGCCTATAATCTTGTTATAAGATCCAAGACTAGAACCAATCTTTGATATACCTGGGGCAACTCCACAAAGCTAAATTATCATTCTTCTAGCCAATTTTGAATTTGACTCTGGCATTGGTACGTAAAACACTGTTTCTCGAAGACTCGAACCGGTTGAGCTATATATATTTGTTTACTATACAATTTTCAAATATTAAATATATATTACCATTACTATATATATATATATATAATTATATGAACAGCATGGTCTCCTTCGTCGTTGGAATGGAGGTCGTTCCTTTATTTATTCTCTTGAAGCCTTTTGGATTTTATCAAAATCAAATCCGTTTACATAATACTAGTAATACTGGTAATAATTCTTTATTTCTTAAATTAATCAAATATGAATTGTCTGTCACTTGACCCTCATATTTATTTCGCTAGGTTTACAGACAACGTATTTAATTATCACCATGCTTACTTGACTAATTTGCAAGCTTTTATATTGTCGTTAATATCGATCAATCTTCTGTATGTAACTAAATATATAGTAGTGAACATTTGAATATTCAGTTTGTCGTCTAATCATCATTTTATGATGCAATGACCTCCAAGTTTCGGTCTATTTGAACTTTTGGATCATATATTATTGGGTGTAATTAAAGTGTTTAATGCAAAGTAAGAGATACTTTATTTAAAGGGTTCAAATTCAAAACGTGAGAGTGGCAACTTTTAACACTATTGAAGTTGATGGTGAAGTTGGAACAAACTTATTATGATCCATTTATATATAAATTTCTTTGTGATTCAATCTATTTGTAAATTATACATTTTTTCTAAATCATAAAAAGTGTATTATTAATTATGATCCAATCTAGATATTTTAAAGATTTCCTTTCAAAACCAGTGATATCATTATTCTTTTAAATGTGTTTTTGAACTAACCAATACAAGGTTTTTTTTTTTTTGTTAAAGGCCAATACAAGGTTTTGAGTTCAAAAAGAGGGATTTGTATCCCCTTTTTAATACACTGATTAAGTAGAATAACAATAAAAATAATGGTTTCACAAATCATTGTGATACTTCTATGTCTAATTGATGCTAACACAGTTGTGATTTCTGTCAAGTATTCAAAATGTCAAAATGAACAAATCCAACAAAAAGCTAAAATATTAGACTTTTTCCTAACTTTAATTTTTTTTCTTATGACTTTATACCCAAAAGAGAAGAAAAAGGCATATCTTATAAGCGAAGGGATTGCGAATTTTGCAACATGAGGTGCCCCACTACAAAAGGACAACAATCATGAATCACATATTCAATTCAACAATCCTATTGAATACATTAGAACAATAATATACATACACAAATCGCCTATATAAATCACTAAATCTACAGAAGAAAGGGAGATATTAAAAGAAGAAAAAAATGTAAAGGAGGAAAACGAAGACAGTTGTGTTCTGAAAAAACCAAAAAAAAAGTCATTAATTTAACCAAAAGCAGAAAGTTAGTCCCCAAACATTGAAAGAGGGTCAAAATGGACCCCTTACCTTCATTTATAAGATCTTATCCCCACAACAATCAATTAAATACACCCAAAGAAATATTCTGGAATTCAATGGCTGTTTAAGAAGTAAATATCTTTCACCAAACATAACACAGTGCTCAACTTTCTCAACTTCGTATCCAGAAAAAAAAATAAAATAAATGTTAAACCAATTGCACAAACTATTAGCACATGAGAGATCTTAAGAGTGTAGATCATCATAAATGTGGCCGTGTGTATGTGTGGACTCGACTCTCGAGGGGTCCTCTCTCTTTCTCTTTCAATAGTTGACAAACAAGTAGGAACAAAGTCTATCTATATGTTCACATTATTATTATTATTATGATTAACCCAATTCCAAAAACACCATTTTACACATTATATTGGTGAATGTGAAACGTTATTTGGTTATATTCTTGTTGGCCTCTTTCTTGTTTTGTTCACATTATGTTCTTCATTTTCTTCTACAAGTGGCCAAGAGGATACTACTGGATCAGATAATGGCAGAGAAAGTAGAGAGGCATTAACAAAAAGAGGCGGAAGATAAGAAAAAGCAAAACACCAAACATATCTCCATAGATTAAAAAAAAAAAAAAGATGGAACAATATCAAGATTCGTAGTTAGATGGTTGATTAAACCCAAACAACTTAATGCAGCAGCAGGCAATTCTCCTTCTCTTGCCTTCACCTTACTCAAAAATATTGAAGGTGAGAATTAAAGAAAACCCAAACTGAAAGATAAGTAAAACCAAATCCAAACTCCATCCCATTCTCCTGAGATTAGTGTAATAAAAAAAAAAAAAAGGGAAGAAGATTCATTTGGATTCGATTTGAACCCGTGAGTGAATCTTGCGGTTATGCTAACAAACCTGATTCCTAATCCGATGAAGCTTCTAAAAAAGGTTAGCTTGAGTTACCGGCGTATGAACACATTGCATCTCTGAATCTTTTTGCCATCTGAGAATCATCATCGGCTAATGCCTACCTTCAAGGGTTGTGTTTTTTTTGGTCATAAGCTTTCTCTCTAAACGTTAGACATCAGTATGCCAAACCGGGCGGTTATCTTCAAACCTCCCGTTCTCCAAGGCTGCAACTTTTGCCCTGTGAGCTGCAGACAATGCGACCGCGTTGTTCTTCCCTCTTTCCTCTTGTGGGTACTCGGTTAAAGAACCGGTCTTGAGATCAGCCGGTGGTATAAAGCAATCGAGAGATAGACCGGGAACGTTAAACGCAACTTCCTCGATCGTCCAGCTTTCTTCCATCTTCGTCCTCGTGTGGCTCATCGCCACTTCCCCAAATCTGAAAAGGGTCACAACCGAATGTCCCGAGTGAGCAATCATGATCCCTTCGACCTGGCGGTAGTCGTCAAGGGACGAGTTGTACGTGGTCTCCCAGAATACTGTATCTCCTCCGTTGGATTGGATCCGTGTCAAATGTGAATCCTCGATGTGAACCAAGAGTCCTGTTTTCTGACTGAAGTAGCCGAACAGGACGTGCCTTATGATCTCAGCTGGTCCTTCACTCCTCGCCTTCAGGGTTTCAGGGTCAGTGCATAGCTTCAAGATTAAGCAATCTTCACCATTCACCTTCTTCTCTCCTATGCACTTGGCTTCCGCAAACATGGCCGCAGTAGTTCTCGGATCAAGCCCCTGTATCATTCACAACAACACTAAGGATCTCTTTGATCTCTCGAAGAACTACTAAAATACCGAAAAAAAATCAGACTTTTTAAAAGAGTTTTTTTTTACCTGAAGTCCACGGCGGAGAGGCCTGACGGGTCCTTTAGCGGTATGAGAACCGAGCCAAGGAGTGTGTCGCCATACGAGCTTGCCGTTGCAGCCGGCACGAACCTTATTACCACCTACAGCAAGCTCGACGTACCACATGTCTGGATTCATCTGCCAGAGAACGAACCCTCCAGTCTCAGCCTTGGATGGGTTTCGGTTCCTAACGGTTCTTGTGGCGGTTTCGAGCTCTGAGGTTATCATCTTGAGTTTCCCCATAGCATAAGCGTTTTTTATGGAGTTCTGTAGCTTCTGGCCACCGGAAGCTGCAGTGTACTGTTGAAGAATATACTGAGCAGATGATGTCTCCTGCAAGTAGACATATCACCGGAGATGAAGGGGAAAAAAAAGGATCAGTGAATGATGATGAACAGTAAAGTCTTCGGAAGAAAAGAAAATTAAAATTTTGTTTAATGACTAATAAGAAGTACTAATAACGAAACTAGTTCAATATTCTTCCAATGGTTGTAGAAATCAAATCCCACCAACGAAAATGACGTCAATTTCCACCAACCAACGACCAATGAAAACATTCGGAAGAAAGAAAATTCGATTTTAAAAAAAAAACAACCACTGAAATTTCAAAATGCTAAATCTGAAAACAAGAACAAACAAAAAATCGACAACTGAGATCTTGAGTCGAGGCCTTATGAGCTTAAAAATCTCGAGGAATTTTTTCTAAATTGAAAGCCCTGAAGAAAAGAAGAAAACAAAAATTCGTTGTAACATTTGGGGGAGAAGAAACGATGACATCAATGTATAATCTGAGCTACAGAAGGAAGAAGAGAGAGAGACTTACGATTGGAGTATTTTTGATACTAAGATGAGGCAAAGGATCGGAAGAGGAGACATGAATCGGAGCAAGAGGAGCTCCCATAACTCCGAGAAGAAGCCTCAGATCATTTCTCCGGTAAGCCGCCGTCGCAGCAACGGACGGAGCGCGAGACAGCTGTCCCTTGACCCAGTGACCCAGACCCGACCCGAGTCGCTTTGATTCTCCTATATTCCCTCCTCCTCCTCCTCCTTCGTCTGGATCGGGACCTTCCATCACGGGTCTCAAGCTTCCGGATCTCCCGATTAACAGCTCCGGTTGCGCCAGATAGTACCCGGCGCCGCCACCGCCTCCGCCTCCAGTGAAGTTCTTTCTGCCCCAGGTGAGAGCTGACATGGGCGAATTAGACCTAGCGGGGCTAACGGAGCGAGACCTCGTCCTGGACCGTGACGGTGAGAGACCTCTCACGACTTCGTCTCTCAGAGCAGAGAAGAACCCTTGTTTTTTCTCCATTTCAAAACTCTGCTGCCTCTCTTCTTCGTCGTAACGTAAGCTTAACAATACAAAAAAAAAATTGTTTAACAGAATCAACTTAATAAGAGCCAGAGAGAAAAGATGGAAATTTTATTTTCTGAGTCGCGCAGTGGAGAAAGAGAGAGAGTCTTTAACCTTTTTTAAGAACGGAGAAGGAAAGCGAAGCGAGAGAGAGAGAGAGAGACAGTGATCTCCGGGTGAGTATAATGACCATTTTGCCCTCTGTTTGTTAGCGGAATTTCCAGTTGAGGGAGGCCACGCGCTATCTGATACTCCACGCGCGTAGGATATATTCTTTCCAACCTGGCTACGCATGAGGGACACGTGGACGGAGAGAGATGGCGAGTGTTGTGATGTAACGGTACTCGCAGTAGTGTTTGGGCTTTGGAGGTTTGTAGGGTTGCGCCGTTAAGGGATGGTGGACGATCTATTTTATGTTTTTTTTTTAACAGTTTTCGTTAAGTTTCAGGAATAAAAAAGGACAGTGTCGTTAAGTTCACAGTGAAAAATAAAATAAAAAGGAGGGTAAAGGGAAAGTGGCAGCGGTAAATTAGGGAGAGGTTTGTTACTCTCTTTTTTTAACCTGTAGCCTAAATTCGCTTTGTACTCTCATCTTTCTTTCTTTTTGTCATCTGAAATTTTTATTAAAACACAAACGGATACATTGTAAGGATGCATTTGAGGAATACAACATTGTAGAACCTCAGAACCAAAACTCAAAGGATCCATACATTGTACTCTCATCTTACAACTTCCATTTTTTAAAAAGAAACAGAGAAAATCAATTATCTTCCAATTCATTTCTTATGTACTGTTTTCAAAACATTTCTATAAATGTTCTTGTCGAAAATGAAATGTCTGGTATCTTCTGATGGTTGGTTTGTTTCCTTGTTAATAGTTAATAAACTCCATTTTTATGGGTTTTGAATCTATAGAAATGACCATTCAAACAAATAGCATATAAAACTGTTTTTTAATCCTATAGGCCATACCATTCAAACCAAACCCATTCCAAAATGGTAAATTCCTAATTGACCGTTCAAACGCCAAAAACGGTTATATGTATTGTCTAAATGATTTATTATCCATAAACGCTTTTAAAACCATAGCACATAAAAAATGCTTAAACACCATCTAGACGACCAACCACCAATCAAGTTCATACATCGTTTTCTAATAACCGTATCATGTAAAACTGTTGTTTAATTCTATAAGTTTCATGTAAAATCATATTTTTAAATTGATCGTTTACCTTAAGTTTTAAAATTAGATCATTGATCTCGATTAATACACATGGTAATACCATAAACTACAATCTCTTGACTATGTCGTAACGACTCCCGAGTTTTTTTTTCAGAATTCAGAATCCACGCATCATGGCAAGAATAAATATTACTATTCGTTTGATGTTAAAAAAGAAAAATTATTATTCTTCGTTTTTATTCCCCAAAGAAACATTCAATCAAGTAAGTATTTTTATTTTTATTTTGATGATTCTAATAAGTTATGTAATACACATAGGATGGCCCTGTTTGTTTGCCGGCTGCGGCTGCGACCTGCGACCAGCCGCAGCGTTTGGTTGTATCAATTGCTGTTCGTTAGACAGCCGCGCGTTTGGTCGCAGGTCGCAGCCGCAGGTTTGTTCGTACGACAGACGCGCGGTTGGTCGCAGCGTTTGATCGCATGTCTGTTCGTTTATCAGACGCTGCGTCTTGCGATAAGTTTTTTTTTTTTTTTTAAATAAATTTCAAATTTTAGTTTTTATACATTTGTAATTTTATATTTTTATAGTTTGAATATAGTATACATTATTCGTGATAATTGTTTTATTTTTATTTAATTAGTAATCATTTTTTATTACACAAAAATAAGAAATTAATTCATAAAAACTAAATTAAGCAAAATAAGAAACCAAGTCATATAAATTAAATTAAGCAAAAATAAGAAACCAAGTCATAAAAACTAAATTAAGCAAAAATAAGAAAAATCATAATAATTTTTTATTACACAAAAAAAACTAAATTAAGCAAAAATAATAACCAAACCATTAACTAAAAAATCTAATACGGTAATCTACGTCTTCTACCGAATTCATTTGTGATGTTGTCACGCAAAGCTTCCATCGCTCTATCACCGGTCGGCTCATACGGAATATGTCCACCATGATCATCATCACTACCATTACCAACATCTTCTTCTTCTCCTTCTTCTTCTTCATCACCATGAGCACGATATTCTTCTGTGTTTTGCCAACGTAAAAAATCAGAATCCTCCCGATGTGAATCACGTATGAAGTTGTGTAGTGCCATTGTTGCAGTTACAAGCTTAATCCACTTAGTCAAACCATACTTTGGATGCTTACGATCCAAAATCCTTCATTTTGCTTTCCATACTCCAAATGTCCGCTCAATCACGGAACACAGACCCGAATGCTTTCTGTTAAACAACTCCCAACTGTTTGTTGGTGGTCCTCCTCTAGCAAATTGATCAAGATGATATCTTATTCTACGATGCAGACCTAAATACCTTGTCCTGGTGGGATATCCGGAGTCAACTAGATAGTACTTTCCATTTGGCGGATGTGGAAAAGAAGGTTCATTCTTTGCACAATGAGTCAATACCTTTGTATCATGTGCTCTATCTGGTACACCGACATATGCGTATATGAACTTCATATCAAAGTTACATATAGCAAGAACATTCATTGTAGGCTCCCGCTTTCTACCTCTATATGCATCTGTTGTTCGACTAGGAGGACGAACTGGGACATGAGTTCCATCAAGTGCTCCAATGCAATCTTTAAATGGCCAATATTGATCATCATTACTCAAAACAGCTCTTGTAAACTCACCTTCTTCTGGTTTTAGTGTATCTGCTGCAAACTTGAGGAGAACACTCAAAACTTCATCAAGTTTCCTTTTCACTGTATCCAATGACCGTTGATATCTTTCAGCTATAACCCGCATAGTTTTATCCTGACCAACCACCTCAAGAAACATGGCAACAGATTCCTCAACATAGACATTTTCAGACTCTTGTAACCCATATCGCCTAGTTAGCATCCTACACAAATCTTCAAATGTTCTTTGGTTCATTCGAAGTATATCATAACACTGTTGGTCTGATCCGTGCATAAGCTGCTGAACATGACGCCATCCTGCTCCTCTATCTGTTCTAAGACTCAGTCTCTCAGCAGTAAGCAAATCAAACAAACCAACTTCATCATCATCATCATCCAATATCCATTTTCTTGCCATCTGCAAAAGAAAAAAACAGAACTGATGGTTATGTCCAAAAGTCATTATTTGTAAAAGAAAAAAAACAGAATAATACCAAAATCATGCAAAATACTACGTAGATACCATAATTCAAAAAGTCATTCAATAAGCACCATAAAAAAACAGAACATCTACTAAGTCTACGTAGGTACCATAATCCAAAAGTCATTTAATAGATAAATAAGTCACATAATCCAAAAGTCATCATCAAAAGTATTAGAGCATAAACAAAAAAGGCATAAACAAAAGTCATCATCCAAAAGTCATCATCAAAAGTATTAAGAGCATAAACAGAAAAGGCATAAACAAAAGTCAATCATAGAGATGTGTTCCAGTCCTATGCTCCAAGTAGCAAATCTTGTCTTCAACACTAGAAAACGCTACAAAACCCTTGCGGTTTGCTTCACTAGCTAGAAGATGATCAAGTGATGCTCGGTGAAATGGAGACCACTTCCTCACTCCAGGCAATTCATTAAGAACTTCTACTACACGCTCAACACTAGAAGCAAATTCCCGCTCACAGTTCTCCAACATCTGTTCTGATATTCTATTCTTCTGCGCAAGAATTGTATTGCGTGCCACAGATGTCTCTATAATTACATCCTTCTCTTTACGCCTTCTTTTCACTCTTGCATTTCCAGACTGAGTTCGTGTTTCAACAGCTTGGGTTTGCTGTGTCTCTGGCAAATCTGTATCCACAGAATCAGCTTCATCCTCATTATCTCCATCTACCCGAGAATCTAAACTAGGCTCTCCTTGTTGGGCACTCCATCCTTCTGCTCCAGTCACTGTAATAGCACCAAATTCGTCTTCATACAAATCCATATTAGAAATCAGCTTGTTTCTGTATTTCCTAGCACCAGGCCACTCCTATAAAAAAAAAAAAGCAGCGTAAACATTCCAATTCTCAAATATCAAGTGTCTGACTCTTAATAAAATTCCACAAATGTAAACCAAGAAGCCTAAGAATCTTTCCAGACCGTGAACAAGAATAATCAGATGTTATATACATGTACAATCCTAAGTCATAAGGGACACGTAACTAGTCATCACACTATGGAAAAAAAATATGAGAACTCACGGTGAAGATGACAGCAACTAACAACTAAACACTGCAACTAAAGACTGCAACTAAAGAGTAACTAAACAGCAACTAAACAACAAAACACAGCAACTAAACAGCAACTAAACACAGTAAAGCAACAAAGAAGAACACTAAAAGAGATGAAAGGAAATTTTAATACGTTTATGCGCTCTTCCCACCAATGATCGGACATGTCTAATCTTCCCATAGCATCATATCCAAGTCCCGTTCTATTGTTAGTTAACCTCTTCCACTTGACATATGCTTTTTTACTAGAATCATACTTGTTTTTGAATTTTTCCCATACGAGGAGTCCTTTCCCAAATCTATCTTCAAACTTCTTCATAATGAAGTCTTTGCCAGTTTGATTCATCCCATTCTTTGTTTTGTTGCCTTTCTTTTTCTCACCCGAATAGAGATGAAAAAAGTATCGACATTCTTCATCGGTCCAATTCTAAAGAACAATTAATAAAATCAGTTACAAGATCAGGCAATAAATAACCCACAAATTACTTACATCAACAGCCATGTCTCTTGTCTATCTCTGATCCTTGCTCGAAATCTTGTGTATCTTCTGGTCGCAGATTAAAACCTTCTTGTTTTGTGGATCCTAGAGGAAAAAAACAGTACTTATTAGTCACAAGCAACAGTTTAACGTGAGCTAAATCAAATACATATGACAACAATTCAGTGACAAGAACAAGAAGCAAGAGTGTTTTCATATGTATCATATGTATATGCGAAAACAGAGTGAAGACAGAAAAGCAAAGATCTCTGCAAACAATGTGTCATTAAAAAAGTTTAGCAAAGAAGAATGAAAACTGAACCAAGCACGTGGTGAACTAAGTTTGCAAAGAAAAATCAGTGAACTAAGTTTGCACGAATCTCAGCAAAAAAGCAAAACCAGTGAACTAAGTTTGCTCTTACATGACTCATGTTAATTGCGGATAAGGAAGAGCAAAGTGAGATTTGAAGTAACTTATCAGAACAAAACAAGATGACCCATTTGAGTATAGGCTCAGAGACACACACACAAATATGCATCAACATGTATAGCTTACGGTTCCATGAGACAAAACAGAGAAGTTGCAAAACACGTAAACAATTCAAAGACAAAGTAATTGAAACACAGAGAAATCGAAATCAGATTGAAACACAGAGAAACGAAATCAGATTGATGAATCGAAGGCAAACACACAAAACCCACATCACTGAGACAATAGAGAAAACGAAAATGCCCAAACCTGAGAAGAGAGCTATCGGCGAAGAGAATAAGCAAAGGAATCGGCGAAGAGAAGAAGCAAAGGAAGAGGCGAAGAGAAGAAGAAAAGGAAGAGGCGAAGAGAAGAGAGTATCGGCGAAGAGAAGAGAGTTAACGGAGAAGAGAAGAGAGTTCGGCGAGGAGAAGAGAAGAGAGTTCGGCGAGGAGGAAGAGAAGAGAAGAGGCGAGGAGGAAGAGAAGAGAAGAGCTTTTAGGGTAAATGGCATTTTTTGTAATTAGCAAAAAAATTAACAAGGGTATTTTGTCTTTTTACAGATCAATCGCAACATTTTAAGATGCACCGCTGAATTTTTCCGGCGGCCAAAATAATTGAACGCAGGTCGCAGCGTTCAGATGCTGCGTTTGGTCGCAGAAGATGCGTCACACAAACGAACACGGACTGACCGCTTGCCGCAGCCGCAGCCCCTGCGGCAGGCAAACGAACAAGTCCATATATAGAGATATAAAGGGATTAGATTTTATTATTTGAGTAAGGGTGTTTCTTCAAGAGAAAGGAAAAAAAAAGAGGTTTTAAGAGAGGGTTCCTTCTTTATCCGACAGAGAGAACAACCATTTGTGTGTGTTTTCATTGGCCAATTGCGTAAAGATGGCAACTCTTCCTTATTGTATATGTTTATTACATTAAAAATGCAATTTCTTTAGAATTAACACTTTCTTTCTGTAATGTAATAATGATTGAACATTTAACAAAATAATAATAATAATAATGATTGAACACACTCCACAAATCGACATGCTTCGGGGATAATGTGAATATAATTTAGCTTCTTATATAATCCAATGTATAATAGTAGAGTTTTTTTTCTTTCTAATTAGAGCTTTCATATCAACATTAATATTATGAGCCTCAAAACTAATCATAGTAGAGAGCTTTTTTTTCTCTAATTAGAGTTTCCATATCAACATTAAAATTATGAGCCTCAAAAGTCAAAAGTAATCATTTCAAAACTTATAGTTTTGTTTGGTAGTAGTATCTTTTGAATAGGTTTTCCAAAATTAATATCTTGTTACTCTTGTACAGTTGTTATTAAGGTTTTCATTTCTCTCTCACGTAGGAACTAATTTCGAACTTACGTCTCTATTGCATATTTCTTTAACAAAGAAAAAGAAGAACGTATATGTCTCTATCTCATCCCCATGTGATGAGATCCACGAAAACTTTGTAGTCTTAAAGGTTAAACGGGCTAATATTCTCTTTGATTTAATTGTTTTTTTAATTAATGCTTGATTTTGATAGTTTTATCATTTTGTTCATAACTAAGGACTCCGAGCCCCGAGGCATGCATCCACGCCAACACCCCACCTCGCGCCCTAACTACATCTGAACCGATGGTACAACCGGTTAAGTCTTAATTCTTAAACCGGCCCTAACTATACATGGGATATACTGTTCATTTGTATATACACTTGTGGAGGATGTATTCTTAACCGAAAAATACACTAACCAATATCATTAATGGGAGCTCAATGTTTGTATGATTAAACATTAGGGCTATAAATTGGTTGTTTAAGAATCGATACAGATGTTATACTATTTTTTTGGTAAAATGTTGTTATACTATTTATATCTGTAATCGTGTCTACTTTTTTTTTTATCATCTTACTTTTTATTAAACCACAACTGAATATAATTCGAGGCAGGATACAAAGCATAATCCAAATTCCAAGGCTTAATACGAAACATAATATGAAGCCTAACACAGGGCCTAATACATGGCATAATACAAATCTGACGGAAAACAAGGAGTTTAAGACTTAAAATCAAATCAAGCAACCTGAAACTAGAAGGATCAAACTTACAAAATATAATGGTAGAAGGAAACCAACAGAAAACATCAATTCTCATTTAACCTTTGTTCCGGTATCTTTACATGAACTACACACGATCTGTAAATCTATGAGAACACTCCGAACAACTTGTAATCGTGTCTACATGCTAGTATTTGTTTTATATTAACAAAAATGTGATTCTTTTATCAAATATTATTTATATACACAGATTTCCATTCAGTCTTAGGGACAGAAATGTGATGGTTGTTTTAGAGCATGGCATGAAACTTGTTTTTCCACACGAGTTTGATTCACACTATAAACAATTATGATGCGTGCAGTTAAGGCAAATCTGGACTTAAGTCCAATCGAAAACCACGTGAACTAGTAATATTTTGGTCGGATCGATTCGCCTCTAGCTAGCTATGATTAGTAGTCGTATGTGTTAGTAGTGGAATGTGTTAGCGTGGTTTTTGTAGAGCAACTGAAATCTACAACGTATAATAGGATCACCCAAAAGAATTATATTAAGAAAAAACATGAGAAGGTTAATCACCAATAAATAAGTAGTAAATGGTAATCTGAAAGCTAGTTAATGTGATAATTAATTAACGTTGGAAGCGTGAGAAATAGAATGACAAGCAGCACGTGAATGTCTTTGAAATTCGTTTCGAGTGGTCAAAAGAGCAAAGAAGAGAAGAAAAAAAACGCATACGCGTTAACTTTTTCAGTGTGATAGTGGTTACAGCTAAGGTAGGACTTATTTTAAAGTATAAAAGGTTCTCTGGGTCGATGGAAAAATTAAAATTGTCTTCTAAATTAGTAATGACGCATTTGTGTACTAAAAATTCGACGGTAGGGACGACATTAGTCCCACGTGTAACTCTGTATAGTACTAATATTGGTCGTTCTTAAAGACGAAGCAGCTGCCCTTGAAATTAAGAAAATAACCTTTATTTCTTTTTTTGTTTAATTCATTTTACTAATAAAATTCTATTAGCCCTTAAACTTTTTAATATGAAAGTGAGAAGAAGAGTATGAACTCAAAGCATGTTGGTCACCCAAACGGCCAAACATATAGTGGACTTAGATTCTGTCATTCTGATAAGGAACCCAACAAGTCAGCAACTAATTCAAGTTGGCATCCAAACAATTACAAGTAGGATTCAACTAACTTTCTGGTATTTAGGAGTTAAAAGTCCAGAATCAATCTTTATATAATACGTAATAGTTTCACAAATGATCAAATATTTCTTCTAAGCATACTATTTGAACTACTCGAACTAAGATCCAATTAAATTAAACCAAAACAATTTTTGTTTTTAAATCAGCTAGCTGAACCAACCGGCTTCCTTCATAAGAATAATCTTTTCTAAATTTTCTTTCGTTTGCCGGATTTAATCCATAACTTTCAAAATTTTCATTGTATAACTCCATTTGAGACAAAATACACATATATAGAGAGACACAGAGAGAGAGAGGGAGATAGAGACAACTTAACATTTAATACTACGAGAAAGGAAAATAAGAAGCATTCGAAACCCTAAAAACAATATATACTACGCATGCATGCAAGTGCATGTTATTGTTATTATATATAAAAACGCTTAATTAAGGAAACAAAACTGAATTCATTAAGGGCACTTGGGTTTGCCCTTGGAGTTGAGCTTGTCTCGATAGCAAGGGCACTGATGTTTGTTTCCAAAGGTACCAGAAGGAACACACTTACATTGTCTGCAACAAATGACACAATACTTGATACATCTGTCTTGAAACCCTGCCTTGGCACACCTTCCTCTGCATCTACTCCCACAGTATACCTCCATGCCTCCGATTCCTTTATTCCATTTTTCAACATTCATATCAGACTTAAATTAAGTAAACCCCTCGAATAGTGGCCTTTTTAAAATGATCAATCATCCCGTCTGGGTTTATTGGGCTCTAACACATGCAATGTAAAATATCACATGCTTTCAATTCAACACTATACCGTGTCTTATAAACTACTACTACTGTTGGTCTCTTACCTTCTCACTTCGGACTTCGGATTCGGACGCGAGATATTTCTAACAATACTGATCTAATTTCAACCATAAGACGAGATGATACTCCTATGTACGATGATTCCTTGTGTTGAATTTTACTATAAATTTACCTTGACTTGCACTATTTTAGGGCTTCTTGTTGTGTAATTAATTCATCAAAAAAACTTTGAAGAGAATAGTAATTCCGACTAACACTCACTTAGAACCAGGCCCGGTTCTAAGCAAGTGCAAGAGGTGCATTTGCACTAGGTCTTTAGATTTTTTTACAAATTTTAGTTAGATTTTAGGGTCCTTTTAAAAAAATTTAGGGCCTTTTTTTGCCAATTCTACTTATAAAACTAGAAATCTTGCACAGGGTCCATTGAATATTTAGGCCGGGCCTGCTTAGAACATATATATGCATGTATATATATATATATATATATATATATATATATATAGAGAGAGAGAGAGAGAGAGATCAGAGATCGAGAGATGCTTGTGTACATACCAGTAGCAGCTGTGGCAGGGAAAATCATTAAGGGAAGGATGAGAAGAGCGAGGAGGAAGAAGAAAGTAACAGATTTCTTATAATCCATAGCTGCTTTCTTAACCCTTAAATTTTGAAGGTCCTTTATTCTCTTGGTTGTACTTCTCAAAGATTGCGAAAGTAATGAGATTCATTTATAGATAGCCCAAAATTTACCACTGCCTTATTTCACTGTCGAAATAATTTTTGTTTTTTTTTTTATTATGCGCTATTTGTGTGTAGACGTGGCGAATAAAATTATTGGTCATTGTGAATCGGTGATTCTTGAAATGGCTGCAATCTTCATACGTCGATATTCTCGATGGTGCCTCTACTCTTATTAATTCCGTCCTACCACCGCTTTCAACAACACGACACATATAAAACTTCATAATTAACAAGCCAGAAGCGTTAGAGTCGTGACATATATTACTTCTTTTGAATCGAGTTTTCTTCGCTTATAGTAAGCAATTATCGTCTAAATGTTATAGTGGTCAAATATAGATCTATTTTAGTATATTTCTATAATTAATGTGATTTAAATCAAGAAAGTGGTTTAAGAATAAGTAGTACTCCCTCCGTTTTGATTTAAGTGTCGTTTGAAAAAATGTATCTGCAATGTAATTGGATGTATCTGGATGTGTTTTGAGTTTAATACATTCAGATACATTTTCTCCAAATGACACTTAATTAAAAACAGAGGGAGTAGTAGTTACTAGTTAGTGTTCTGATCACTATAGTAAAGAAAGAAAAATAATACAACTGACATTGCAAAATACATACATATTCAAATTCTATCTGATTCGGTAGAGAAAAATCCATCTAGTGGGTAGAAAAAATCCATCTAGAGGGTACCACGAGATGCATTTAAGATGGGCCCATTAAAAGGCCCATTTACAATATAATTCATAGCGAGGCCCAAACAAGATCAAACTCACACCGTTTTCTTCGTCCCTTTTATTTCTGGGGCAAAGGCTTTTCCACTCATCCTTCGTCTTCCTCTCACCCACTCAACCACCGAGTTTCTTCTGTTTCGCGGTTATTGAAATCCCGCTGAACATTTCGCGGGCGAGGGAAATAGGTAAGGCTTTTCCTTTGTTTTTGCCGCTTGCCTTTTTTTTTTCAATCGTTTTAATCGTCGTGGAAAAAGTAAGTCGGAGGGAAAAAAATCGAAGCGATGAACCTGGCATTCACTTTCTCGTTTTTAATTTTCCCCCCTTGAATTCGTAGAAATCTAGAATAAATATGATACGAAGAACTGGTTTCCCAGCTTTGCATTAGGATCCTTAGAATTTTATTGATTTTGGCTTTCTATCGACTGCCCCATCTCACATCGTTTTAGCTAAGATTAGTTTATTGGAGTTTTTTTTTTCTCTTTTTCCCTTTCGGATATTTTCTCAAAAACCAGATTAAGGATCGATCTGTTTTTTTGTCTTAAGTCTTGTTTAGGAACTATACACAAAGCAATCGCAGAGAAGAATTGCGAAGCCGCCATTTTTCTTTGTGGGTTGTTTTTTATTTCTCTTGCGTTTGCTTCTAGTGAGATTTGAGTCACGATTCTGATATACGTGTTTTGTTTTCATCTCTGTTTGGTTCAGCGAATAAGTTGGAGGCAGGTTTAGGAATCTCATCGAGTATTTAACCTTGCGGAGTTAGAGAGACGCCTGAGTGTGTATCATCGTGGAAAGCGTAGCTGGGTGAAGAAAATGGATAGAGCTAATAGACGGAGAACGAGGAGTAGTGGATCCGGTTTGGAGCAGATAAACGGAGGATGCGGAGGAGAGGTTACTCCAACTTCTGACAAAGTATCTGTACAGAGCAATAATGCCTGTGCGCCTTTAAAAACACCAGAGGCGGGGAGTCACATGAAACATCTCGAGGAATCGACAATGGTGGAAAATGGGAAGGGGATATCCAATGGGTTTTCTGGCGAAGAACAGAAACCGACCCCTGAAACTGGAAAGGAGAGATCTTATAACAGATCGTCGGGATCGCATCGCGAACTTGTCATTGGTCTTCCTTGCCGCGGACAGTTTGAAATCCGCCGGTCCAGGATGTCAGCCACGAGCTCGAAGAAGCTAGGAGGAGGAGGCGAGAGGAATGTGCCGTTTTCAAGCCACAAGAGAGCTCAGAAATCTAAAGAAGCTGCTGGATCATCTTCGGTTGATGCTAATTCCACACCTGTAGATAGACCAAAGAAAAGGAAGAAGGATACGAAGAGAGGAGAAGTTGGAGAAGATGATGAGTACACAAGAATCAAAAAGAAACTTCGATACTTACTAAAGCGGATTAACTATGAGCAAAACCTAATTGACGCCTACTCTTTAGAAGGCTGGAAAGGTTCAAGGTTTGTCTCTCAGGAACTTTTTTTGTTTTCACCTTATTCACGCTTTATTATGGCAGCATAGGTATCCTGTTTGAGATTTCTTTCTGATTTCATTCAGTATTGGATCATGTGTTCTTTGTAGCATGGAGAAGCTAAGGCCAGAGAAAGAGCTTGAACGAGCCAAGAAGGAAATTCTGCGACGCAAGGTTAAGATTAGAGATCTTTTTCAGCACCTGGACACACTCTGTGCCGAAGGAAGCCTTCCAGAGTCTTTATTTGATTCTGATGGAAAGATTTCTAGCGAGGATGTAAGAAAATTCCTGTTTTTCCTGATAGAAGCAGTTTGTGTTTCTAAAAGTATTGCTAAAACGAGCAGTTGTGTAATTGTAGATCTTCTGCGCAAAATGTGGTTCAAAGGACTTGTCACTTGATAATGATATTATACTATGCGACGGGTTCTGCGACCGGGGATTTCACCAATATTGTGTTGAGCCACCGTTGCGAAAAGAAGATAGTAATAATCTCTTGCCTATGTAGTTGGTAGTGCTTTGAGCAGTTCTTGCTGGTATTTATTGCTGGTTTTCATTTTTGTAGTTCCTCCGGATGATGAGAGTTGGTTATGCCCCGGATGTGATTGCAAAGATTACAGCTTGGACTTGCTTAATGATTCTTTAGGGACAAAACTTTCGGTCAGCGACAGTTGGGAGGTATATATGTCCATGTTTTTATTGTTAAAAAGGAGAAAAAAAAAACTTAAAAAGACAACTGAATCGACTCTTTGTGCAGAAAGTATTTCCTGAGGCTGCAGCAGCAATGGCTGGTGGAGATCAAAATCTGAACTGTGATCTTCCTTCAGACGATTCTGATGATGAAGAGTATGATCCGGATGGTTTGAATGATGATGAAAATGATGAAGATGGCAGTGATGACAGTGATGAGTCTGAGAACGAAGATGGAAGTTCTGATGAATCTGATTTCACTTCTGCATCTGACGAAATGATTGGATCATTTAAAGAAGTGAAAGATATAATGGACCTTCCATCTGATGATTCCGAGGATGATGACTATGATCCTGATGCCCCGACTCGTGATGAAGATAAAACACAAGAAAGTTCGAATTCAGATTGTACATCAGACTCTGAGGATCTTGAAACTTCCTTTAGTGGCGACGAGTCTAATCAGCAAGATGAAGTTATGCCACGTGGGAAACCCGGCAGAAAGAAATCCCAGCTCCCAGATGTTTCCATTTCAGAATCAGATGCTGGACTCGATCAAGGTCTTGCAGATGTTCCCGGAAGAAGGAATGTTGAAAGGCTAGACTACAAGAAGTTGTATGATGTGAGTCCTTCTCTCACATTTTTGATAATTAGTCTTCTTCTATATGGTATTGGAAAAATCTACGCTGATATGTATCTACTATCGCGTGGTATGTGCAGGAGGAATATGAGAATGTTTCGTCATCGTCGAGTGATGATGAAGATTGGGATAAAACTGCGGGAAAAGAAGATTCCGGGTCAGCAGATGAAGGGGGCACTGCGCCTCTGAAACAGTCTTCAAAAGAAGAAGATCATACATCTACTAAGAAACCTAGACAGAAGTCGAAAAGAGAAAATAAAAAGGATACCTTGAAAGCGCCGCAAGAAGCACCCAAAGAAAATGGTTTTTCTGGCGAAAAAGGCAGCAGCTCTTCAGCATGTAAACGGACAAATCCCAGAACTGAGGTAAACAAATATAGTTGTCTTTACGCTTAAAGATGTCAATTCTAAATCATTATGAGAGAGCTTTCGGTTTAAAGATTCTTCTTTTACGCAGAGACTATTCAAATCTTTTAAAGAGAATCAATATCCAGACAATACCACGAAGGAGAGCTTAGCCAGAGAGCTACAAATGACAGTTAAACAAGTAAGAAGTTCTCTCCTAGTGAAAGGTCTTCTTTTTTTTTTTTTCTCACCTTTTAGTCGATCCGATTTCATCTCTTGCTCATACGCTGTTTATGTTTTGTAGGTTGATAGTTGGTTTAGGAATAGGCGTTTTTCGACAAGCAGAATGATGGTTTCAAAGGAAGATGTGGAAAAGTTAAGAACAGGCAAGGAAGGTGAAGTTGAGACATCTGTTGCTGGGAGTAGCGAAGAAACCATGGATACCGAGTCAGTCGCAGAGAATAAGAGTAGAGCATAGGAATCAACCAATACTGGATCACGAAAAAGAAGGAGAAGGAATATTTAGATTCAATCATGAGATCTAATGTGACGACATAATTGAATATAGTTGAGCACACAAACCCGAGAAACCCCAAGAAACGAAGACATCGATCGAACCCATCATTTTTTTTTTGTTACTTTGTTACTCATTTTTGGTGTGTGCTTGTGGATCTGAAGACCTCGAAGTTGTAGCATTGGAAGAATTATTGATGCTAAAGTGAAAAGTTGTGGCAAAAGAAAGAAATTACTTCTTCAAAAGTTTGGAGTATATGTCCGTTTTAAGTTTTAACTGTTGTGTTATGATTATGAAAGTTTTTGTTGATTTCCTACTATAAAACATTTGACACAAAGGTTTGTGTAATTGATAGAGACAGGTTTAAAATCAATAGAGAGATATTGTCTACTTTAACCTGCTTGAAATCGTGAATTGAATTTTAACCGGTCTGAAATGTCTTAATCAAGAAGGGCCCATCGTGATATTACTAGAGGCCCATGGATGATGATGTTCATGATACATAGGTGAGTCCGGGACTTGGTAGCGTGTTGCAGAAGGTAGAGGAAAATGAAGAAGGTGCTGAGAGTATACGGCGGCGTTTTGAGGCTAGTGAGGCTTTTGCCGGCGGACACGAGGCCGTACTACGCCAAGTACGCCAGGGAGAATTTCGTTAATTACCGTGAAGTCGACGTAAGCGAAACATCCCTCGACGAACTCTTCCAACGAGCTTACAATCACTCACTCTGGGTACTCAAGAAGGTACCCAAGATTTTCAGTTTTTTTTTTTTTTTTTTTTATAAAATTCCTGTCCTATGGAACCGTAGATTCTAGATACCGTTTGTGTTAATCATCTGTTTTCAATCGTTGTGCAGTATTCGATTGACGAATCCGCGGCCAAGAAGATGAAAGAGATTTGCTTTGAATGATGACGCACACCAAGTGCTCGACGTTATTCCCCTGAGAATTTCCAACAAGTGTTTTTTTAAGGGTTCGACGATTTGTTAAATGGGCACCATCAAGTATTCTACTTTTGATCTCAGTGTCATAGCTACATCAAGAAGAGAGGTCGCTCATGTGTCTTTTTCTTTCCTTTTGTTCTCTCGACTTTCTTTGCTGCAGGCATGTGTTGACACTGCTCAGTTAATTTGGTCATGTCTTGTTTTGAGTAGTTTCTTGTTTGTTTGCTTGATCCTGAATAAATCGTTATGATTTAAATTTCTTAAGAGTCAATCAAAAACACCACAATGCTTAACAGAGTAACGAAAGAAACACGTCATAGCAAAAAGAGCAGTGGCAGTGAAGTAATAACGAACAGGAGAGTAGGGATTGTTTGGGTAAAGAGGGTATATATGTAGCTAAGGACAATACACAGCGTCGATGATGATATAAGTCCACACCTAAGCCTTTAGGTCCTTGTCGGAACTCGAAAATGTTACATGAAACGAGCCTAACAAAACCAAAGTGTGTCTTAAGATTGTTTTTTGCTTCTCTAGTGTTAAAAAGGGCAAAAAAACAAGTCGGCCTGATGGATGATATAAATTGACCTCCCCTTATGGATTTTTATTTAGTGGTTGCCAACTTGTGGAGTTGTGTTTTCCTCCTCTCACACGTGTTTGCAGTCTTTGCACGTGTCAAACCTGGTACATGTCAGTATGTATAATAGTTTTATGCCGTGAAGCCACCACAGTGTCAGTATGTTCAAAAAAATGAATGATAAACATGACAATGGCAACTCTTGTTTTGGTGAATGTAATTTTATTGAATAATAGTAGTAGTATAGTAGTAGATAATTAGATCATATCTTATTATAAAGTGTGTGTAACATTAACTATTTGTTTAACTTCCAGAAGGAAGAAAGCAACAGTTACTAAGAGAGAAAAAGGTGAGAAACGAAACATCAGCTTCGAGTAAATCAAAACTACAGTTTTCTCGGGCCAGGTGGCTTTGACCGAATTTCTCTTCCCAAATCATTAAATTCCCTTTCTACCCCTTCCATCAATCAACACAACACAACCATCATCATCATCATCAGTAAGAGCATGAAAGATGGAGGGATCTTAGTGAAGTTCTTAATGCAAAAAGGATTAAAATTAAATGAAAAATAATTTATTTACTAAGAATTGGTTCTTAGTTAAGAAGTTTTTTAGTGGATTCTTAAAGCCATGTGTCAATGTCTGATTCGCGGAATTTTTTTTTTACTTTTTAAAAAAATTTCTTAACTTTAACTTTAAAAAAAAAAATTCTATGTTTAAATTTTTTAAAAAAAATTTATGTTTAAAATATTTTTATGTCATTTATGTTTTAAATTTCATTCAATGCAATATAATTTTATGTTTTATTCAAGAAAATAAACTTTTCCTAAAATAAAATAATTTTCATAATTTGTTTTTTATTAAGAACCTTATCAAAGTTTTACTATTGGAGGAGAAAAACAAATTAAAAGTTCTTAGATAAAATTTATAATAAAAAATTGATAAGAACCTTATAAGTGGTTCTACCATTGCACATGGTCTAAGTTAAGCTCTAAACTGTTACTCTAACGATTGATTAGGATCTAAATTTATATTTATCAGAAATACTACTCTCATTATCTACCCATCTTTTTTCTTTTTCATTAAAAGAAACTACTATTTTACATCCACCAAGAGAAGAAGATTCATAGTATTAATTTATTTTTATTTGATTTCAGAACCATTACATTTTCCTTTGATAATAATTTTTGTTTTTATATATATATATATATATATATATATATATATATATATATATATATGAATAAATACATCAACCATCAGGCAAGTTAAACCAGTCATAATAAAAGCCTAAAAAGGTGAAGAGAAACCATTCAGCAACTATTTTCTTCTGGTTTGTGTGTTTCTCACCTTCGATCTCACTCTCTTTCTCAGCTTCTTCCACACGGAATCAAAATAATCAAGAAAAATCACGATGGGAGATACCGCAGGGGAACAAGAAGACCCAGCTACGGTGGAAGCTGCAGGAGTCGCGAGCTTCTCCGAGCTTCTTATGTTGTCGGACGGCGTTCTCAGCTCCCCCGACCACCACCGCGTGGATAATGGCGGCGATGGTGGANTTATATAAACATTAATAAAATTAAAAAAACTAATTTTTTGTTTATAAAGATAAATTCTCAAAAATTTAAGATTTATCTAATTATAAAATATTAAATAATTAGATATTTTTAATTTCAATTAAAATCATAATAATTATAATTTTCGAATTTTATTTTTATTTAAATATCTTTTAATTAAAATCTGGTCAAAATAGTCTTTTTACATATCATTAAGTGTAGTTATCAAAAAATTAAAAAAACAGTGTATTTTTCAAATTACAAAACTTAATTAGGGTATTTTGCCAATTCCCCCTAACATTAATTATTTGTTTAACTTCGAGAAAGAAAAAAAAGAAAGAAAGCAGCAGTTACTAAGAGAGAAACAGGTGAGAAACGAAACATCAGCTTCGTGTAAATCAAAACTACAGTTTTCTCGGGCCAGGTGGCTTTGACCGAATTTCTCTTCCCAAATCTCTAAATTCCCTTTCTACCCCTTCCATCAATCAACACAATCATCATCATTATTCAGTAAGTTAAGCTCTAAACTGTTACTCTTAACGATTGATTAGGATCTAAAGTTTGAAAAATCAATGGTTTGTTATATATACTCTCTTATATTTATCAGAAATACTACTATCATTATCTACCCATCTTTTTTCTTTTTCATTAAAAAAACTACTATTTTACATCCACCAAGAGAAGAAGATTCATAGTATTAATTTATTTTGAACCATTACATTTTCCTTTATTAATAATTTTTTGTCTATATATGAATAAATAGATCAACCATCAGGCAAGTTAAACCAGTCATATAAAAGCCTAAAAAGGTGAAGAGAAACCATTCAGCAACAATTTTCTTCTGGTTTGTGTGTTTCTCACCTTCGATCTCACTCTCTTTCTCAGCTTCTTCCACACGGAAGCAATAATCAAGAAAAATCACGATGGGAGATACCGCAGGGGATCAAGAAGACCCAGCTACGGTGGAAGCTGCAGGAGTCGCGAGCTTCTCCGAGCTTCTTATGTTGTCGGACGGCGTTCTCAGCTCCCCCGACCACCACCGCGTGGATAATGGCGGCGATGGTGGAGAAGACAGCTCCGGTTTTGTATTCTCCGGTACAAATGGGTCGAGAATGCTCTGTTTCAGTGGTGGCTACCAAAACGACGACGAATCTCTCTTCTTAGAACCTTCTCTTCCCTCCGGAGTCTCTGTTGCTGCTGACGCTTCATGCATTAATATTACCACCAATTGCAATAACTCAAACGACGCTTGTACTACGGCCGATAAAGCTACTAAATCATCAAGCGTAAGCCTCTCGTTTCTGATTTATTTTGCACATTTCATCAAAGAGAGGAGTAATTAATCTCTTTTTTTTTTTTGTCACCAAATGGTCTTTGCATAGAGAGATGCATGCAAAGAATTACATTTTTTTTAAGTGCCTTAATCAAAAGTTTAAAGATGATATTTGTGTGCAAATTACTGTGTTGTGAAGAAGAAGAGAAGCGGATCGGGAAATGAGCAAAACCCGGAGCAAAACCGAAAACCAGTCAAGAAATGCAAGCGAAATCAGGATAAATCATCAGCTGGAAATGCAAAGGTGTAGCATAAACCAAATTTACATTTCTTTATTTAGATTTTGTCTTTCTCAACCACAGAATGATTATATGTGTTGTTAATATTAATCGATTATTTACTAAATAGGTAAGGAAAGAAAGATTAGGAGAAAGAATCGCAGCGTTGCAGCAATTGGTTTCTCCATACGGCAAGGTTCCTTTTTTCTTTTGACATCAACTCCTAATTCTATGATGATTTTCCATATTTCTGTACCTATTTTATTTAAACGCAATGTTCTTCAATTTTGTCAAGTCAAGCAAGCAAAACCGCTAATTTCTATCACCTAAAGAAATCAGGATAAATTTTTTTAATTATTATATTTATATATTTAGTTTTTCCAAAAGGAAGCTTAAGAAGTCGCGATTTGGGGTAGTGTAGCACACACAAATTGGCATCCAATGTGAAAATCAAAAAGACAATGAAACTTGATCAATAAATTAAAAAAGTATACTATTTGTTTTTGTTCTTTATTTTAATTCGGGGGTAATTAACGATCATCATTACAATTTACATTTAATGATATGTGTACTCTTTTTTGAGAGGGGTGAAAGAGAATATATATAATAACACTCTACCCAAATATCCCCCATAAATGATACTTTTTGCAATAGTTAAATTTGACTTTTCTGACTGATAAAAGAATTAAAAGATGGAAAAAAAAAACTACTTTTTGACAGACAGATGCAGCTTCTGTGCTGCATGAAGCGATGGGTTACATCAAATTCTTACAAGACCAGATTCAAGTCCTTTGCTCTCCTTATCTGATCAACTATTCTCTTGTAAGTCTCTCTCTCTCTCTCTCTCTCTCTCTCTCTCTCTCTCTCTTTTTGTTTTTAATAATAATAACTAATGATATATATATGTATCTGACTTGCCCGGTGAGATTTGTCAGGAGGGTGGAGTCGTTACCGGAGATGTTAGACAGGGGAAGAAAGTGAGAGACTTGAGAAGCAGAGGATTATGTCTAGCACCTGTCTCGTCCACCGTACACGTGGAGAACTCCAACGGCGCTGATTTCTGGTCTCCTGCTACTATGGGTCACACTACGTCACCCTCAATGAATCAAGGATATTAATCAACCGTCCTAGTAGGCAGATATATGTTTATTATTATAGTCTTTTTCTTTAATTTCCTGAAGAACAAGTGAAAATGCTTTTACCAAGGAAGAAGTTTCACCCAATTTTTTTTGGGCTCTGTATGGGTGGTGGGTATAAAAAAGGTTGGATCTTTTTGTGTGTTTGTAAAATTAGAGATCCCAAGTTTCTTCGATGTCTCTCAGTGGAATTGAGAAGAGGCTAAGATTGCTTTGCACACCTAAATTGTAGTAACGCCACCAAACCAAACCACATCACTCGAGTTAAGACGTGCAAAACGTTTTTTTTTGTTAATTCCTATTTTCACAGGCAATGACAAATGATATAATCAAAGAAAGTTAAATCCCAAAATTATTGTAGCACAATTTTTTAATTTGTTCCCCTACGTCAAAGATTCTCCTTTTAATTTGAGATTATAAAGATGAAAAACTTGGGAGATGGGTTAACTCTTTTTCTTTTTGTCGCCCAATGTTTTTATCTTTGCCAATAGTAATTTTATAAGGATTATAGATTGTAAATTTGAGGATATATTTGCAAATCAAAACACTAAAATTGCCACCGATCATCTCATTGCTTTGCCGGACGGCCGGGAAAATTTCGCTTTCTCTCTTCCTCTCTATCTCCGCTGGTCTCTCCGGTGTTCGCCGATGGCGGTGTTTCCTATTGGCTCTCACTTTGCGCCGCCGCATCAGCTGACGAAGAGACTCGCCGTGGCGACTTCATCACCTAACTCTCTCTCGACCCGATTGCCGCAAAATGTCACCTTTTCGAAAGTCTCTGGGATTACAGGCTCGAGGTTATGCAGACATGGTGTTCTCGTTAGGGCAGAAGATAAGATAAGGGGTTCTTCTTCTCCTTCTGTCGAGGAACAATCTCAACCAATCGATGAGGTTCGAAGTCTCCTCGATATCGTCTTCTTCAAAATTCAATTTTGCTAATTACCCATTTTCTCTTTTGATGCAAATTTGCCGTAGTTTTGAGTGAATTTGCATTGCATCAACAATCCACAGACTTTTAATTTGGATAAAAGTTCATTTCATATATTGAGCGCAAGAGTACTAAAACGATTGGAGTCATTGCTACAAAAAATGAAAGTTTATGTCTTTATATTTTGTGTTTGGTGGCTGCATTTTGAAAAGGATTCTCTTTTTGATATGATCAACAGGATCTGATGGACGAGTCAGGATCGTGTGACCCTATTTGTTCGGTTGATGAACCTAGTTCGAGTTACTTTGAGGCGAATTACCAGCCAAAGACAGATGTAGTCAAAGCTATTGCTGTCCTCGCAGCAGCTCTTACGGGAACAGCTGCCATTAATCATTCATGGGTCGCTGCTAATCAGGTCCTTGTGCCTGCGATTTGATTCCTCCTTCTTTGTCTTCTATTGGTTTCAAACTCAAAATGCAGATAGCTTCACAGTCGTCTCTGGACAATGTCATGATACAGGATGTTGCTATGGCATTGTTGTTTGGAATAGGATACGCCGGAATCATCTTCGAAGAGTCTTTAGCATTTAACAAAAGTGGAATAGGGCTTTTGATGGCTGTGAGTCTGTGGGTTGTGCGGAGCATTGGGGTAAGAATCTACACGGAAATCTGTCTTATATGTTTTTATTATTTGCGGGATATCTTAGTTACATTCCCTTGTAACAGGCTCCTTCAGCTGAAATAGCTGTTTCAGAGCTTCAGCATGCAACAGCTGAAGTTAGTGAAATTGTGTTCTTCTTACTCGGCGCGATGACTATTGTGGAGATAGTTGATGCTCACCAAGGGTTTAAGCTTGTTACAGACAATATCACCACTCGGAAGCCAAAGACGCTTTTATGGGTGGTAGGTGAATCATTTTTTTCTAGCTTTAAAAAGTTATCCGCTTCAGTCTCTTCTTCTTCAAGGATATGAAATTCCTTTTTTACTTCTGGGCACCATTTTTACTCTTGTGGACTTGTGGTGTCGCAGGTCGGCTTTGTGACCTTTTTCCTGAGTTCAGTTCTAGACAATCTGACCTCCACCATTGTCATGGTTTCTCTACTGAGGAAACTGGTTCCTCAATCAGAATACCGCAAGTATGGGATCTTTTGTTCTTTTTGCTCCTGTTAGTTAGTTTCTTGGTTAAGTTGTTCACAGTGAGAAACATATTAGCTCTGTAGATATATAGACCTTAAGATTCTGAAGGAATCATATAGGTCCTGTCATGACGCGGATTTTTGAGTTTGTTTTACCCGTTACTGTAATACTACTCTGTTTTGCGTTCAGTATTATCATCACACTAACGTTAACTTCCACGCTCAAAAACCAATGGCAGGCTTCTAGGAGCTGTTGTGGTAATAGCAGCAAATGCAGGAGGAGCATGGACTCCAATTGGTGATGTTACTACAACTATGCTGTGGATTCATGGTCAAATATCCACCTTGCCGACTATGCAGGTTCTCCTTCTCTTCTGAGATAGTCACTTAATGTTATCACAATACCTTTTTTTTTTCTCTTTCCATAAGCGCAGACATATGTTTACAAGTAGGACTGGATAGTTCAGAGTTTAGGTTTGGTTGAACAAAGAGCTTGGTTCTGCAAGTGGCTGGACGTTACAACTTATAACTAGGGTCCCTGCTGTTAAGTAATTGGGGCTGGTTTTAGTTAGCTGTGTTATATCAAAGCTAGAGGAAGACCTGAAAAATGATCCTATCTCTGGTGTGTCGGATTTAGAAATTCAAACCTTATGGAACCTTCCTGTGATTGTTTGTTCTGGAAAGAAACCCAGTGGTTCTGAAGTTACTTTATGTGTTAATTCTAGCCTTTTTATTGTATCATGGTACAACAGCTGGTTTTGTTACTCCGGCATGCTCTCTGGAAGTTTGAAACGTATAGACAAAAAATTGTATCATGGTACAACAGCTGGTTTTGTTATTCCTGATGGAGGTTTGCTTGCTTTCCTTTCAGGGCCTTTTTATACCTTCGGCCGTTTCTCTTGCTATTCCACTAGCCCTCATGTCCTTGACAAGGTTATAAATTCTTCTTGCATTCTCTCGAACAGTAAGAGAAACTCTATTTTTTGGCTTTTATTGTCTCATAACCGCAGAGGGGGCTGATTGATGCAAGTTTGTTTTTTCTTACTCAGCGAGGTAAATGGAAAGGGACAGGATTCTTCAGATGTATTGGCTTCTGAAAAGATGGCTCCAAGAGGGCAGCTAGTTTTTGGAGTTGGCCTTGGAGCATTGGTTTTTGTTCCGGTCTTTAAGGCTCTAACTGGATTGCCTCCTTACATGGGTATCTTGTTGGGTCTTGGAGTTCTTTGGATCTTGACAGACGCCATTCATTTTGGTGAATCAGAAAGACAAAAGCTCAAAGTACCTCAGGCCTTATCTCGAATCGACACACAAGGCGCTCTGTTTTTCCTCGGGATTCTTTTGTCCGTTAGCAGGTATGATTCATCTCCAAACTCTAATCTTTCATTACCCTCGTGAATTCGAAATCTTTTGTGATTTTCTTTTCTCATTTTGCAGCCTTGAGGCAGCGGGGATCCTCCGGGAGATTGCAAACTACCTTGATGCTAACATACCCAATGTTGAGCTAATCGCAAGCGCAATCGGTGTTGTATCAGCAATCATAGACAATGTTCCATTGGTTGCAGCAACTATGGGGATGTATGATCTCACATCGTTCCCTCAAGACTCCGAATTTTGGCAGCTCATTGCATTCTGCGCAGGCACCGGTGGTTCAATGCTGATCATCGGATCCGCTGCTGGTGTAGCTTTCATGGGGATGGAGAAAGTCGATTTCTTTTGGTACTTCCGAAAGGTAAGTTACATTTTTGTCTAACCACACTGAAACTCAATCCTCTTGAGGCTCTGAGCAAGAAACTCGGTTTTTGTTTGTTTTCTCCATACAGGTTAGTGGTTTTGCTTTTGCTGGTTATGCCGCTGGTATCGCCGCTTATCTGGCAGTTCATAATCTTAATTTGTCGATACCAACAACGGTGGCTCAGATCCCATTTATCACTGGTTCGTAAGCTGCATCAATCTCTATGTTTATCTTCTCTATAAGACAGGACAATGGCATCAATTCGTCGACATGCCGCTTTGGAAAAAAATCAACTATGTAATTTGTTTCATATACACTCGATTGTATCATTAGTACAGAATGAGTTCATCCAATAAGATTATATCCATTTCGATTTTGTTATGTGCATCTATGGAAAGTATTAAGACTATAGTTTGAGGAAAACAAACTCTTCAATGGCAGAAATGTCTCCGATCTTCTTCAAAGTTTCTTTGCTTGGTTTATCATCTACTCCAATGGCCATCACTGCTTGTTTCCCTGGAGCGATTCGACCGACGCTCATGAAGCTCACATTCACGTTTTCATCTCCTAAGATGCTACCAACTTTACCAATCATCCCTGGCTGATCAACTTGCCTGCACAGAATCACACTCCCTTCTAAACTCACATCCACTTCAAATAACCCTACTTTGGTTAGACTTGGAACCCCTTGTTTCACTCTGCCTTCTACTTTGATCTCTCCGGACGCAGATAACGCGCTGGCGAATCTTGATTCCACGTTTGCGATCCGAACTGTTATGTATTCGATTGGATTCTCGGGTGAGCCGTCTAGGACCATGCGTTCTTCTGAGATTTTGACTCCTCGTTGTTTAGCAATGTAATCGGAGTTAACCAGGTTTATGAATACGCTGGAAATAGGTTCAATGAGTCCCTTTATGACCATGGCACGAAGAAGTCTTGTGTCTAGATCATCAGGAGATCTTGAAGAAGCATACGTCACTTTCACAGCGTTCACACCGCTTCCACCGGTTACCAGTTGTACAGCCAATCTCCCAAGCTTCTCAGCGAGCACAACATACGGTTTCAGCTCCCTCAACACCTGAAAACAGATAGCCCATTTAGCAATGTCAGATAATTTGCAGGACAAACCATAACACTCTCTTGCCCTAAGGAAGACATTTCAAGATTCCAGGACAAACATGTATAAACTGATTTAAGTACTTGAAGATTCCAGGACTCTAGTGAAGTCCGAAAATACCTGTGGTGGAACCATTGGTGCATTGACCGCGGTAGCAGCAAGTTCTCCTTGCAAAGCTCCAACAACAGCTTCTGCGATTTCTATAGCCACTCCTTCCTAGACATTTAGGTTAAAAGGCTCAATTTCCTAACCCCAAACCCCAAAAGAAGAGAATAAAACGCAGTAATGGCAATAACTAAAACCTGAGCCTCCATGGTACTGGCACCAAGATGAGGCGTGGCAGTTACACTCTCATGTAACACCAACTTGTTGTCTTTAACAGGCGGCTCCACTGTGAATACATCAAGAGCTGCCTGAGCGACAATACCCGAGTCAAGCGCTCTCAAGAGAGCTTCCTCGTCAATAACTCCACCCCGAGCAACGTTGACAATACGGACACCTTTCTTCATTCTCGCAAAGGTCTCATCATTCAGCATCTTTGATGTAGCAGCGGTGAGAGGCAGGTGCAAAGAGATGAAGTCTGCAGTTGAAATGGCTACTTCAAAGCTAACTAGTTCCACACCAATGGCTCGCGCACGATCCGCTGGTGCGTAAGGATCGTGTGTAATGACTTGCATCCCGAGTCCCCTGGCTCGCCGAGCAACCTCTGATCCAACTTTACCGAAACCAAGAACAGCAAGAGTCTTCCCCACAAGTGAAACACCCACATATTTGCTTCTCATCCACTTGCCTGCAGCAACCATTAAACACACGCATTTCTGCATTTCACATCGTAATTTCTCAAAAAAGCTACCCAGATAAGCTCTAAAAGAACATCAAGTCCAAATGTGAGATTCTTCTTTAATCTAAAAATTGAAGATCACATTGCCACTGGAACACGGTTTTGATTCAACTCGATTAGTTCTACATTAGGAAATTGTGAGCTCACCAGCTTTGATAGAGGCATCAGCTTGAGCAACATTTCTAGCCATGGCGGTCAAAAGCGCGATCCCGTGCTCGGCAGCAGCAACCGTGTTAGCCGTCGGAGCTTTCACAACCAAACACCCATATTCCGTCGCCGCCGCTAAATCCACGTTATCGATCCCAACCCCAGCGCGTCCCACAACCTTGAGCCTCCCGCGCGACGACTCGAACACGTCTCTCCCAACTTTCGTTCCGCTCCTCACGATCAGCGCGTCACACATCGATATCTTCGTGCAGAGCTCCTCGAGGCTCAGATCATACGAGCAATCCACATTAGCGAACTTTTTCAGCAGGTCTATCCCCGCCTGGCCGAGCTTCTCCGCCACGAGAATCGTCGGTTTTCCTCCTCCGGCGCAAGACGTAACGAGGATGATCCGCCGGCGATTAAATTCCTTCCGGTGGATGGGGAAGACGGAGTGAGTAGTAGACAGCCTCGAGGAGAAGACCGATGATAGGCTAAGAGGCGTCGCCATCCAGTGGTGGCGGGAATCTCTGGGAATGTAAGTAGAGGTGTATGTATCGTCGGCAACAGAGAGTAGTAGATATGGCTTTGGGCGGGTTTTGTGGGGTTTTAATATGTTGTGGTGGATTGCGCCAGATTCCACTTTCCCCATATCTTCACTGCTTGGTTGATTTTGACTCTTTGAAAGAATACAATAATCATTATTATTTCACGCATATCTCACAACTTTGAGCCGTTTCTTAAAAATTAATTTTAAAAACAATTTGAAAAACAGTTCACAAAATTTATTAATAATAATATTATTTAATTAGTCAGATGATTCTATGTTGATTTTTGAGCTGATTCTATAAAAGAAAGTAATCAACAGGACAAATATTATAAATCTCCAAATCGGGTCAAAACCAAATTGTATTTGCTTCATCTTTTACCAGTTGTGCTACAAGAAGTCAAGAACAATGCCACAAAGCAGATGAAGCTAAAAAGCCTAAAGTTCTCGGCAAGATACACAAAAACCAGAAACGAATCTCTCTGACGCAGAACAAGAACTCGATATGTAAAAAACCTAATCAGCAAAACAGAAAGAAATGAACAAAAAATCTGTACTGCGATTCACTCTTTTCCGCTTTAACCAATCCTCTTATCCAGTAATAATGGCTCATCCTTGTGTGTTAAAAGCTGCTGTAATTAGTCTGGTGAACCAATCGGCTGTTTTTTTTTCACCTGCAAAGATGAGACGGTTCAGGAAACAGCACTCAACAAAAACCCTTGCATATCACCACAAAGGTTCTCAATTGTTCAGAGAGAAAGATTTATTACCTACTGATATTTCTTCTCTTTGTTTATGGGCATCGGAATCTTCCTTGAGATACTTCGGATGAGTCTAGAAGTCGAGTTCAGTTTATCATCAATGTGGTCTTGGTACTTCTCGTAGACAATAGGAACAGAAAGACTCAGAAGAATCCCTGTGAGATCAAACAGAGACGCATGATTAAAAACAAATTACTCATATCAACCAACATTATTGGATATATAGCCCACAAGAAAAGGTCAGATGCTCACCAATGTAGACAAGAGTGAGGGAATTGATTAGAGTCCCGACATATGATATAGCCCACAAGACAAACGAAACCTGTTTCACAGCAAAAACGAACGAGATTTAAAACCGAAACATGCAAAAATATCCAGATGCAACAAATAGTTTTGCCAAGTTATTGAAAAAAAAGATTAGACTATAACCTGAAGGAGACGAATCGGGTTTCTAGATATGGTGATATCACTTGCAATGGCCAGTACATGATTGATCCAAACCCGAAGATCATCAGCAGCCTTAACCGCAAACTCCTCAGGGATTTCCATATTCGGCACTGGAGGTAGAGGTCTGCAACAAAACCATCGGTCGTATACTTATAAGTATAAATAAAGATATGACTCAGCTTCCCACAGCACAGTTTCAGTATTCTCCAAAAGTTCACTTTCAAAAGGTGAAGCAGCCAACTGATAATAATACAGTGACAGTAGATAGCAAACAAGAAGCTAACGCATTCTCTCCTATAAAGATTTCATCAATTCTCATAACAAATGGCAGCAGAAAGAAGAGAGCAGGTACCGGTTGAGTACTGTAGCAGACTTGGCCCATAAGAAGAGGATCGAAACAAGAAGAAGCAGAACATTGGAGACGAAAGACAAGAGATTGTATCCAGCTCTCTCGAATAGGAACCAAAACCCAGTAGAAGAGACTAGCAAAATGACTGCACCGGTCCGGTTTCTCCATAGCACCAAATCAGCAACTGCAACAAAAAACAAACCCAAAAGATTCAACTCCAAAGCATCATCATGTGCATTAAAGGAAACACAATTCACATAATGTCTCTAGATACATCAAATTGTTGAAACGTATTGATGATTATGATCAACTTTAGAAATTTCCCCAAATGCGGCATAACTATCGAACGAAAACCCTCAAACGTAATTCGATCAATCCAGAACTATGCCAATCAACGCAACAACCCAACGAAATCGACAATCTCGACTATTCTCCGTTGAATCGAAAGCGAAGAAACCCGAAATCGATAGCCAATGTAGAGGAACCAAAATCGGGCTGAGACGAAACAGAAAGAAGATGCAATCACCTGAACCACCACCAAGGGATTGGTGAACAGAAAGGCGGGTTGAAGAAGCGGAATCTCCCATGGCGAATATCAGTTAGGGTTCTTCCGCATAAAAAAGTTTGAAGGCAGAATGAATTACGAATCGATATCTTGATTCGAAATATTGGAGAGACCGCTTCGTGATTGCTCAACAACGCACTGCTTTGGATCAATCGTGCCTGCTCTCTTCCTTTCTACATCAAAGATCAAAGATTTTTCCTTTACGCTTCGGCGACAAAGTTTTTCAGATTTTTAATTTATCAAATTTAAGTATTATTTTCCTTTAATTTTAATTTTCTCTCTTTTCGCTACCTTTCTAGTTTCTAATACTAAAAATTTAAGAAAGCCTAAAAGTTGGTTGGCAACAAAAAAAAATACACCGAAAGATTTCATTTTTCATTTTTTATATAGCATTGAGATCACTTTAACTTATAGTCAGTTGTTTAGGCTTATAGTTCAGATCCTGACTTTGAACTTTGAATTATTAGTTTTTATTTTTACTCTTTAGCGAGATAATTGGAATCATTTTTTTTTTTGAATTGAATGTAAAATTAATTCAACCAAAAAAACTTTTTTTACAACTAGTGCTTCTCTTTTTGAAAGTTTTGTGAAAGAAATTTAGATTAATCTACTAAACAAAAGAAAGAGTGAAATTAACTCTCTCTTTTTTTTTATTCTTTTGTAAAAAAGACTGACAGAAAAGTCACAATAATTGATAAACCAAAGCATTTGTTTCTGAACCATTTGAAAAAAAAAAGACAGAACGAACATGATACATAGGAGGACCCATTACATTATTTAGTTCTTCTTTCAACGCGACCTTTTCAATCTGCTGTTGTTGCAGTCTCCTCCACGAACTTGCTTCCGGCAACATCAACGACAAATCTGTAACGAACATCGTTCTTGTGAAGCCTCTCAAACGCAGTGTTAAGCTCATCAATCTTCACCACTTCAATGGTCGACGTAAGCCCTTTCTCTTTGCAGAAAGCCAACACTTCCTCTGTCTCTTTAATGCTCCCAATAAAGCTCCCCGATATCACTTTCCTCCCTGTCAAATACAATTTAAAAAAAAAAACAAAAATCAAAACTTTGCTATCGATTTTGGTTGTAACTAGAAATAATTTATAAAAAAGAAAGCCTAACCAAGAATGAGGAGAGGGGTGATGAACTGGAGCGGAGTGTTAATAACACCCATGAGAATCAATTTCCCGTCGAGTTTAAGACAAGACAAGTAAGGCTCGAGAGGGTGAAAAACCGGTACGGTATCGATGATATAGTCGAGAGAATCTGCGATTCTTTGCATCTCTGCTTGATCAGAGCTCACTACGTAGTCGTCAGCTCCTAAATGCTCCATTGCTTCTTCTCTTTTCTTCTCTGACGAGCTTATCACAGTCACGTGATGTCCCATTGCTTTAGCTATCTTCACGCCCATGTGCCCTACTCCTCCTAACCCTAGAATTCCTCCTTTAAGCCCGCTTGTCATTAGACCAAAGTGGCTCAACGGACTGTAAACAGTTACTCCCGCGCATAGCAGCGGCGCAGCCTGCTCCACTGGCATTCCTTCCGGGATCTTCACAACAAACCTTTTGACAGAAAAGATGAAAAAAAAAGACGAGGTTACTTGTGGAGGAAGAAACAGATGCTCTGTGTTTTCTTGTGAAACAAGAAAGGTTTGTGCGAGTGCGTACTTCTGATTGACGATCATAGTGTCTGCGAAGCCACCTTGGGTTGGTTTTCCGTCGGTGTAGACATCGTTGTAACTCCAGATTCTCTTGTTACAGTACTGCTCAAGATCTGCACTGCAGGGTTTGCAGCTACCGCAGCATCCGACGATAACGCCGACTCCGACCACATCTCCTACGGTGAACTTGCTCACATCTGATCCCACTTCCACCACTTCACCTACCACCTCGTGCCTGTAAATCAAATCTCATTTTTAGTTTTAACAAAATATCTCTCGAAGGTTTTTTGGTTAGTCTACAAGTCCACATTGAAAAAAGCAAAACAGTGAAAGGTGAAAAACGGTGCGGTTATAATCAAATGTCAGATGTTGAACAGTAACACATCCAAATTTTCTTCTCTTTTATTTTTTTTCCATAAAATAACCAAATCTCTTATCATAATGGAAATCAATCTAGGATAAAACTACTTCGTAGTACTAGTGGCAATTGCAAAAAATCTCATTCGATCATAACGGCGACAGCGTGTATTATTAAGATATGATATTTTTGGACATTTACAGAAATAAGTTGAAATGTACTGTTTGGACTTATCTCTAAGCTGTAGCACGCTTAGAAATCACCAAGCTAGTCACGAGTGTGATGTTTTTTGTTATGCATAAAACTCCACTTTTTTTTTTTTTGATCAACATGCAAAAAACTACACATAACTCCAAAGAAAAGAGATGAAAAGACAATCCGTTGGCTGATTCTATTGCCAAACAATCGCTTGGTGCTTTGGTAGTAGCATCGAGTATGTAAGGGGGTTTATTTATTTAGAACAAAAAAAAAAAAAAACTCCAAAGAAAAAGAGAGTTGGTTCCTTTTAAGATCTGAAATCATATTATTTAACGACAAAAAAAGAAAAATCATATTTATTTATATGATTGCTTGGGATCTAAAGTGAAGTAATCGATAACTTCGGGATCCATTTTTAACAGATGAAAAAGAGAATTTAGAATTAAGAAAATTACAATTCACGGGCAAATTAATATCATAAACAAAGAAAAATGAAAATGCACTAAAAAGAGCAGAAAATTAAAAGAGAGAAAGAGAGTTAAAGAAGAAATTACCCAGGAACCATAGGATAATTGGACATTCCAAGATCATTTTTAATCTGGTGAATATCAGTGTGGCAAATTCCACAGCATATAACCTTTATATACACATCATCTGCCCCAGTGCTCCTATTAACAAATCCAAGATTCAATTTTCAACAAGAACAAGAAAAAAAAGGGTCAATAACTCTTTGAGAGATTAAAAAAAACCATATTATTTACAATAAAAATCAAAAATTTCTTATAAAAAGGATAAGAGAAAATAAAACCTCAAAGTGTAGGAGTAAGGAGAGAGAACACCAGAAGGATCTCTTGCAGCCCATCCTAAAGCCTTCTTTTCTNTTTATATGAATGCTTGGGATATTAAAGTGAAGTAATCGATAACTTCGGGATCCATTTTTAACAGATGAAAAAGAGAATTTAGAATTAAGAAAATTACAATTCACGGGCAAATTAATATCATAAACAAAGAAAAATGAAAATGCACTAAAAAGAGCAGAAAATTAAAAGAGAGAAAGAGAGTTAAAGAAGAAATTACCCAGGAACCATAGGATAATTGGACATTCCAAGATCATTTTTAATCTGGTGAATATCAGTGTGGCAAATTCCACAGCATATAACCTTTATATACACATCATCTGCCCCAGTGCTCCTATTAACAAATCCAAGATTCAATTTTCAACAAGAACAAGAAAAAAAAGGGTCAATAACTCTTTGAGAGATTAAAAAAAACCATATTATTTACAATAAAAATCAAAAATTTCTTATAAAAAGGATAAGAGAAAATAAAACCTCAAAGTGTAGGAGTAAGGAGAGAGAACACCAGAAGGATCTCTTGCAGCCCATCCTAAAGCCTTCTTTTCTCCTCCTTCTACACTTACCATTTTTTCTTTTTCTTTCTTGGTTTCTCTGTTTTTTTTTTTATTAGTTTTGCAGAGAAAAACAATGTTGAGAGATTGATGATATGTCTACGAAAACATGACTACAAAGGCACTTATTGACATATGTATAAATAGTACAAGTAAATGGGGAAATAAAAAAAATTTATTCAATAATACTCAAAAAGAGGAGGAAAATTGGGATATTATCGGATTTTTGGTGGGAGTGCCTTTTTTAATTAGTAAGCTCGACCAACCAAACCTCTTATCTTTCTTTTTTTTGGTTGGTTCGGGTGGTAGCAACCATTATTTATTATATTATACGTTACGTACATACAGTTACAAATTTACAGCCGAAGAGTAAGGAGATAATCGAACCAAATGGAACATAGCCAAAGAAATCTGGTTTTAAGTTTGATAAGTTATTTTTCTAAGACCGAACCAAAGAAAGCAGAGTAAATTAGCAATTCAAACCAAGCAGAAAACAAACGAAACAAAATAAATCGAGAAAATTCACTCGAATATAGTAGATATAATAAAATCGTGGACCACAATAGTTTTTTTTTTAAAAGGAAACAGAGATTTAAAACAGACTAATTAAATTATGGACATGCATGCATAGATACAAATCCATACACCTATATGGCTGTGTAAGAAACAAATATAAACTAAAGGAGAAATATACCCAAAAAGTAAAAACAAATTGAGAAAGAGATATGACACCATCGATTTAGGTGGATATTCTTCTTTTTTTTTTCTTATGCAATAACAAACAATTATTAGCTTTTCTGGTGGCGTTGCTCGAAACATGTTAGCTAATCTCTTTTTTTTTGTCAAACGTTAGCTAATCTCTCTATTCATGAAAAACCAAAATATTAAGTTCAAAAAAAAAAAAAGCCAAAATATTTTTCATCAAACAGAACACAAATAAAGAGTTTTTGTTGCTGGACTATTTTACAGAATAAAAAAACCATATATATATTGTAAATAGTCTAAATTATTATGATATGTGGTTAGATAAATCCATTTTTATTTATTACAAATTTACAAGTACTTTGATTGATCAAATGAAATAGAAGAGATAATTGAGCAAACATTGTATAATCGGAAAAACAGAAGAAGACGTTTGATCAAGGAGGGAGTAGGTCAAGTCCTAAAGTGTGGTTGGTAAAGATTCGACGCTACTCTTTCTGTTTTGAAGCCTGTCCAATCATAAAACGCCACGTCATTTACATGACTTTCAGACAGGGTTATACACAATTGTTCTCTTTTTGTTTAAATCAGATAAAACCAATCAAGTCTTTGTGTTCGGTTAGGTACTTTAACTACTGAAATTTATTATTCATAGCGTCACCCCCTTTCGTTTTCCGGAGGTAAAACAGATTTTTTTAGTTAACAAAACATTATCCTACAAAAACGATATCACTCTACTTTAATTATACATCCAGTCAGATTAATAGTAAATTAAAATACAAATACAAAAAACCTCTAATTAAAGTATCTACTACTAGACTCTAAAACTTGGGCTGCGTTTCCGGAGTCAATTGTGTGTGTTTTCTTTAATTTGTCACCAGTCATCACATCACACTGATTATGTTAATAATGAAAATAATAATTACGCAAGTCGATAAGAAATGATTTAAATTAATGATTTATCTTCGTATGATAATAATATTCAGGCCCAAAGGGGGACCTCAAGAACACAAACAAGAAAGCTCATAACAAATCTAACAATTGTCACAAGTTTTGACTCTAGTTTTCAACAAGTTAAAGCTTAGCTGCATATGAGCAGGCAAGGGAGCATCGAATTTAAGGCCATCGAGATCCGAAATATCAGAATCTGAAGAAACCTGCAATTTTTCCAAGAGCTGAGAGATGTTTGGCAGATCGATTTGCTTCGAATGGAGATGAAGGTGTGGCTGTTTTGAAGATACATCGCCACCTTCCAGATCCAAGCCAAAAAGAGTCGAAGTTGGCTTTGTGGTCGTGGTGTTTCCGGATGAGACAAAAGGTTCCCGGGCTTTATGAGCTTGCCAACCGTATTTATAGTCCCCAAGTATCGGTGTTCCCAGAACTTCTGCGCAGTGTACACGAAGCTGTCGCAATCCAAGACAGTTGATTACAGATTGTTTTAAGAGAACAGAAACAGAGTGAACAACGTTGGAAACAGAAACTGAAGATTTATAGAGACCTGATGTTTTCTCCCGGTTAAAGGGCGAAGCTCAAGCCATGTGTATCCTACAGATCAACAATGTGCTAAAGAAACTCAGGGCCAGAGTAGTTTGATTTTAAGTTTTAACTGAAAAAAGAAAACGAAGTCACTTTTCACACTAACCATGTGGTGAAGATTCAATCACTCGGTATTCGGTGATAGCATGCTGAGTAGAAACGAGTTCTCCATTGTCATTAACTGTGATACGATCAGATTTTCCATCATCCACAACAACCTACTCACACATTCCACATATGTCTTAGCTTAGAATTTGACTCCAGTAGAGCAGCAAAAGCAACGGATTGAACGTAAAACAAACAAATCAACTCTTAGATCATCGAACCAAATGGACTAGAACTCAGAACTTTCTAGCTTAAATCAGTGTGTAAACTGACCTTTCTGAGTGGCGCTGAGATCTGTCCCCGTTGACGTCTTGGAAATCCGATCACGAGTGCCAAATATTTTCTTTTTAAGGATTTTATGTTCTTTTTAACACCCTACAGAAATCAAAGGAAAGTCAGCTTCTCAAGTAAGAAAAAGTTGTGAGAGAAATCAGAGGATTTACATATGCAGATGCACCAGATGTTTTCTCGCGGAATATAGAATGAAGAACGGTTGCAGCCGTTTGTGTTCTTCCCAACACCAAAAGTCCACTACAGTCTCTGTCAAGTCTGTGCACCTAATACATACACCATACTTGCATAAGCCAAAAAATTCATAATTTTCAGATTAACTAGGCTTAACAGAATTTTTTTTATAAATCATACACTTTATTTTCCGGTTCACTGTACATTTAGATACATTTCTAATCGGTGCATTACTATGATTCTCGACTAACCAGCCGAGGAGATTCTGACTTATCAAAAGTCAAGCAAGTGGCAGCAAGTTCATCGATACTGGTTTTGATCCCAGTCCCACCCTGATTAAGAGAAAAAGGTCCCATCAGTTTTCACAAGGTCGAGGAACATGATACACGATTCATCAGAATGCATGAAGTATAGATAACTTACTTGAACAGCCAAACCATGAGGTTTATTCAAGACGATAATGGCTGGATCCTGGAATATTAGTTCACAGTTACCAATCTATATAACATACATCGCTAAGAAAACCGAACCAAAGTGTAAAGAGTTTTGAAACCTTGTACAACACCAAACTGCAGACGAATTTGCGCTCTTCCTCACTGCAACGAAAGCTTTCTTTCTTAGCAGGCGGCGGCGCATCATTGTCTACCGACATAGGAAGGTAAATTCTATCACCTAAATTCAAGGATTCCTTTGCTGCCACCTTCAAGGGTCAGAATCAGGAGCATCAGATAACAGCAGCTTCTCTAAAACAAGTTCTTGTTCCAATCAATAGACGAACATTACCCTTTTAAGTTGGCTTCTTTGTGGTTCATCACCGTCACAGCTCAGAGACATTTCTCTTCTAACCTGAATCCATTTACAATGTATAAGAGATTGACGACAACAATACCATCATCACACACTAAAACGAGGAAGGAATGAAATCTCTTATCCTGCAAGTTTTCAGGTTCGATTCAATTTTCAAATACACTCGAAGCAATTGGGAGTTGAAGAGACTAGGACCTGTCTTAAGCGAAAGAGTTTCTGTACGAGATTCCTAGGTAGATCGGGACGGCAACGAAGAATCCACCTAAGCGCCGTCGTTGAGCCATCCGTTGAACCTTTTGCGGAGTCTCCGTCGGAAAAGAGCTCCTTTCCTAATGCGGCGCCGTCGACGGTGGGAGAAAAAGGAGGTAGAGTTAGCCATTTCCCTCTCGGATCTTCATCGGCGAGAGGTGTGCTATAGCTACGACGCTGATTAGCCGCAGACAAGGCTCCGGTCGGATCTCTGAAGACGGAAGAGATAGTGGGAGATGGTGATCGGAGATGCCGACGGAGCGTCGCAGTCGCAAGTCTCCATTTGGCCATTTAGGGTTTAATCTCAAATTCAAATTAGGGGTTTAAGGGTTAAAGCTTGGGAAGAGGGAACCGGTGGTCATCAAAACCGAAATTTGCTTGATTGAATATTTGTTTTTGGGAAGAGGGAACCGGTGGTCATCAAACCGAAATTTGCTTGATTGAATATTTGTTTTTGGGAAGAGAGAACCGGTGGTCATCAAACCGAAATTTGCTTGATTGAATATTTGTTTTTGTGAAGAGAGAACCGGTGGTCATCAAACCGAAATTTGCTTGATTGAATATTTGTTTTTGGGAAGAGGGAACCAGTGGTCATCAAACCGAAATTTGCTTGATTGAATATTTGTTTTTGGGAAGAGGGAACCGGTGGTCATCAAACCGAAATTTGCTTGATTGAATATTTGTTTTTGGGAAGAGAGAACCGGTGGTCATCAAACCGAAATTTGCTTGATTGAATATTTGTTTTTGTGAAGAGAGAACCGGTGGTCATCAAACCGAAATTTGCTTGATTGAATATTTGTTTTTGGGAAGAGGGAACCAGTGGTCATCAAACCGAAATTTGCTTGATTGAATATTTGTTTTTGGGAAGAGGGAACCGGTGGTCATCAAACCGAAATTTGCTTGATTGAATATTTGTTTTTGGAAGAGAGAACCGGTGGTCATCAAACATAAATTGGCCGTTTTTAAACCGACCAGGCCATGTTTTTAAACCGGCAGGAAAATAGAACCGGAACAAGAACGGATAATTGTCTCGGTTAGTTAAAACCCGGTATTTGGTTTACAGAATAACACTCAAGTGTTTATTCCAACATAGGGAGAGATTGGTGGTCTCCGTTTCGAATCCCCCCGCAACACAGAGGCCATATATAAGTACAACAAAAGTTGGGGTTTCGTGGACAGCGAGAAAGACTGGATCCGCTCCACCAGCCATCGCAGAGTGCAATCGGCGACGAAAATGGTAAGAATCTCTGTTTCTAGATCTTTTTTTTGATCGATTTTTTTTGATCGATCATATCTTCTTTGTCAGGAAGCTAACCTGCAAATAACCTACAGCAAGGCTTACAAAGTCTATGCACCGGGAATCAATTTTGAGCGGCGTACGCACTACCGCCGTGGTGTCTATAGATCTCTATCTATAGTACACTACCGGCCGGTGGTAGCTGATGCTCCTCCTCCTCCAATTCAGCGAGCGCCTACTCCTCCAATGAATCGAAGAACACCACCTCATCAAAGGTTAATTGCTAGGCTGTTTGAATGCTAGACTGTTTGTGAGCGAGAATGCTAGGCTGTTTGAATGCTAGGCTGTTTGTGAGCGAGAATGCTAGGCTCTTTTTAACACTTGTCCGTTTGCTTAGGGTGGGCAAAAAAACCTAACCGAACCGAACTAATCCGAACCAACCGAACTCAAACCGACCCAAACCAAACCAAAGTTTATACTAAAACATTTTGGTTAGGTTTTTTGTCAACCCGAATGGTTCGGTTCGGTTCGGTTTATATGTGTATTTAATTAATAATATTATGATATTAATTATTTTTAATCCTATTTGGAAAATCTAAAATCTCATGATTGCACCTAAACGGATAAGTTTTATAAAAACCAATAATTATTCATCCTATTTTTTCATCTGGTTCTCTTGCTCGTGATATAAAATTTTATCAAACAATTATAATAAATTAGTATGCGTGGAAACTCGAAATTGAGAGTTTTCTCAATTTTTTTTATATTAAGTATCACAAATTAAATGTTCTAATGCTCTTAATGGAAAAAAGTAAAGCAACATGTTTTGTTCAATAATATTAAAAAATATTATTTTGAGAAAAAAAAAACTAAACCGAATTAATTAACCCAAACTGAACTACATTCAAACCGAACCGAACTCAAACCGAACTCAAACCAAACCGAGTTAACTTTGGTTGAGTTCGGTTAGAGTTTTAGAAGACCCAAATTAACCGAACTGAACCAAACCCGAACCGAACCCGAAATTAAACCGAAATGCCCACCCCTACGTTTGCTTGTAGTGGTAAGAAAACATGAGAAGACGGTAAAGATGGTGCAGACGTCGTAAATGAAGGAAAGAAAGTGAACGGTAAAGATGGTGCGGACGTCGTAGATGAAGGCAAGAAAGGGAACGGTAAAGATGGTGCTGACGTCGTAAATAATAACAAATTGAACTCTAACAATAACAAATTGCTTTTAAGAGTGCAAAATTTGTTCAGGAGATGTCGCATCAATAAATTTAAAAGATTAGTCGAACAACATTTATAAACATAAAGTTGTGATTAATAATCTTAATTAACAAATTGCTTTTAAGAGTGCAAAATTTGTTCAGGAGATGTCGCATCAATGAATTTAGAAGATTAGCCGAACAATATTCATAAACATAAAGTTATGATTAATAATCTCAATTATCGAAAAAGAATAAATGTCAATAGCATATTCAACTATCTAGGTTAAAGTGATACATGATTAGAAATTCAGAGTTTGTAAACAATTAAGGCTAACGTCCTCAATGTTGATGATGAAGTTGAAGATGATATAATATGAAACATTTGGTAGTAGTTACGCATCAAGAATCACTTTTGTCGAAACTTTTCAAAAATTTGGATGCAAATTAAGAAAATAACACCAAAATTATAGAACAAAAAAAGATTAGAGATGAACTCGAGCGAGAATCCAATTTTCAGAAGAAAAAAACAACACAACTAGTCATATTTTACTATATACTAGGTGATAACCTGCGCCCTGCGCGGGGTGAGAGATTTATATTTTTTCGGGTAAGTGAATTTGAATTTAAAATATAATAATTTCTAATTATTTTAATATCAAATTTTCTTTAAATTCTTATTAATCAACGGTATTAATAAAATAATATTTAGTTTTGTTTAAGTGAAGTTGAATTTATTTATTATTATGTTTTTTATAATTGAAAATTAAACTATAGTAAAATATTTTAATTCAGTTTTTTTATAACATAAATTGTTATGCTGAAAATATAGTAGGAAAAAGATTAAATTTGTATGATATTAAAACAATTAGAAAAATATGAAGAGATATCATAAATAAATTTATTGAAACAATATCATATATAAATAATAATATGATTTTAAAACACTACCATATGTCTTTAGAGACTTTTATTTTTAAATAAACTTTTTAAAATGACTTAAAAATATTGAACAGGGCGGGTATGCATATTAATGCATATTTTGCTCCAATGTTTGACGAATGAGGCAAATGAGTTATGTATATGTAAATAAAAATATTAGACAAATGAGGAGGTATTAATCCTAAAGAGGATATGTCTTATTAATGAGTGTCATTTATTTTGGTGTTTTTTTAAAAAAAAGAATCGGATTATACTCAAAAACTTGGTGGGCAAACCATATATCAGTTTTCCTTTATTTGTTAAAACCACAATTAATGGCTCGTATTTAATGTCATGTCCAAAAATGACATTTCGATATTTTTTGGATTAAATTTAATTTAAGTAATTTTAATATCTAATGTAATTTATAGATATCTAAAAGAAACTGATTGGGAAACATATAAAATGTCTTCATGAAAGTGGTTGTGTGCTTATTATGTTGTCTTTGATTTCTCAAGTTCGATTCCCCAAAAACGAAATTATTATTATTTTTATTTATAATAATTTTATTACTATTAATTAATTTCATTAAATGATATGTCAGAATGAATGTGGTGCTGACACATCAGCAAAATGGCACCATTGTAAATAAAAGGGTTTGTGAGAATGTTTCTCAATTAATATATAGGGGATAAGCTAGTCATATTTTACTATATATAAGCTTATATTTATAATTATTAATTTATCTTATTATTGGAATCATATATTTATATAAGAGTTTCAAAAATTATATTATCTTATCGAATTTTGTTAATTTTTACACTAGTACGACTCAGAATCGTTATTATTAATTTCTACTGTATACGAAAACCCTAAATAACAATCAAAGCTTGAAAGACAGTACGAAAGAGTGATATACGGAAACCCTAAATAACAATCAAAGCTTGATATACACGAAAACCCTAAATAACAATCAAAGCGTGCGAGATCACAATGAAGATCTCGGACCTTCCAGGGGATTCGGTAGAGGAGATGCTCAGTCGCGTTCCGGCCATATCTCTGAAACGTTTACGATCCACTTGCAAACGTTGGAAACGTTTTTTCAACGATGTGGGATTCGCAAGAAAGCATTTCGATAAAGCAGACAATCTCTGGTTTTCATGGTGACGAAGGACTTTAGAATTTGTTTGATGAGCGTCAATCTCAATGAAACTCCATATGCAGAGTTTAAAATTGAGCTTAGCCTACTAGATTCGCATTCTAACTCAACGCCAGTCAGAATATCTCAAGTCTTTCACTGTGGCGGGTTATTGTTATNTCTTTAATTAATTATATAAAATAAGTAAAAATAAAAACTTTAGAAACCAAAAATTAAAAGCTCGTTAACCATAATAAAAGAAAAACTAAAAGGATAAAAAGTTTTTCTTTAAAACGCATGCATTTTAAAAAGATGTTAGATTTTTTTTTGTAAAAACTCTATAAATTAATAATGCTGGGATTTTTATATTTTTTTAAATTTATATAGTTATTAATTTATATATTTTTGTTAAAATAATTATTAATTATTTTAAAAAGTTTTTGAATCAATAAAAAATATTAGAAATAGATTCCAAAATAAATTTGTGTTATTCAATGTATAAGTTTAAATCAACTCCATTATATTTAAAATAGATTAGATTTTAATTTTTTTGGTTCATTTAAAATGATTCATGATGTCACTTGATTTTACAATAGAACTGATTTTAAAATAGAATTTAAATCAATAGAAAGGGTGTTATCAAATAAATATAATGTCATTTGATTTGTCATTTGATTTTACAAAAGAATTGAAATCAATACAACAAAATTACACACGTTCACTAAAGGTAGATGAAGAAGAAAAAAAGTGACAATAATTGATTTGGTTAAGAAGGGTTAAGAAGTACCCCAAAAAAAATTACGTAGATGAAGGGGTGACGTATAGAGCAAGCAGATGAAGAATCTAGTGTATCTTTTATGAGGAGAATGTGAGCGTACAAGATATAGGAAAGGGTTAATTAATAGTTGATAATATTGAGTTGAATTTGATAGTTAATAAAAATCTGAGGAGAAAAGGTCAGATTTTGATTGTTATATTTTACACATAAAATTGGAATCAAATTCATTCAAACTCTTTCACATCAAGAGAATTGTAAAAAATCTATCAAACATGAATAACACAAGAGTTTAATTGTTGTATTCAAATCTTTGATTGAATAACAATAGATTTTAAACTCTTTTAATAAAGAGATTGTAAATACAAGAACCAATAACACTAGATTTCAAAATCTTTTAATAAAGATATTTTAAATACAATAACCAATAATACTAGATTTTAAAAAATAATTTAAAATCAAACATTGAATAACATTGGATTATAAAACCTAAAGAATTAACTTTAACTCAAGGATTGAATAACACCCACTTAGTTTTAAGAAAAAAAGTAAAGAAAACAAACAACAATAAAATTATATTTTAGTAAATTATCTTGATTATATCTATGTATAAATTTATACATAATAATTATTAATTTATGATACATATGAGTTCATGTATTTACATAGAAGTTTTATTAAAAATATAAATTTTATTATGTAATTGATTTATATTATATTTTGAATTGGTCTAACTCGGTACCACAAAAAATTATTAATTTATCGTGTTTTTTAGTTTATCGTATATTAATTTGTAGAGTTTTTACAGTCTATAATACTCAAAATTATAGTTGAAATGATTTCTACTAATAATGTCTAATTTCAGACATCTTACGGAAACATTCTTATTTTTGTAAGTATGTTTGGAATACTAATAGAAAAATTATCAGAAGAATTTTCTTAGTAACAATTTAAAATAAATTTGTATTTATATGAATTTGATGACTTCAAAATAGTTTTAAAATAAATAATTTAGAGAAATTTGGCCGTATGAATAAAAAAAATATATATATATATATTAATTTGACGACCATGGAATCCACATGATCTTTAATATAATTTACTAAACTATGATGAAATTTATAATACATTTAATCATTTTATCGAAATGCAAATATGTGATTGATTATAAATGAAAACACACCATTTTAACATAAAATGATATGTTATGTATTCTAAAATTAAGATTAATGATTTTATGTCTATCGTTAGAACTTACGGTTATAACCTATTTTGTTAATTTTTAAAAACATAGGCTATTTTCTTGATTATAAAATATAGATTATCTCTTAATTTTGGTATAGAATATAGGGCTATTTTTTTCTTAAGAATTCCCTTGTTCTATTAACCTATGTAATATGCTATTCTATTTAAATAACATATAATATAATACTATATTAGTGCTGTCAAAAAATATGTATAATACTATATTAATATATTGTATTATATTTTGTTATCTGTTTTTATATGGAAGGACATATTCTTGTTTTAGAATACTATATCAATATATTAATTATTTTGTGTTTGTTTTGAAAATTCAAACTATGTCATATGCAAAAAAACAGTATAGATATTTACGATATAATTGAAAAGCAGTTCTACATTGGACATAAAAAAAAAAAAAAGAGAAGATGGTGAAGGTTACTCACTTACAAAAGACTTATCTCCATTCGTACTGTTTACGAGATGATTACACACTTACAATTTTATATAGATGAGATTTTTTTAAAAAAAAATCAGGCCAAAAAATAATATAACACCAATTCACTCTAAAACTGAAAAAAATACATTTAAAAAAATCATGTCATATATTAAAACTAATCATCTTCTCCGATATAAATCATATAGGGTTCAACTCATATTCTAACACATCAATAACACCAGCACAAATAAAATGTTGAAGTCAACAAACATTTTTTCAAGATTTAAATTTATATTATAATCTAGTTATTTATTATTGATTTAATACTTAGATTAGTATAATTTTTTGCTAGATAATCTAAATCTTTTTCTACATATATTTATCTCTTTTTGTTAGATTTGAGTTCATATAGGTTTTTTTGTCAACAAACTGCAGTGTTCACGCATTTGATTAGGTTTTAGATTTTGTGTTTTAATCTTAAAAAGGTTAAATATACCAAAAAAATACAAGCCTTCCTATTAAAAACTTTTTTTTTTTTTTTTTGAAATTTTCTTTGAAATATTTTTATTTTGAGAGTGATATTCTTCTCAAATGGTTTTATTATGACCCATAAATATTTATGTTAAGTTCATTTACAAAACCATTATATAATAGCTCTCCCATGCTGCAGCTAAGATACATCACATTTTCACTCTTAGCATATCAAACAAAAAAGATAATCGAAAAAAAAAATGAAGAGTTTCTTAGGAGCTGTAGTGCTTCAGTTCCTATTTCTTACGTTATCTTTAGCCACTCGTGAAAGATTTTTCTTTGCCTCTGACTTCGATGTAGTTAAAAAAGTTTCTACTCGTTCTAACGATATGGAGTCTCTAGCATTCTCTACATCAATTCCAAGAGTGAAAAGAACGGTTTCAACGAGTCCAAGCAATATAACATCTCTGCCTATCTCACCACTATCCAAAGCATATATTGGAGTGAAAAGAACGGTTCCAAAGGGTCCAAGCAATGTAACATCTCCCCCTACCCCACCACTTTCCAGAGCGTATATTGGAGTGAAAAGAACGGTTCCAAAAGGTCCAAGCAATGTAACATCTCCGCCTACCTCACCACTTTCCAAAGCATATATTGGAGTGAAAAGAACGGTTCCAAAAGGTCCAAGCAATGTAACATCTCCGCCTATTCCATCACTTTCTGTAGCACTTTAGTGGAAGGCTATCGAAGCGAAAATTGGTTTGTAACAATCCAAACGATGAATAATGTCCAATTTCACTAGCACTTTAGTGGAAGTTTTGCTTATCATTCGGAGAAAATAAAAAATAATAGATATAATGCTAATATTTTTATATTATATAATTTTATGGTGCATTTCTATGATTAGTTTATTAATAAACAAAGCGGAGTTAAAGATAAGAGGTTTCTTAAATTCGTGAAAGTTATTCATATGCTAATCCAAACAAGATCTGATTACGTTTAAGTCCAACCCATGACAAATGATCTCCTACAAAGAAAGAAAATTCCATCGTACAACAACTTTGGCAAGTTAACTTAAACGCAGAAAAGAAATAGTGTTTTGTCATCCACCTTTTCCTCCTTTTTTGGAATGATATCCAACTAATCTCATTGAAATCAGCGGTATAAAACATATTATGCATTTGGAAAAGGGAAAAACCAGCTTGGTGTTTGTGACTTGGTGGATTACAATAAAGTTGGTTTAGCTTGAGTAGATAATCGGTTTATTTGAACCGGGTTTGGTTTGTGGGGATAAAAGAAAATCAACTCATTTGATATGACTGAAATGCATGTGATGACTATGCGCGTACGTAAATCAGATTCTTTCTCCTAGCAATATGCTCCAAACCAAGTGGTTAACGGAAAATGTTTGCGCACAATATAAAACTTTGAAATGTAATGAGAGTTTATGATGTTTTTTTGCCTTAAAACCAGATTACTCAAGAACGGTTCTGAGCGGTTCGAGCAATGAAATATTTCTGCCTATCTCACTATTTTCCAGAGCGAATATTGGAGTGAAAAAAATGATTTCCAAACGGTCCAAGTAATAAAACATCTCCGTCTATCCTCACCACTTTTCAGAGCGTATATTAGAGAGAAAAATGGTTCCAAACGGTCCACATAACGCTAAGAGATGTGGTCTTTACCCAAACAATTACGGTAAGAGATGTGGTCTTTACCCAAACACGCATAACGCTAATAAATCCGCTTATATTAAAAAAAATGATATTTAGTCCTAACAAAAACCATAGTGCTGAAACAACATTTTCTCTTAGATAGTATTCTATTAGTTACGTTTTTACTCCTGAAAGAGCAATAATAATAACGGATGAAACAGAACAAGAAGGTAATGGTGAATTTGTGTCTATGAAAAAGTTTGCTCGAGTCCAGCATTTTTACTCGTTTTGGACTAAAGACACGTACGGCATTATTTCCCTTAATAGTTGAAGGCAAAATCACAAAACAAATCATACCATATCCCTAGATCCTGACAAGCGTTTGATAAAACTTAAATCATCTATCACTAGATTCAAATTAAAATTTCCTATATTTTCATAGGATGGATAGTTAAAATAAGATGAACAGCTAATTCTTAAAACTCTTTATATCAGATTGAAATGTCGGCAAAAGCTAGCAACGCTTTCGGATGTGTGGCCAATTTAACTATATATTAGGTTTGTGACAAGTTTTTTATATATTTTGTCCGAGTAAAATTCTTTTAGTTACAGTTCATTTTTATTTTAAGGTCACATTAATGTGGTTTGAGAGCTACACATCTTATATAATAAAGTAAAGTTTTTTTTCAGAAGTGTGCTTTGAAATGCTGACATGTGGCAGATGATGTGTCACCTACATTTAAAGGAAAAAAATATAAATACATAAAAAAATTTGAAATGTGTAATTCATAATTGTAACACTTAATTCATATATTTAGTTTGTTGTTCTTAATTTAGTAATAGATGTACTTCATTTTTAATAACCAAAAAACTATAATTAACTACATAACTATAGAAAAAATAAATGTGATATCTTATAACATATAATAAAGTTTTTTCATCAAGAGCCCTGAAAATTTTGGGACGGCTTTCCCGTTCCCTCCTGTACCGCCCCAAATTTTTCGTTCCATTCCCTATCCCGTTTAAAATAATTATCCATTCGAAACCATTTATTCTATTAATACGGGTATGGGAAGGGAATGAGTTTTAGATCGTGTACCCGAATTACCCTTTCAAAAATGAAAAACTTGAAAATTCTATATATTTTTTTCAAATCATTCTGAAATTTCCCAGGATGTTCTATCATATTTTCCTATTTGAGAATTATTTTCCAATTCACTAATTTTCTGTTTCCGTCCCATAGCCGTAGATTTCCGTCCTGAGTCCCAAAATTTTGAGGGCTGACATACCTTTATTCTATACATTTACATTTGAAAGAAAAACGTCTCAAAAAAATAAAATTTAAAAAATCCAAATACCCTAAATAATTAAATACAATATACAAAAAAAAATAAAAACAAAAAACTGTACTAAAGATTTACAACAATCTATAAATAGAAAGAACAATACAACAATCTACAACACAACTCACTTTTCTTACAACATAAATTTACAATATAATATATATATATATATATGCATTACACTATCATATAATTTCTTTCACACAATCAACCGGAACAAACTGCGTCTCAAAATCACACGTCCACTCCGTCAAAAATAGAACATCAACTACACATCCGTTTTAGCACCGATAAAATACTTCAAGTAAATAACACGATCTTCAAAAATATGATTAACTTCTACCTCACTTATCATGATATGGATGACACAACATCAAGTACATTAACCGAAAGTTTAATAAACTTTATTCGGAAATCTATGCTATCACGTCGACCACATAACACACAATGCCTCGAAGTCTCTTTTGAAATTGAAGATTTCAATCCAAATGCATCAAGAAAAATATATGTTGATTTTGTAATTGGAGACGTAGAGAGAACACAAATCCAACCTACACAAGAAGAATATGACAATTGTGATATATGTCTTGATAATCTACAAGGACCAAAAAATATCTTAACATTTAATTTAACATTCATAAATTTCATCACAAATGTATTTCAGATTGGTTATACTATAAAATAACATGTCCTTAATTATTGTCGAAAAGAAATAATTCGATATTTTTATGCTTACGATGAATAAAAGAAATTCTCATTCACTATAGATATTATTATTCCACCAATCTTTCAATACAAAGTTATAAAATTATATGATATTTACAAAATAAAAATTAATATTTATCTACAAATTTTTACTAATAAATTTTATAAAATAAATTTTAAAAATTAAAACATTAAAATTATCACAATTTCGTGCAACGCACGGACCTTCTCCTAATATTAGATATTTGGAAGATAAAAATCTCATGTAAAAGTATTATTCCATGTGAATGCAGACGGAAAGAAATGTATCTTTTTTCTTTTTTTTTCTTTATAAATGTAAAATGTGATTGTTGACAAACACAAATGTGATTACTGATCACATCAGCAGAAGTTGACTAAATTAAATGTTAAAAAAAAGTCAAAGAATGACAACTAGTGGCAAATCTCGAAAATATCTCAAATTCAAAGCCTTATTATCCACATTAAGTTCCATAAAAACCAACCAAACAAGGCGTGAGGGTGAAGAACTCGGTAGCGTAACGTTCCCACAGTAAAGTTCATCAAACACAAACGCAGAAACATGCTTAAGGAGCTGCAACTACAAAGTCTCCAAGCGATTCTTCTTTCCTAGTGTATAAGGGTTCTATAGAGAAGAAATATGGGATTACAGTTGGATTTGGAGAGCTTGGTGGAGACGATAAAGTCCAAGGTGGGTTTGCTTAGGAAGAAGAAGAAGAAACCTTACATCAAAATGGATAAAAGCTCCAGCGTTAGGGTCGAGATCCGTCGTAAGAAGACCAGAGATCTCATCAATAAGACCTTGAAAGTTGCTGATCGTCCTGGCAAACGAACTCTTGTCTGAAATTTTCTTTACTTTCCTCTTTTTCTCAGATTTTGCATATCGTTTCTGTGATTTTTTTTTTGTTCTTCGTTCTATAATTGGGGTGTTGATGAATTCAGGAGATCGAGTTTGTGTGATAAATGTATAGTTCCTGGAAAATAAATAAGATGAAAAAGGAAAAAGATATAATAAGAAATGATTTATTTGGTGGATCAGTGATCGAATCTTGAACCAGTCATACTTTTAAGTTTTAACACAAGAAGTCATACTTTCACACAAGAAGAGTGCGGTTTAGTGTGGGAATATCGTTTTAAGTTAAAACCGATAGAAAATATCAACTCAGATATCATCTTCTACACTTGCAAACTGAGAAACAAAAAGATTTAGAGGCAAAGCCACACCAAGACACATAACATATGCAGCTTTAAGATGCCAATAAAGCTTCGACTTTTGCAATCTGTTCTTCCTCGTTGGCTCTACCCGGACTCTTGTTCGCCTCCTCGAACAAGTCATGGTCCCATTTCTTCTCATCCCTTGTCCAGCTTCCTTGAAACCCACTTCGCCCGTTTCTGCTGAATCCGTCTCTATCAACTCGATAACTCTCCCTGCTTCCCGCACCTCTTTCATCACCTCTGTTCCACGCTCTGTCTCTTCCAGTTGCTGGTCTCTCATGTCTCTCTGAATGCAAATTGCTCCTCCAGTTTCTCTCGTTGTTCTGTCGGCGACCGTTTGGATTTGTGTCTTTTGCCTCCTCGGTTCTTGTTCTGTCTGTGTCGTTCCCAGATTCCTCTGGAATCTTCTTCTCCCTGAAGGCCGGTCTTTTCCTAGAGAGTGCTCCTTGGCCTTGGGTGTCTTCACTCTCATGGAACCTATCATGTCGCCACGTGCTTTTGTCTTCGTCTTTACGATGCTGTGACTTCTCATCATCTCGAGCTCCTCGATTACTCTGATCTCTTGAACCTCTCCACGATCCTCTCTCTTCAAACAGTTAAAAAGCAAGTAGTATGTTCATAAGACTAGCCAACTCTTTTGTAAGGTACGTATCTAAATTGTATTCATATTTCCTAAAGAGTTATGGAATGAAGAACAGGAAAAATGAGTTGTTCCAGGGACAATTACCAGAAATTGCTCTTCTGTCGTCTCTCCCAGCATTACGACGATCATCATGCTGTTATAAGACACGCACAGGCAAGCCAAAGATTACATATATCTGAGCATCGAGAGGCAATCATATTAAAAGTTTTGGCTCTTTCATGGGCAATGCGACTCAAAAGACTTCCAAAATCTACCATGACCAAACATCTACTTTCATCAATAGTAAACACAGAACATAGAATAGCAGGACAGTAACTAAACTGAATCTTATCAGATGGAAAATGAAGAAAAACATATAGCTGTTCCGAACCTGATGGTATGGTCTAGAACGAGGTCCTTGGGACAGATGGGGAGCTTGTTTGGTCGTCTCATTATGTCCAGAGTGCTTCTTTTCACCGTCTTTAATCAAACACTGAGCATCAGGTTCCAGTGGCGCAGCATCTCTCAGAGACTGACGTGGTTTCTTATCTGTCTCATTGCCATCTCTGACATCCAAATCCTTCTTACTCAGACCTCGCTCTGCTTCAGGTTTTCCATCTCTCCTTGATCTCTTGGGGCTAAAGAAGAAGCATAAATGATTATTTGTGGGACTGTAACAATAATACTAGAAAACAGGATCATATGCTCTAGTAAGAGTGATTTCTGAAAAGCTGGCTAGAGAACTACCAAGAGTAGTCCACTAAGGAAGTTTCTTAAGACTACAAACATCAAACATTGAGTTGAAGAGTGTACAATTGTGCGTTTCTGTGTTCATACTGTAATGTTCTAGACTCTAAACAACTCGACTATCTTCAGCGAAATTCTCGATTTTTCGAGAATGAATATGAGCAAATAGAGAAATTAGATCACGGGAAGACTTCGAATTTGAGCTAAGTTCTTCCTAATTTACAGCGCAATACAACAATCACTCCAACACTAAACGAAGGAGTAGGAATCTCAAGAAGCAGAGAAATCACTGAAGTAGAGAGTCTAAAGAGTAGAGAAGCAGACCTGGATTCGCGATCGAATCTGGAACGTTCTCGTTTAGGGTCTGAATCTCTGCTCTCTCGCCTCGACATGTTTTTCTCTTCTCCCTGGAAAAGAAATCCACGCGAGATTGATTGTTAGGGCTTTTACTCTTTCTCTTTCCACCCCTGCAACAACATTTTATCTAATTTCCCCGTCAGAAGTGTCGATTTCCTCTAAATCATAGTTTCCGCCTCGTATTTCTTGAAGTATCAGAAAAACCCCACATTACCCAGTTCCATTGCTGCATTAAACCGAAAATTTCGGTTGTCTAACCGGTTTAATTAATTCCATAAGATTGGCAACAACCGAATACCAACCCAATTACACACGTTTTCAACAGTTTCTTCTACACTTACATTTAAACGTATTCAGAAAGTTCTCTTTCCATTTATGATCCGTGCGTTTTGTATTCATTATTTTCTATGAACAAAATAAATATTTGTATTTTTTTTTTTAAGTATAATCATCCAATTTGCTATGAAATATGGGTTAGTGGTAGTTACTTGTTTATTTTTTTTTGTGTGTTTTGACATTCAATTCAGAGTTTTATTAATGATTGTCCTACCTTAAACATATTATGCGGCGTTTATGTTAAGTTTTAGCTTGGGTATATATATATATATATATATATATATATATATATATATATAAGGTGAGAACTTGTTATCTATTTATTTTGGTGCCTTTGGAATAAGTAACATGTTGAAGTCATCATAGGATCGAAGAAACTCAATCTTATTGGTCCAAATCAGCATTTTCATTAAACACAAAAATGTTAAATATCAAAGAGTTAAATTAAAAAAGAAAAAGTCATTTAAAAGTAAACTAATTTTTTATTTAAAGTATATTTTTTTTATTAAAAAGTTAAATAAATTAAAAACACAAAAAATGAAAAATTAAGATAAAACAGTTTAACTAACAAAACAGATAAAAAAAAGTTATGACAAAAATCAAAATCTATAGAGTTTGTCAAAATAAAATAGAAATTCAATGTCACAAAAGCTAAACTAACAAAAACAAATATGGAAATCAACAACAAAAAATTTAAATTAACAAAAAAAAATAACTTATTATACGCAAACTCTTTTAAAAATGTTTGACTAATTAAAAAATGAGAGTTTCTAGCTAATAAAAAATTAAAGTTGATGCATTAAGCCATTAAAAGTGTCCACATACGATTAAAAAACAATTTTATTAGTCCAAATAAGTATTTCTATTAGACAAAAAAATATAAATATGATTAAAATTTTAATTAAATCAAAACACACACAAAAAAAAGTAATGGAAATCAATATTTTAATTAAAATGAAACTAATATCGAAAAAGTAAAATTAACAAAGTAAAAGATCTTCTAAAATTAAATTAACTTGATATTTATGCTAATTATTTAAGATAAAAATGAAAATTATGTCTTAAAACATGTCAATACAATTATAATGAAAATCAATAACGAAAAAAAATAAATTAACAAAGAAAAAAAATCATCAAAAAGGAAATCCTATCTTAAAAAATGTCAATATTTCCAAAACAATTTTATTTCAAAATAAAAAAGAAATCAATATCAAAAAAGTTAAATTAACAAAGGAAAAAGTCTTCGAAAATTTGATATTTAACATATCTTTTTGTAAAATAAACATAAAAAAACTTAACTAACAAAAAAATGATGTTTTAGGCTAATTATTTAAGAAATCAATATAAAAAAGTTTAATTAACAAAAAACAAAATGTAAATTATTTCTTCCAAAATGTCAATACAATGAAAATAGAAATCAATATCGAAACATTTTAATTAACAAAGAAAAAATAATAAAAAAGGAAATTAACTTGATATCTAGCCTAACTATTTAACAAAATCAATATAAAAAAGTTTAACTAACAGAAAAAGATGAAGCTTTAAACTAATTATTTAAGAAATCAATAAAAAAATTACCTAACAAAAAATAAAACGGAAATTATGTCTTACAAAATCTTGATACAATTAAAATGGAAATTAATATCGGATATTTTAAACTAAAAAATCATTTAAAAAGAAATTGACTTGATATCTTATGCTAACTATTTAAGAAATTAATATAAATGTTTAAATAACAGAAAGAGAAAAAGAAAATTTATTATTAAAAAACAGAAATTATTTGTTACAAAACATCAATACATTTAAAATGAAAATCAATATCAAAAAGTTAAATTAAAAAAAAATCATCAAAAAATAAATTAACTTGATATATAGACTAACTATTTAAAAAAATAAAAATAAAAAAAAGTTTAACTAACAAGCAAAAAAAAAAAACTTAACTAACATAAATAAAATTAAACTAACAAAAAAAAGATGAAGCTTTAAGGTAATTATTTAAGAAATCAATATAAAAATGTCAACTGACAAAAAAATAAAATGGAAATTATGTCTTACAAAATATAAATACAATTAAAATGGAAATCAATATCAGAAAAGTTAAATTAGAAAAAAAAAATTCAAAAAGAAATTGACTTGATATCTAGGCTAACTATTTAAGAAATCAATAAAAAAATTTAATTAACAGAAAAAGAAAAAGAAAATTATTTCTTAGAAAATATCAATAATTCCAAAAAAAAATGTGTCAAAATCAAATAGGAATCAATATCAACTTAGATGAATTAAAAGGAAAAAGTCATATAAACGAAAAATAACTTGATATTTAGGCTAATGTTTTAGAAAATCAACATAAAAAACTTAACTAATAACAAAATATGACATAAGCTTTTGAGAGAAGGCCACTTAAGATTTAAAATGACCAGTTATAGCATGTCAAATCAGCATTATAATTAAAATAAAAATTAATATCAAAAAACAAATTTAACAAAAAAAAAATATTCATGTAAGAAGAAATTAACTTGATATCTATGCTAACTATTTGGAAAATCAACAACAAAAGAGCTTAATTAGAATATATATATATGTACTAAAGTATATCAAACATACAAAATTGTATAAATTAAAATAAAATATAAAATTAATAACAAAAGATGTAAAGTAAAAAAAAGAAAATCTAAAAAGAAAATTAATTTAAAATTTAGTTTCAGAAATTTTTAGATTTCTAAAGTATTGATGTTAACTATAAATAACCATATAAAGTTGCAATAGGTTACTCGGGTTTCTAAATCAAATATATTCTTTAAATATACAAAGACTAATACATTAGCTGCTTCTGGTTTAAAAACTACCAAAGAAAAATACTACACAAGTAACTTTACAGTTGAAATATAACAAGTAGTAAAGTCTGATTTTTTTATACATAACTACTACTTATATTTGAGCCAACATAAACAATACATGAGTTACACCTTCTAAAATTCTATTTAAATAAAAATGTATATTAGAGTTATGAATCAAACACAAATTGGTATATCTAGATAGACTATTCAAATAAAAAAATGAAGAAAGCAACACAAAAGATAAAAACAGTGAAAACTGATGCGAAAACTCCACACCATCCTACATGTTTAAAAACCAAAATTATTAAATTGTATTTTAAATTCTTTTATATAAAATAAAATTTCAATAAATCTATTATGGTTTTGACAATTTAAGAGATAATAGCCAAAAAAAGCAAAAACCTAGTTTATATAATAATCTAGTTATTTATTATTGATTTAATACTTAATTAGATTTGTATAATTTTTTGCTAGGTAATCTAAATCTTTTCCTACATATATTTATCTTTTTTTATTATATTTGAAATCATATTTATGAACCATAGATATATTAACACTTTTTTGAAATTTTCTTTGAAATATTTAATTTTAAAAGTGATATCTTTCTCAAATGGTTTTATTATGAACCATAGATATATTAACACTATATGTGTTAAGTTTATTTACAAAACCATTATATAATAGCTCTCTTCATGCAGCTAAGATACATTACATTTTCACTCTTATCATATCAAACAATAAAGATAAGCGAAAACAAAAAAAAATGAAGGGTTTCTTAGGAGCTATAGTGCTTCAGTTCCTATTTCTTACGTTATCTTTAGCCACTCGTGAAAGATTTTTCTTTGTCTCTGACTTCGATGTAGTTAAAAAAGTTTCTACTCGTTCAAACGATATGGAGTCTCTAGTATTCTCTACATCAATTCCAAGAGTAAAAAGAACGGTTCCAAGCGGTCCAGACAATAAAACATCTCCTTCTAACCCACTACCGTCCATAGCGTATATTGGAGTGAAAAGAACGGTTCCAAGCGGGCCAGGCAATAAAACATCTCCCTCTAACCCACCCCCGTCCATAGCGTATAATGGAGTGAAAAGAACGGTTCCAAGCGGTCCAGACAATAAAACATCTTCCTCTAACCCATCCCCGTCCATAGCGTATATTGGAGTGAAAAGAACGGTTCCAAGCGGGCCAGGCAATAAAACATCTCCCTCTAACCCACCCCCGTCCATAGCGTATAATGGAGTGAAAAGAACGGTTCCAAGCGGTCCAGACAATAAAACATCTTCCTCTAACCCATCCCCGTCCATAGCGTATATTGGAGTGAAAAGAACGGTTCCAAGCGGTCCAGACAATAAAACATCTCCTTCTAACCCACCACCATCCATAGCATATATTGGAGTGAAAAGAACGGTTCCAAATGGTCCAGACAATAAAACATCTCCCTCTGACCCACCACCTTCCAGAGCGTATATTGGAGTGAAAATAACAGTTCCAAGGAGTCCAGACAATAAAACATCTCCCTCTAACCCACCACCGTTCATAGTATATATTGGAGTGAAAAAAATAGTTCCAAGCGGTCCAAACAATGTAATATCTCCTCTTACCCCACCACTTTCTGTAGTGGCTATTGGAACAAAAATTGGTTTGTAACAACCCAAATGATGAATAATGTCCAACCTCACTAGCACTTTAATGTAAGTTATGCTTAGTTGTGATCATTTGGACGAAAATAAAAAGTTAAGATATAATAATCGTATTTTTATATTATATGATTTTATGATGCATTTATATGATTAGTTTATTAATAAATAAAGCGGAGTTAAAGATAATTAAGATGTTACTCATAACTCATAAGCTAATCCAAACAAGATCTGATTAAGTTTAAGTCCAACCCATGACAAATGATCTCCTACAAAGAAAGAAAAATCAGCGGTATAAAACATATTATGACTATGCGCGTACGTAATGGATAAAAGCTCCAGCGTTAGGGTCGAGATCCGTCGTAAGAAGACCAGAGATCTCATCTATAAGACCTTGAAAGTCGCTGATCGTCCTGGCAAACGAACTCTTGTCTGAAATTTTCTTTACTTTCCTCTTTTTCTCAGATTTTGCATATCGTTTCTGTGATTTTTTTTGTTCTTCGTTCTATAATTGGGGTGTTGATGAATTCAGGAGATCGAGTTTGTGTGATAAATGTATAGTTCCTGAAAACTAAATAAGATGAAAAAATGATTTGTTTCAGTGATAGAATTGAATCAGTCATACGTTAACACAAGAAGAGTCCGGTTTAGAGTGTAATATCGGTTAAGTTAAAACCGTTGAGGCTTTGTTGGAAAATAGAAAATATAAACTCGGAAATCATCTTCTACACTCTTGCAAACTGAGAAATAAAAAGGCATTATTAATTATTCTCTCAATATGTTGGATGAGTCATTCAAGCAATCGCTTGTACTTGCACCACCCGATGGCACCAACATAGAGGCATACACTTCCGACAGTACCTCCAATCACAGTCCAAAGGAATCTTGCCGGACCAGCAAATTAATCCTAGAACAGCAATATGGAAATGTTCATACCGAATACTCCAGCAACAGCGATAAAGGCGCTCATCACGAGAGTAGCCGTTGTTAGCATCACACCCATTTGCAGAAGATGATTCTGTTTGTCATCTAGCATTATGTTAATGTAGTCCTCTGTGTCATCCACATATTCCCTTAGCTTTTTCATCAAAACAACACAGCACAACACATGAGAAGAACATCATCATCACCTGATAAGAGTTGATATTACTGCTGTGTCTGATCAGTACGAAAGCATCTGTATATTACTTACTGTTGATAGTTTGTTCAGAGTACCATCGATCTGCACGAAATATGCTTCCAAAAGCATTTCAAGCTCTTCCACATCGAATTTGTTGGTCATGGCACTCCGGGTTGAGCTTGTATGAGTCCCACGGCTATTTCTGCTAAGTGCACTATGAGCACTCATAAGAAGATCATGAGCATCATTGGTACGAAGATAGCTTACATCTCTGTTAGCATCCAATGCAAATTCGGAAGGAAGCCTGGCAGATTATGGTAAAAAGGAAGATATTAAACTAAAATCAGAAACATCAAAGATAGTATGTTCAAAAAGTCTGGTACATGCCTGTCATCCTCGTCTCCTTCAGGAAGATCAACCTCGACGTTGTCACTCTCATTCATAGAGGAAGCTGACGAATTCTCAAGTTTCTGAGCTAATTTCTCTGTAAGATACATCTCAGCCATATCTTCATCATCGTCTAGCAGATGTTCTAGTTCGTCCCTAACCTAAAATAAGTGAAGAGAAAGAAGGGTTTAAGTATAGGCAAACATGGTTACAATATATGGTGACCTCGTAGGATCACAAATTAAGATTTGTCATAATCATAAGACCAAAGGAGCTATGAATAGTATGAATAGCACCTTCTGAACACGTCCAGTTATTGCAACCAGCCTGCTTTTAATTTGTCGAACCCGCTCCAAGTTGAGGGTACTAATCTTGGACGTAAGCTTGTCCAAGGCTGGATGAGCCTCCAACTCCAATCTCACGGCCTACATTTGAGAAGAATGAATGAAATACCACACAGGAGAAGCAAAATGCTCTGTGTATTAGAGTCTTAACATAAGTATTTACCTCACTTTCCAAACTGCTGGATGCAGCTTCAAGGCATGCTTCGAGAGCAACAAACTCAAACGGAAGAACCTTAGATCCATCTTGATTCTCAAAGCTTTGCTTCGCATCCTTCTTGGCTTCACTCCCTTGATCCCCAAAAAATTGTGGCGTTCCAGATTCTCCTTGGCCGGGACCCATCCCCATCCCCGTATGAGTCTCTCCCTCAGAGTTCTCTTCCTCCTTTTACACAACGCATACAAAGAAAGCAGATAGTGATTAGTAGCTAAAACTTGACAAACATCATCTTCATACAGAAGCATCACCATTGCAGAAATTAAAGAGTCAAACTTGTCTCAACACAACATTACCTACCATATACACAGCTCCACTGTTTAGCTACAACCCTCAATTTCAATCTCCCAAACAGTGTAATTAGGCATATGTTTTCAAATACAGCAGCCTATATGCGAGTGACAATTGATATTCCAATAAGGAGAAAATAGGAAAGCACACTCCTTGTATTAGCTAACAGTGAAATAGAAAACCCAAGTTTCCACAATCACCTGAGGTTTAGTGGCGTGATGGTGGCACATAATCCGCCTCTGCAACTCGTCGATGAAGGGTGACACCGAAGGATCCTTGGAATTAAGCAGCAAAACCTCTTGCGCGGTGATGATCGCCTTAATATGCTCCAGATTGATGACAATCGCTCTCTCTCGACCCAGAACAGTAGATGGATACGACAACAGTGGATCGAGAATCCGAAGATCTCGTGCCGGCAATCCCGTCTGCCGCATGATGCTGTGTTTTCCAGCTTCCATCAACTTCGTCTGCCCTGACGAGCAAAGCTCCAACCACGGCCTCACGCCCACGCCTTTCTTCCGGCCACCGGCGGGATAAGCCGGTGTCGGCTGCCCAGCGTTCGGCGTTGCTGGATTAGTATCGAAATCTTCGGGTCTAGGGCCTCTCATGGCGGCGTAAGACGCCATCAGATATCCGAGCAGCTGGATTTGTAAGTCCGATCATCGTCGAATTGGGGGCATTTATAGCAAAAGGCCAAAAAGGAATAAATCGGTTAAGACAAACCGCTTTTAGCTTTTCCCTCCCAAAATCAATCCGGGTTTAGCTTTTCCACCAAAACCAAACCGGTTATGAGCTTCTTCTTTTGATTTTTTGTTGAAATTTTGCAGCGACGGAGGCTGAGATTTTGGTTTTGAAGTTTAGGGCTTTAAGATCGGTGAGACGACTACAACCGGTGAAGCTTGGATTAGGATTTTGAGTAAGATCGATGAAGTTGAAATCGGTGTTTGACGCTCCGGAAATCAAATCGGAATTCGAGTCAGCTGGAATAAACCCTAATTTCGTGATTCCCATCTGGAAGTATGTAATTCAGAACCCCGATTGCGTTTGGGATGAGATTCCTTCATTGCCTTCCGCTGCATACTCTCTCCTCCATTCAAAGTTCAAGACTCTCACTTCGTCTCTTCACTCCCTCTTCCACTCCTCTGATGGCACCACCTCGAAACTCCTCATCAAGCTCCAGGTAACGCTCCGTTCTCTCTCTGTTTCTTGGTTTTTATTGTAAATTTATTCAGGGCATGATCTGAATGAGTATTCAAATACGATATGAGTATGTTTTTGTCTTTACGAATGGACAAGAGAATAGTCTTTGTAGATAAAAGTGTACCAGAACGCAAAAGCACCCGCTTTAGAATACATAGGAGATTTGGCTGCTGAAGGGTTGACTTTTGTGAATACAACACATTGCTTTTATGGATTGTGAGAGATCGTAATTGTCCTGCCTTTCTAACCTCTGCGTGGAATGTCTCTGTTATCTGATGGACTCTTATTCGATTCTTGCTTCTGGTTTTGAAATTAAAGAATGGAGCTTTTGTGGAAGCTGTGATAATGCGATACGATACTCGGCTGGGGATGTGTGGAGGGAAACCACGTCCAGGAGGCGTAAGATCTACATTATGCATTTCATC
>JAHZTW010000001.1:199129439-199187479 GCA_020283515.1 Alliaria petiolata | reverse complement strand
TAGCAGCTGGAGGGTTATGGCCAAACAAAGGTTTTTTCTTGAGAATCTCGGATTCAACACATTCAATGTATGTCTCATTGCCGCGAGAAGAGAACGATCTTGTTCTCTACGACAAGTTACAGATCGGGCAATTGATATTTGTCGAGAAGCTTGAATTCGCTTATCCAGTTCCTATGATCAAAGGCATTAGACCAACTCCTGGTCGAAGGCCTTGCACCGGTGAACCAATCGATCTAATCCCTAAAGAACGGATCGAGAAGTTCTGTGTCGGTCTATCGGATACAGAGGAAAGCTACAATCAGCAAGTGAAGAAGCCAAGGAGAACAAGATGGAACAATACAAGCGTCTCTGAGATAAATTTTACGGAATTTGGGTTGTCGAAAAAACTTTCGAGTGTAAGGGAGGGAAAGGATGATACAGAGTCAATGATTTCGAGTTGCTCATCGTCTTTATCTTCAGCAGCTAGGAGAAGAAGTTGGATCGGTTCGGGTGATAATAGAAGGAGAAGAGAGTCATTAGATCCATCCATGATTAAGAATCATGATCATGACATGAAATTGCATGTTTCAAGAGCTCGAAGTTCTTCTGCAGTAAGTTTCATAGAAATGACTTTTGGCAAGAACATCTCTGCGACATTATCTGACATTTGTTTTTTTTCAATATTTTTTTCAGGCTTCACCTTCTCCTTCTGTTCGAAGCTGTGGAGTGATAGAGGAGAAGTCAAGTTGTAGAACAAGAAGAAGAGAAGGTGTGGTTTCACCATCTCCAAGATGGGCTAAAAGCTTAAGCTATGGAAGTGGAAGTAATAAGAGTAAGAACCTTCTTCCACCTAAAAGCAATACCCTTGAATTCTCAGATTCGATATCGAGGAAAAGAAGCTGGACAGAGACAGAGATTCTGTGGAATTCACTTCCTCCAAAAGTTGTAAATCTCGGAAAGGTAATAAGATGATAGCTCTGGATCATTCAAAAATTATGTTTTCTTAATCAGGTTGAAAGAAATTTATAAGCGAATTTGGCAGGAAATTCTGAGACAGAGAGATAAGGCTATTCGCGCTGCATCTCAAGCTTTGTTAGAGGCTTCAGCTGCTGAAAGATTGCTCAAATGTCTAAGGTACAGAACTTTAATTGAGACACAAGTAAAAACGTGTACCTTCTTGTTCAAGCAATTTTCTCACTGAACTGATATATGTAGGTCGTACTCGGAGCTTTCAGACAGGAGAAATCAACATCATAATAATCAACAGCCACCAATCGGAGAATTCTTGAGTTTCCAAGATGAGTTAAGAAAGAGCAGGCTCATCATTCAATCGTTATCAACTGAAAAAACAGAGCATTGCAACCCAAACACAGCCAAAACCGGGGACGATAGACGCGAAAAGGCGACTCAATGGATCAAATCAGCTTTAGCTACAGATCTCAAACCGGTTTCTTTATCCGGAAGTAAGCCTACGCAGAGTCCCGCCAAAAAGAGTCTTACCCTAATCGCTCAAGAGATCGATAACCGCGAAGATAGCACAAGCGAGAGAGACTTGGGATCGGAAGAGAGCAAGGAGAGATTAAGCAGAGCAGCGAGCGAACTCAGAAACTGGGTTAAGGAAGAAGGAAGAAGATGGTACTTGAGACGTGTTGAGAAGTACTTAGATGAGATCAGTAATGTAACAAAGTGGAGAGAGATGAGCAGTCAACAAATAGGGGAAACGATGTATCAGATAAAACGAGTGAGCGATTGGTTAGACGCCATTGTTAAAGGAGGTGAAGAAGAAGAGGAAGAAGAGGAAGTGGTGATGATGATGATGACAGAGTCTGAAACAGAGGCTTGTGGTAGAGTGAGGAACAAGATTTATAGGATTCTTTTGAAACATGTTGAGACAACTTCTTTGTTAAGTCACCAACGTAGTACCAATCTCATGTCTCATCAACAACACTTGTACTGAAAGACAATTTCACCTTTCAGCTTTTTTTTGGTTGGTGGTGATAATTAGGATTTTGTGTATTACTGTATGATGTTTTCTTAATGGTTTCAGGTTTTAAGGCCAAAGAGAAATTTATATGGGTCCGGTTCAGTGGATGATCACCTGAACGGCTGAATTTTAACTGCACCGAACCAAACCGAAATAGAGAAACTAGAAGAAAATGTTTACCGTAAGCAAAAATTACGTCACGCTTTTAGTAATTGTTATATCAGTAGGAGTGTATAATAGTCAACTGATATGATAGAGCGAGAAGATTTAGTACAAAGTCAGGTACATTTAGGAATTAGGATATTTACCATTTTTGATAATCTGATATTTACTATTTTTGATAATCTCCAAAATCTAGTGATATATGGGTCGTATTAAACCATTACCAACCCCTAAAATTTTACTCTCTCTTGTCCATATTTTTAATCAAATTAGGGATTTGTTATTTTGCTCGATTTTTAAGGTTTTTTTGGTCGATTATCGACTTGAATTTGGTGAATTCGCTCTCAAATCTCTGATCGGAGAAATCATGTTTGTAGTTGAAAATCTTTCTCTAAAACCAGAAGAAGACAAACGACTGAAGATCGAACCGGTGAGCAACGTTTCCTCCTTGTCATCATCGTCTTCTAGTAGCTGTGGTCACTGGTACGTTCGTCACGGAGTCTGCAACGGCTGCAAATCAAGGGTGGACAAAAGCCAAGGCCGAGCATTCGATTATCTCTGCAACGGTTTGCAGCTAAGCCTCGAAGTTGTGGCGTTAAAGAAGCGACTCACGACGAAGTTCTCTTGTCTCAACGACAAGAAGCTTCACCTCGTCCTTGACTTGGACCACACGATTATCCACGCCGTTAGGGTTCCAAGTCTCTCCAGGGCAGATAAGTATCTACTCGAAGAAACAACAAGGCAAGATCTATGGAAGGTCAAACTCAAAGGAGAACCCATTAAATACTTGACAAAGCTAAGACCTTTTGTCCGCGAATTCTTGAAAGAAGCCAACGAGATGTTCAAGATGTATGTTTACACAATGGGTACTCGCGTTTACGCTGAAGCCATCTTGGAGGTGATTGATCCAAAGAAAACCTATTTTGGGCATAGGGTGATAACAAGAAACGAGAGTCCACATGATACCAAGACGCTTGATTTGGTTTTGGCTCATGAGCGTGGAGTTATGATTGTGGATGATACTCGCGATGTTTGGATCGATCACGAGAGTAACTTGGTGGAGATTAGCAAATACAATTTTTTCAGAATGAACAGGCAAGATTCAAAGCCATACTCCGAGGAGAAGACAGACGAAAGCGAAAACAACGGTGGATTATCCAATGTTTTGAAGTTACTCAAGGAAGTTCACTGTGGATTCTTCAGAGTCAAGGAAGATCAGTTAGAATCACAGGACGTGAGGTTGCTGCTACAAGAGATAAAATCCAATCGTGTCCACGAAACATCTGTAGAATTATATCCTTCTGTCTTTTAAATGAGATCATTCTGTAGAAACTTCATCAACTATTAAGCATTGGAAGTTTTGTAATCTCCAAGAAAATAAAAAAAAATATGTATGTGCAAAGATAGTTGGACTACAGAAGATATTCCATATGCGGTGAATGTGAGTATTTGACTATATATCTCTTTCGCCTTAATCTAAAAATCTTATCATTTTAACCTTTTTGTGTTCCACCTTATGTAGTTAAGATCTCTTGGACTATTTTTTTAGTTAGATCACTTAAACTCCCTTATTTCCTCAGGCTGAAACATGTTTCTGAGATCATAGATGTTTACATGCGTTTTTTGCTTATTTATTCATTCCCAATCTCCATTACAGGAAAAATTAAAAGTCATAATGGAATTCTTTGGCAAAATATGCCCTTAACTCTTCTTGTTTTTTTTGTTTACAAAATTGTACATTAGAAATATCCTTAATCTGGCCGGGGAAAAAACAAAATCCTGAATCTTAATACATTAGTAATATGACTTCACTTAGAAACAAAACATTTATTTATTTGAATATATAGACACTAGAAACAGAAATCACACAATTAGTTTTGAAGTAAAGTGTGAAATCATGTGACAATAAGTAAAGAGGGTATAATAGACAATTAGCAGATGTAAGACAGCACATATTACAAAGAGCTCCCCCAGAAAAGGAAATTAGTATAAGGGCATAATAGTCAATTGTTATAACGACGATATAGCACAGGTAAAATTTCCATTTTTTTTTTATACTTTCCAAAAATCTACTGTCTCTCTCTCTCTCTATGAAATAGAGATACTAGAGTGAGAGATCTCCTGTTCGTGTAAAAAAACCATTATCAATACCTTCAATTTCTACTCTTTCCTCTCCAAGTTTTTCATCAAATTAGGTTTTTTTTATTACTCGATTCCTAAGCTTTTTTGTTAATACTCTCGACTTAAAAGGGGTTTTTTTTTTTCCATCAATCAGAGAAATCATGTCTGTAGTTGAAAATTTCTCTCTGGAACCAAAACCCAAAAGGCGGAAGATCGACAACGAGTTCTCGTCCTCGTCGCCTTCTAGTAGCTGTGGTCACTTGTGGGTTCGTTACGGAGTCTGCACCGCCTGCAAATCAATGGTTGACAAACGCCACGGCCTAGCATTCGATTATCTCTGCGAAGGTTTACAGCTAAGCCACGATGCTGTAGCGTCAACGAAGCGCCTCGTAACAAAATTAGCTTGTATCCACCACAAGAAACTACACTTGGTCCTTGACTTGGACCACACGCTCCTCCACACCACTAGGGTTCCAAGTCTCACCGAGGCAGAGAAGTACCTAATCGAAGAAGCGGATTCAAATACACGGTGCGATCTACGGAAGTTGAAACCCGAAGGCGATTTCGTGGAATTCTTGACAAAGCTAAGGCCTTTTGTTCGCGGTTTCTTGAAAGAAGCCAGCGAGATGTTCACCATGTACGTTTACACAAAGGGTAGTCGCGAATACGCTAACCGCGTTTTGGAGATGATTGATCCCAAGAATATCTATTTCGGGGAAAGAGTGATAACAAGAGAGGATAGTCCTGGTATGAAGACGCTTGATTTGGTTTTGGCTGATGAGCGTGGAGTGGTGATTGTGGATGATACTCGCGATGTTTGGACCCATCACAAGAGTAACTTAGTGGATGGAGATTAGCAAATACAACTATTTCAGGGTGAACACACAACATTCAAAGCCTTACTCTGAGGAGAAGACAGACGAAAGCGAAAACGACGGTGGATTGGCCAATGTTTTGAAGCTACTCAAGGAAGTTTACAGTGGATTCTTCAGAGTCGAAGAAGAAGAGTTGGAGTCGCAGGACGTTAGGTTGCTGCTACAAGAAATCGACTTCAAACTTGTAAACAAAGAATGTGTTACTCTGTAGAAACTTTCATTATGTAAGAAGTATTATGTATCTTTGCAAAGTTATCTTGATAACAAAACTTTAAAGCATATTCCATATGAGGTGAATGTTGGTGTTTTACTATTTCTTTCGCATCAATCTAATATATATATCCCCAAATCTAAATGAACTACAAAGCATTGTATTTACCTAACTTTATACAACCAAAAAAAAAAAAAAAAAAGATTAGAAGCTGAAACATACGTTTAATCGATTCAATCTTTGGGACACTCTTAGCAAAGACAAAAAAAATACCAACTTGTGTTGAGGATGCTTCTGCTTCTTCCTCTCTACGCTGCAGGATTTGGATATGCTTTGGGTTTGGGTTTCACTTCGATTTCATTAACGCTTCTTACAAAGATGGCGTCCGGTTCGTGCCTGTAAAACCTCAAACACAGAGCCAGTTAAAGATCATTTTAACCCAAATACAAAAGATATCTCTAACGGTGACATAACTCGAAGGTTGTTTTAATTATGAATCTCTAGGGTTTGCGTAACAAGACTAAGCATTTATTTGTTTCTGATAACCTGTATGACTAAAGGAACAGGGTATGAAGGTTTATTATATAGATCTGAAGTTTAGTTTTTCTCTATGAGAAATGCTATGTTATTCTCTATAAGCATTTAGTCAAAAACAATGCCAAATCATTCTGTGTATGCCATCCAAGATTTCAAAGCCACGCTATTCTAAACTTCAGAGGATGATATAAAGATAAAGGGGAAGGATACTTACGATTTCTCCCCCTCTTCATATGTGTAACTTGAAGCAACAGCTAGTAGCTGACCATCTCGGCTGAATGAGAGTGCTGCGATACTAGTTGGATATTTTGAATACTGCAAACGAAACAAGGACCAAAATAATTCACTTCTGTGTCACACTAAGATGCACTGAGAAAATGAAAACAAAAAGCTCTTGTTATTTACTGAACCTGATATAGCCTCTTCTTGTTGTTACCATCCCAAATGTTGACAAAACCATCACAACCTCCTGTTGCAAAGGTGCCATAACTGCAATTAAAAATTTCAGATGAAGACTTCTCAGTATGATAATTTTTCCCATTAGTTCTCAGACCAGGCATAAGTCAACCTCTGTCTAGTTGAATCCAAAATATTAAACTCAAAAACAAAACAGTTACAGATATTGTTTACAAACATAGCATATTAGCATCCAAGCAACCTCGAACTAGCCTTCACAGTCCATTTGTTCTCTTCATCATTAGAATTTCATCTTCACCATCAGTAATACAAGGGGTTTACACCTTAGACTAAAATATTTTGTTATACTATTATTTTAACCTACTCGTGCTCTGTGAAAAGTGGTTGATCTAGAATCCTAGATATCTATGAAACAGTTGGACTCCTACTCACATTGGATGGAATGCAATGGCATTTACGGAGTAAACAATGTCCCTTCCAGCCTCTGATTTCCGATGACATTTGAAAGCATATCTGAGAACAAGTTCAGATACATGTGTAAGTCAAAAGTCGTGGAAAAGAGATAAAGAAGAAAAAAACACAAGGAAAATACTTCTTAGCTTGAGCAGCCTCTGAAAGATCGAAGTACTCCATTGCAACCCTTCCTTCAACAGAGCTGAGAGCATACCCTGTACAATTTCAATATCAGAAATTGAAAACTGAGGTTAGAGGTATACTTTGGAACTGGAAGAAAAAAAATTAGTAACTCTGGATATTGGCAACAACCACAGATAGCAATATATGTCTGTCACTTAACCTGTTCCGTTAGGATAACTACGAACACATCTCGTCTGGTATTTCAGTGAAGACTCCCTTCTTTGCTCAGGCTGAGACATGTTTCTGAGGTCATAGATGTTCACATGACTTCCTGCTGTAGCCACAACTAAACGGTTTCCAACAAGCGACAGAGAGTAAACACGCTCTGGCTGCAAGTACGTTCCCACGTGGGTGCGTTCCGGCCCACACGCGCCTCTTGGATCCCAACATCTAACTGTTTTATCCCAAGATCCAGTGATCACTTGCCCTGTAGCATCGCATAGAACATAACGTGTCAGCATAACTTTTGGGCAGTAAGAAGGAATAAAAAATGCTGAAAGCAAATATCAGAGTTCCGGCTATGTTAAACAGAAATTGCTCAACTATTGAGTTTTCAAGACATGCAGAAATGGTGAATGTTATTGTTCAAGTAGCATCATGGGCATGATTACCACTCCACCTACCTGTAGCATAAGAATACTCAACACATCGCACTGGTCTTTCGTGCATCCCCAAAATGTCCTCTTTGCCGACATTGAAAACAATCCTGAAGCATAACCAATGACTATAAGGAAAATTACAACGCACTTTTTTGAGCATAAAGCATGGAGTAGAGAAAGAAAAAACAAAGGAGACATTACCGTCTGACTTTGTTGTCGGCGCCAACACTGAAGCCAGAGGAATCGTCGTGAAAACAGCAATCCAGTACTGACCCGCCATGTAAGAACTCCCCTCTCAACGAATTGGTGCTCACATCATACAACCTCACACGCTTAGGTTCAAGTACAGAACAAGAATCGCATCAGACGAAGTAAGAGGACTTCAATCAAATCAGTGAGAAAAAAACACCAAGCCAATGTAGAGAAGGGTTTTGTCTCTAACCTTATCCCATGAAGAAACGAGGAGATGATCACTCGCATTGGAAAATCGGAGATTGGAAATTCCGTCGGACGGTGGATTCGAGAGCTCAAGACTCATATTCCCGTTGAAGATCACAGATGCTAGGGCTTTTGGAGAAAAGAGAGAGACAGAGAGAGAGTTTTTGATTTTGACGGTCGATTAGATCTATTTCAACATACTAAAAGAAAAAGAAAAAAAAATCAAATTAATTTTGTTGGTCTGTTTGAATTCAAATCTGTTAACCAAAAGGTTGGTACTAAACAGTGGGGTACTTTTACCTGTTGACTTGATTTGAATTAGGGGTATTTAAATGAAGAAAATCGAATGATCCAAATTCCAAAACATACCCAAGCTAAAAATAAAATACGTTTGATTAAAATAATTAGACTAAAAACTGAAAACTAACCCAAAATTATAACCATACCAAACCGTTTTAGTTAATTTAGTTATCTCTTAAAACAAAAAAACAAAAACAAACTTTCCAAGGGTCAACGCATCAAAGCTGGACCGTTAAATGTCTGAATGGGCTTAATAACAAGGCCCATGTTCTGCAAAATATTTGCAAGCAAGCAAAAGAGAAGAAGATTATAATCAGAGAGAAAGCGTCTTAAAATGTCTCTCCTCAAAGCTATATTTGTCTGTTCATCCAGCTGACACGTGTAAACGTCGCCACGTGACGTCTCCGCCAACGCGTTTGGATAAATCACGTCCACTTTTTTTGCTTGTTGGGTATAACAACAAAGTGACATCGGCCTACAAGTGGTAACGGAAATCCCACGTGTCCTATTAACACACCCCGTTCTAGTTGCTAGTACGGTACGCCACGCCACACCCAATCTTTTTCCTCACCTACACTCAACTCCACTGAAGTTAGCTCAACATTCTTTTCTTTTCTTTTCTTTCTTTCTTTCTTTTTTGTAATTCCAGTGAGTTTATATTATTTTCCTTGATTATTCCTACGTATTTTGGGATATATAATCCAAGTGTTTTTTTCATTAGACGAATATTGCCGAGTTGTTTCTAAAAGCAAAATGTGAAATTCGTTCGTTAATTATTACTTGGTGATTCTTGCCATGCAGGAAGGATTAATAAATAACTGAGATCATGGTAATAGATAAATGAAGATAATCTAGAAAAATTGATAAATCTTGGGAAGATTAGTACCGAAAAAAACGTAATTAGGCGTGTACGCGTTTGGTTTAAGGCGTGCCCCACACGACTCGTGGCGCGTAGCCAACACATAAGTCAGCTCCACGGGAAAGGTATGCTCCTTTTTTTTTTAATTAATTTAATTTAATTGTTATATTACCTAAAATCTATTTTTGGGTTTACCAATTTGTTACTTTTCTGGTTTTTGACTTTGAACCGGTCTCTCACTCGTGATGACTAATACCTATTAGGTCAGCCGTGACCAAAACCCGGTATTTTACAGTAAATTCATCGATACTTTCCTTTAGTTTCTTTGGTCAAATTTGGTTTACAATTTAGGATTTTTTTTTTAATTAAAAAAACTTTTCTGATTTTTTAAAAAAGATTTTGGGAGATTTCTTTTATTTTAAAAATAAAAATTTGTTATCATTCTGGTTATTTCCAGAAAAATAAACAAAAGACATAAATATGAAAGGGTTAAAATTTGTAAACAAAATAAAAGGTGTTGAAAATGTGGTTTGGTAATTTAATACAGTTTGTATCCGATTGCATATTTGTAGCATCTTTTTATTTTTATCTGACACATATTCAAGAGCTAACATGTAATGAAATTATAATAAAATCATTGCTGATATTATAGTTTGATTTTTACTTAATAAACAAATTATTCCATGTTTTACTATAGTGTTGGGCCTCTTAAGTAACAGAGAGTATGACACAGTAAAGAGATAAAAATTTGACCGACTTAATAAAAACCCATCCGCCACGTGGTTTCTCCCCATATAAAAACAGAGTCCAAACATTTCTTTAGCACTTCACTCCATTCTCTGTCTCTCTCTCTCTCTCACCATTCAGCGAAAGACTCCGAAATTTCTGATCTAAAATCGAAGAAGAAAACACACAGAAAGATTCGTCTCTTTTATGGCTCTTCAAGCGATGAGTTCGCCGTCGTCTTTAACCATCCGGAAAGATCGAATCGAAGCAAGAGAGGATCTGATGAACGACGCCGTTTTCATGGAGCCTTGGCTGAAACGCAAACGCTCTAAACGCCAGCGTTCTCATAGCCCTAGTTCGTCGTCTTCCTCACCGCCTCGATCTCGCCCGAAATCTCAGAATCAGGATCTTACAGAGGAAGAATATCTCGCTCTCTGTCTACTCATGCTCGCCAAGGACCAGCCTTCTGATCACCAGCCGCAGACGCGATTTCAACCGTCACCGCCGCCACAGGAATCGACAAAGATTTCGTACAAGTGTAGCGTTTGTGGGAAAGCGTTTCCTTCGTATCAGGCTCTAGGCGGCCACAAAGCAAGTCACCGAATCAAACCCCCGACCGCAACAACCACCGATGATTCAACAGCACCGAGCAACGCCGTCGCCGAAGAAAAACATACCAATTCCAACGCCGTCGCTCCCTCCGGGAAGATCCACGAGTGCTCCATCTGCCATAAAGTGTTTCCGACGGGTCAAGCTCTCGGCGGACACAAACGCTGTCACTATGAAGGCAACCTCGGCGGCGGAGGGGGAGGAGGAAGCAAATCAGTTAGCCACAGTGGAAGCGTGTCAAGTACGGTATCGGAAGAACGGAGCCACCGTGGATTCATCGATCTAAACCTCCCGGCGCTACCGGAGCTCAGCCTTCATCACAACCCAATCGTCGACGAAGAGATTCTGAGTCCGTTGACCGGTAAAAAACCGCTTTTGTTGACCGATCATGACCAAGTCATCAACAAGGAAGACCTCTCTCTAAGAATATAATAATAAATCGTCTACTATTCATAAAAATTCTTCTGTAATTTTTCGTCAAAAAACCATAGTTTCTTTTTTTTTATTTTTTTTTTGTTACAATTTCTTTTCTTTTTTTTTAACTCTCGATTGGGGGATATTCATCATATATGTTAGGGATTGATACAAATTTGATTGATGATTGATTAAGTCAGAATTTCGTTTTATTGTTTTAGCTGATAATCTCTTGAGTCCGTCCACTCTGTAAAATATATGACACGTGGCATTCCGTGTGTGAACACAGAGCAGAAATAGTTGGGGAGCGAGAATCCTTCCATGTGGATTCGTTGCCTTGATTAGCATTTAGCACATGTATTATTAGTTTGGTCCATAAATAACAATTTATAATATTTTTAAAAAAACTGTATATTTATTCTTTGTCATACCTTCCGATATGGTTATTGGCCACAAAAACTAGAGTGTATAGCCTTAGCTATTTTCTTTATTCGTATTAAATCATTAATTAATTGCACATGCGTGTTAGCGATGCATGCATCATTGTTTAATTTTGTTTCTAATTGATTATATCGAATCATAAATACGATGTGACCACGAGTCTGTGCATTGGTACTTAAACTTGTGTACTCTCCTGGGCCACTAAACTTTCCATTTGATTATAGCGTAATTTAAATTTTAGAAAATTTGTTGATAGTGTCATGACAACCCTCTGATTAGTTGATTGTTTGATAGCGGATCAAACAAAATAATGGTGGTTTTTGTTTTTGCTTTAGTAGAAACTGTATTCGCTCGTGTACGGTTTCACCTAATCTCACTAATGAGAACCAAACACGTTATTAAGTATAAAGTCATTTATTATTACGCGTCGCAAATTCAAGAGAACCACATAGGTCTTCGTTGATTCTATGTTTTCCAACATACTTTATTTAATTTTTACCCGATAAAAAAACATGATTATCTAATTATAAAGCGGCTGCCATTTTTGGTTTGGCGGTGCTATGATATGCACAACCAAACGAACACCACAAAACTATTTTTAGTTCATTGATTGAAAAATTATTTTATTCTGTAAATATTAAACTGAGACGTTCTTAGAAGAGAGAACCCCAAATATGGTATAGAAGAGAAGTGAAGAAATTATCTAAATGACGAGTATGCAAAGGTTTCAAAAGTTCTATAATTTTAGACCTTTTGGAGATAAGAATATTGAAAATACTAATATAAAATCAATTGAATACATTCCGTTCGTGTTCGTTTTGCATATAAACTGTGATGTTCTTGACGTGTTGCCAATTATAATCTTATCCAAACACATCCTTAAAAAGCTATTTTTTTGTACTTATTATCTACCAGAAAATAATATTTAAAAAAGAAATTCATCACTTGGTCACCAAGTCTTGGTGTCTCTGTTAGTTGTACACTTGTACTTAACAAATAAGAATAATGACGTCATTTGTCTGGTTCGTTAAGCACACAAACACTGAAACACGTACTCAAAATGCATTGATGCCGCACTTCAATAAAACGACAAGGGGAAAAAAACGACAAGAAGTCTACACACAAAAAGAATGAACGACACATGTGAAATGAGAAAACGGCAAGAAATCCAACTCTTAAATAAGTAAATGGAAAGATCTGTAATGTCAAACCATAAGGAGCAACATGACAAATCAGTGTGATTAAAAACTTTCTATTTATATACATTTTTTTTTTCCATTCATTAGAGAACAAAAGGCAAAGATTCATTGAAAGCTCTTCTGTATACAAATTAAAGCTAGCCTCATAGGTAACAAACACCACATTCTATTCTTTTACTTTTCTCTTATGTAATCTCCAAAATAAGAACTTACGTAAAGAAACAGATACCCCCAAAGAATCTCACCTTGATCCGGTTGAAAACGATAAAGGCGGCTTTTTAGGATTCCGAGGGAAGGCCGTGGGAATGTAAACGTTGTTAGCAATCATGTCGTGGAGTGGTGTGAGTAGTCATAAACTCAAGAGGAGATCAGTTTCTACAGTTGTGAAGTCAGGTTGGTTTGTATCCGGCTTAGTTGTATTATGTGCGTCTTCATGCTACAGTCCGTAACCTAGTAAGAAGCATTGATTTGCTTATAAAAGCGGGACAGGAAGAAAATGCAAAAGGGAAGAGAAAACCAGAAAGCAGAGAGAGCATTCTTTAACCTGCAAAGCTGCTACTGTTGATAAGAATCCTTGACATTGTTCCAGCAAAACCTTTTCTTTTGCAGTGATATTCACCATTTCCGCCATTACTGAATTCATTTCGTCCACCTACCAGTGACAGCCAAAAATAAGATAAAATGCACCGAGATAAAAGGGAATAAAAGTTTAGAAACCACTCAAGACAAGTACATTTACAAACAACCGGGCTCTAGTTTCCGACCAAGAGCTAAAACTGGCTTTATATTACTTTCCAAGCGAAACAGAAATCGCACAGAGGACCGATGAGAGGATAAGGTTCATGAGTCATAATTCACGTTATAATCACTGAGACAGGAAATTTACATTTGATGCCAGTGAGAATATGGAGGACGCCATAGCGTGCATGACATCAACGGCTGAACTAACAGCATGCTTGAGATCTTGAATATCAACCTAACAACACAAAAATCATAAAAAAGCATTCAGAAAAAGGAATCTAATGTTCATTACCTAACGGTACAAAACATATCAGGGTCATGCAAAGAGGCACTCGCCACAGCTTTTCCAATAATTGGAAGACGAAGCGTGCTGGCTTTTAAGGCTCCAGTTGCTCCTGATAAGGAATTTGAATGATCTCTGTCCAGAAGAGACCATTCTTCTAGATAACCCATCTACATTTTCCAAATACAATGATTTCGTTAGCGAACAAAAAAGGTTATAGCAATTACAAACACAATTATACGAAAACAAGTAACAATCTCTTTTCTTTACACATGTCAAAAGTTTTAAATTTGAAAATAAACATGATCTCATGGTTCTTGATGTGTTTCCTTGTCAAAATGCCATGACTGTAAAGGTGCATTTATCATTTGGCAGTAGTTGAATTGTATTCAGTTTATTTCCTGTTACAACAAGAAGTTTCAAGTTTAAAAATACTAAGCTCCTTAGTCTCAAATATTGAGACAAAACTTCAATGGTGCCATTGAACGTATAAGGTGAGAAATTTAAACATAGAAACCTATTTTGTTTACAGGATACAAATTATGAAATTGCCAGAAGTTCATATTCTCACCTGCTCCTTCAAGATGGAAGCTAGTTTCAGTTTCTGCCTCAGCAAGAGCAATTTGATCCGTTTCAGAGTGACAGAATGGCGCAATTCCGAGATTGATACCCATGCATTCCACAGGTTTCTCTGTCAAAAAATTAAAAGAAATCATTCCTTCACCAGAATGTGTCTAGTTTATCGGACCAAATCAACGACTCAACTATCTATAAGAATATCATATCCTAACGATAGCTAGCTATTCATAACTTTTTCATGCTTATTCTCATTCATACTTTCATTTGTGTCATCACATCAGCCTCGGGAAAAAAAATAGCATGCAGCGCAATCCAAAACGTAGAAAGGCGCAACACTTAAATTAAACCCTGTTCTATGTCCAAGAGGCTAAACATCAGGGACTTCCTCTTTACCAGGGAAGTATTAAAGTATGCCCTATTAGTATCTTAACAAATCGTGTTTATTACATTATCACGAAAGAAATGCGTACTTTAGAGGCTTAAGCATTTACACTGCAGCAGTGGCTAAAAATTGATTACAAATCATGCCTTTCCTAAGTCTGCTACTACAGTGGCTAAAAGCACTTACAACCCAAGTAGGCACACACACGGCACAACCATAGATTCACAATTGTCAACATAGCATTATTGCAGTAATGTAATAGAAAGGATACCTCTGCATTCAGTCTCTGCACCGTGAAAGTGGAGTCTGCCCTGGCATTGGCAAACCGCCACTGCAGATGACGGTTATACAGGAGCCTCAACAAATGGGCATCCATAACGCGATCCTCCCCAATTTTCCCCCTCCTAATATCAGCAGAGAAACAAAGAATTGAAGGCAGGCTGCGGTTATAAGCGTTCATTTGTTCAGAAACTCCATTTCTCACTCGAGAAGGGCTAGAAAGTGCCCTAGCTGGAGCTGATGTAGCTGTTGTAGCTGTTGTAGCTGTTGCCCAAAGCTTACTTGGTGAAGCAGGACGAGTAGCACCCCTTATTGGAGAAGCCATACCACGAGGAGACGATGCCAACGGACTATCACTAGAGAACCGTTTCGACTGACTGAGCTTTGATGACATACTACTGATTCTCGGACTCGGGCTAGAGCATCGAGGTGAGCCAGGATCTTGCAGCCGCCTTAACCGGTTATTAGTCTCTTGCCAGAATTTAGCAGAAGCCTTGATGTTAGACGCCAAGCTCCTCGTTTTAGAGATCTCATCAGAACCACATTCCTGCGCACCATTAGTGCTACCAGATGAAACACTATCAGTATCAGATGCAGTGAAGTCACAGGAAACACTAGAACCCAATCGTGAGTTTATGCTTGGTCTTGTCTTGCTCTCATCTCTCATTTCCAAAATTACATCACCTCCTCCAAAATCTAAACTCAGTTTCACATCAGCAGAAACCCTAGAACTCGAATGCTGCAACATTGACCTTCCCACAAACCCAGATCCAAGCTTCCCTCGATTATGACTGTCACAATCCACGCTTCTAGAAAGCGAATTCGGTACAGATTCGGGATTTCCTCTCCGGGAAGCGCCTGGCCAGAGTTGCTGGTCCACCGGCTTTGAGTTCTCCCTCTGATCTCGAGCCGGCGTCGGCCTCCGCCGCTCGGGAGTATATTTCCGGTGGGAAACCGGCGTGGTAGTCTCCTTCTTCTTGCTAATCGGAAGCGAAAACGCCTCCCCTTGGAAAGAAACGGATAAGCTCCTGGTGGAAGTGATAAGCATCTTGGTGGCCGCCGACATTTCGGTGCCGGAGACAGGAGCAGCCGACGGCCGACGACGGTCTACCGATTGCGACCGTTTGGGTAGCAAGGAAGGCGTCTTACTCAGATTAGAAGCGGAACTCTTCGTGCGAGAGAGCAAAGGGGAAGGATATCGCTTACTTGTCTTCAGTACTGCAGACGAAGAAGAAGAAGAGGTCGACGAAGATGTGGTAACGGTGGTGTTAGAGGAGGTGGACTGAGAAGGAGAAGGGGATAAGTAGCGCGAGGGGACATTTTTGACTCTAGGTTTCCGTTGTTGTTGTCCGCCATTGTTGGCTGTGGGTTGAGGTTTGTCTCGCCGATCTCGAGGTGGATTCCTAGTGTCAGTGCTGGAGATTGCTGCTTGAGGAATCGCAGCCACCATTCTCTGACCTACCTGCGAGAAATATCTCGCTCCTCTTCTTCTTCTTCTTCCTCCTCTGATTCCTCTTGTTCTTCGTGATCCTCACAGTGCATTACAGAGATTTGTCAGTTTCCCACACTTAGCAGGAGCAAAATCTTCACAGATTTGGGTGCAAACAAGAGACCTCAACATGAATTCCACAAGGATTTTGCATTTTCCTTTGCTTCACGACGAAGAGAAAGAAGAGAGAGATTTGAGAATTGGAGGTGGGGTTTCTGGATTTGGGCTTCTTTTTTTTTTTCTTTTCCCCCGGAGGTTTGATGAACTTTTTTGCGGTCTCATTGTTTTCGATTTTAATTGGCTAAAATGTAACTAAGCTAATTCGTTCGCATTTTAGCCAATAATCAAATCCCACAATTTCTTGATTTACGATGATAACTAAAATATAAATAACCTCTCGTTTTGCGTTTTTTTATTCTTTCTATTTGCAGTTAAATCGGCAAAAATGTAATAAAGCTGCGGGTTAGAGCTTAGAATAGACTATAGAGTATCAAACGAATGTTTATGATTCATGGCTATGTAAAATAGTGTCCCAAATTGGTTAACGTCTATTATAATAAAAACCGACAAACCCATTAATGGTGAATTAAAACACCGGAATTTACAGTTTTGGTGACTATCGTTGTGTTTCTACTCTTAATCTAAAATTAATAATGTTAACTGTAGATTACTTCCAAACAAACAAAATATGGTTACGAGCTGAGTTTGATTATCTAAATCGACGAATCCTCTCTACAGAAAGGAAAAGAGAACGTCACAGCAACAAACTAAAAATCAGATTCTTTATCCATGTGCAAAAAGAAGAAGACGAATTGATGAAGGTGGTCTTAATTAGTTTTTGTTATTCTTCTTGATAGTTAACCAATATCATAGGTAAAATCCAGATGTAAGAGAGATTTTGGCTTAAACATGCGATACAGAAATCACATGGATGCAATTCTCAAGATCACAACTACAAAAGGAGCAAGTACGAGATTATGTGCAAGAATTAAAGGAACTGAAACCCCAGCAAAGCTATGTAATCAAATAAATACTCAAGGTTTAGTTTCTGATCATCAAAACCTGTTTGTCTTTTGTTAACAGAAAACCAGTCTTCTTCTTCATAAGGACATAAGAACGAACACTTGAGGGAAGAAAAAACCAAACAAAAGAGAGAACAAGCAAGTATTGTAATAGTCGCGGTTCTTTCCTTTTGCCTCTTGCACGTAGACCTCGTTAGATGTGCACCGAGCTTGGAACATAAGAGCACTCATGTGGAAAACATATAGATTCTCCGAGATCCACTTCTCGGTAACATTGATTCTCTCCAATCATGTAAGCTTTGTAGTTGGTCTCTTTTTGTCTGTCTCTATCAAAAATCAATGCCACACAGTGCTTCTCCTCGACGATCAATGCCACTTTCCTCTTCTCGTCGACGAAGAAACTCCCGTACAGATATCTTCCTCTCCAGGGGGACGGTATCTTATCAACTAATAAAAAGTTGCTCCATGACACAACATTGGTCTCAATCTTAGTTGTAATCCATATCTCTATTCCATATGTATTCATGCGGTTAAGTAGCACTACAAGCTGCTCTTCTCTAACAGTTGATAGAGTCAGATCATCTCCAATAAAAGACTGAAACGGCAGATGTAGACACGGTCCAAATCCCTCGCTTGTAAAATCAAAATAGATTAAAACTATTCTCACCATTCCCGATCTTTTACAAGCAACAAAGTAAGTATTTCCCTTTAAGGACACGGACTGGCGATAATGCAGTACATACCAGTCGAGAGTGACATCAAGAACCCTCCATGAATTAGACTTCAAATCGTAGATTTCACACTCGCTAATTGAGGGATTAAGGAAACTGTGTTCGCGGTGATCCAAAAACCTCAAGATTTTGTGGTTGTTGTTTTTGTCGTATCCGATACCATACCTATCTAATTTGTGGAAATTGTTTTTGGGTTTGATCCACCTGGTTTGCCCCAAATACGGGTTCCAAGCCACGAGCCTTGAGTTGTCCCTTAGGATGCATAACAGTAACCCGTCGCAATGAAAAACTTTAGATATATCGACTTGATTAAGTCTACCTATTTGCTTTATAGGTGGATCAACCAAGTCTTTATGGGTTCCATGGAGATTGACGCTCAGTAAACAAGCCCTAGAATCATATATCATGATAACCATCGCCTTGGCTGCTTTCTTTGCAAAGCTCTGATTTTTGGATAAATCGCTCCATTGTTTGCAAGTAGATCTCACAGCTCCTAGAGAAGTTATTGGAACCCTAGAGAGAATCTCCTCCATCAAATCAGGCGAAACATCGGACATCATCGTCATTGTTGTGAAATTGAAGCTAGGGTTTTAAACTTGCACATCTTTTTATATAGACATAGTATATGTTAGGTTACCATTATGTGTCACATGAGACATCTGCCGCTTCAAAAAAAAAACTCTTTTTCCTTTTCCAGTATGGTTTCTAAAATTCTCATTAAGTTCTTTAAATAAATAAATAAAAATCACGAAGATTTAATGTATGTATGTGGTTTGTTTACCATAATGTTATGTGGTGGAATATTGCATAATATGCCGTTGCTTATTTAGTGTGTCTGTTTACAGAAGAAGAAGCTTAATGATATTTATATCTCGACTGATTTTATTCACTTAGATGGTTTATATGGTATATCTCGAATGATAATGCGGTATAAACAAGTCGGGAGTGACATCAAAAAAACCTCTATGAATTAGACTTAAAAAGAATGAATGAAAAAGACATGATAGTAATGCCGTGTTGTTCAAAAGTTCATAAGGACATGAGAACCCCTTTGAGGGAAGAAACTACAAAAATGAATGAAAAGGAGAGAGATCATGCAAGAAACAAACAAAGTAGTAATTACTGGACTAATGATAACCTCGTTGTTTCCTTTTGCCTCTTGCACGTAGACCTTGCTGAATCTGCACCGAACTCGGAACATAAGAGCACGCAAGTGGCAAACATTTAGATGCTCCGAGATTCACTTCTCTGTAGTATCTGTCCTCTCCAACCATGTAAGCTGTGTAGTTGCTACTCTTTCTTACGTCTTTATCACAGATCAATGCAAGTTTCTTCTTCTCGTCCACAAAGAAACTCGCATATAGAAACTGAAACCTTCCAATATACGGTATCATCTCAACTTTTAAAAACTCTCTCCAAAACACCGCACTGGCCTCAACCTTGGTCGTGATCCATATCTCCATCTCAGATGATTTACGTCGTCTACATAACACTGCAAGCTTCTCTTCTCCAACAGTAGACAGAATCACAGAATCGCCAGCACGAGAGTGAAACGGCAGATGCAGACGCGGTCCAAATCTCTCTCTTGTAAAATCAAAACAGAGTAAAAATTCTCCAATCTCTACCTTCTCATCAGCTTTCGATAATATTTCATGAGCAACAAAGTAAGTATTCCCTTTCAAGGTCAAGCCCTGGCGATAATGCAGTATATACCAGTCGGGAATTACATCATAAACCCTCCGTGAATCAGATTTAAGATCGTAGATCTCGTACTCAACAACTTGGTGCGAATAATCACTTTGGTCATGGTCGTAACGATCCAAAAACGTCAGTATTTTGTGGCGGTTGTTGTTTTTGTCGTATCCGAGAGCGTACCTCTCTAATATGTGGAAGTACTTCCTTGGTTTGAGCCATCTGGTTTGTCCCAAATACGGGTTCCACACCAAGAGCTTAGTATCGTCTCTGAAGACGCATAATAATAAGCCGTCGCAGTGAAAGATTTTAGATACATGGACTTGGTCAAGTTTACCTATTGGATTTATATATAAACCATACGAGGCATCTTGGTAGCTATGAATCTTATGGAGATCGAGGCTCGTTAGATAGGGCCTGAAATCATACATCGTCATCACCGGAATGGCTCTGTAAAGCTCTGATTTACCATAGTGCTTCTTTGTAAAGCTCTCATCTTTGAATAAAACACTCCATCGTTTGCAAGTAGATCTCACTGCTCTTAGAGATTTTATCGGAACCCTAGAGAGTATCTCCTCTACCAAATCGCATGGAAGATCAGAGATTATAGTCATTGTTTCAAATAGAAATTAGGTTTTTTTTCTTACGTGCCCGGTACTCTATTTATAAACATATAAGTTAGGTTACCAATTATATATGTCACAAAGAGATACATCTTTAACATTTTTTTTTCTTATTTTGAAACGGGCCTTCTTTAACATTTTTAACTCGTGATTTTTAATTTTTAATTTCGCAATGATGGTTTCTAGCTAATTCTACCTAAAAATTCCGCATGTATTTAAAAAAAAAATGGTTACTACTAAATTAGTAAAATGGAAATTCCGTATGTGAGAGAATCCTTTACTCTGTGGTTGATACTCAGTATTAGAGAATTTCAACAACACATGAGCTAGATAACAACAACAGAGAAAAGACATAACAACTGATATCTTCCAAGAGCTCTTTTTCGAGAAATTGTTGCTACTAAATTAGTAAAATAGAAAACTCCATGTGCTCTGTTTCGGAAACAGAGCGAGCATAACAAGATCATCATACCATTATCAGCAAGAGAAACGAAGGTAGTAAGAAAAAAGAGTAATAGCTGTGTTCTTTTTATATCTAACACTTGTTTGGAACAAAACCTCTTTAACACTTAGGAGGCTAATATAGTTTTCAGCAGTCTTCTCCCACCACTTTTTTCTCTAACTAAACTTTTTGGTAGAAGCAATGGAGTAAGTCCAGTTCAAGATTCTTTTCAAGAACCGGATTACGTAATTAAGCTCCAAGGAAACTTGACAGATATACAATCAAAGTCTTGCACCTTTAAATGTACAACTTATATTTATCTTCTACATCAGTAAGAGTCATTCGACAATAATCAAGTTTAGTTTTCAAATCAGCAAAACATGTTTGTTTCTTGTTAACTAAACAGAATCAATTAGTCTTTCTCAAAACAAAACAAAACAAAAAAGGACTAGTTATCCCGTTCTTTCCTTTTGCCTCCTGCAGGTACTGGACCTTGCTGAATCTGCACTAAACTCGGAACATAATAGCACATAATTGGCCAAGTCGTAAACTCTCCGAGATCCACGTCTTCGTAGCATCCATCCTCTCCAATCACGTAAGCTTTATTGCGCCTCTTTTCTCCGTCTGTTTCACAAATCACTGCTACTTTCTTCTTCTCGTCGACAAAGAAACTCCCAAGTAAAAGCTTAAGAGTTGCATTGAACGGTAACACAACTTTTAAAAACTTCCTCCACAACACCGCATTGGCCTCAATCTTAGTCGTAATCCATATCTCCATCTCATTTGCATCATACCGTTTGCATAACACTGCAATCTGCTTTTTTCCAACGGCAGATATAATAACAGAATCGCTAATACAAGAGTGAAACGGCAGATGCAGATGCGGTCCAAATCTCTCTCTTGTAAAATCAAAACAGACTAAAAATTCTCCAATCTCTACTTTTCTCTCAGCAACAAAGAAAGTATTTCCTTTCAAGGAACAGCCCTCGCGATAAGGCGATCTATAACAGTCGGGAATTACATCAAGAACCCTCCATGAATTAGATTTTAAATAGTAGATTTCGTACTCAGCAATTCGGCGATTGACACTATGGGCGGAATGATCCAAATACCTCAAAATTTTGTGGTTGTTGTTGTTGTCGTATCCGATATCATACCTGTCGAAGATGTCGAACTTTTTTCTAGGTTGGATCCACCTGACTTGCCCCAAATACGGGTTGCATACCACGAGCACATGCTGCACAGTACTGAGTTTGGTTAGGCAGCATAACAATAAGCCGTCACAGTGATGGACTCTAGAGACCTCGGCTTGACTAAGTTTGCCTATTTGCTTTATGGATTGCTCAACTAAGCCATTCTTGTGGTTATGGACTACCTGGAGATTGACGCTCATTAAACAAACCCTAAGATCACACACCATGATCATCATAGTCTCCTTAGTCGCTGCTTTACCACACTGCTTCTTTGTAAATCTTTCATCTTTAGATAAAACTTTCCATCGTCTGCAAGTGGATCTCACCGCTATCTGAGATGTTATCGGAACCCTAATGAGTATCTCCTCTACCAAATCCCACGGAAGATCAGAGATTACCGTCATTCTTTCAAATAAAAAAATTTAGGGTTTTTAACGTGCCCAGTACTCTTTTTATATATACATATAGTTATAGAAGTTATACAACTAAATAATAATGAAAAAATTTAGTTTCTCTGCTTGATGTACTTTTTTAATTTAGGAAAATATACAACTAAATAATAATCCTATAAATAAAAGAACTAAAATTGGGAAAAGGAAAATAAAAAATATATATATATATATACTCCAATGAAAAAAGAAAATAAAAACAAAAGTAAAAATTATGTTTAAAAAAAATATACGACCAAATATATCATTTTTTATTATATAAAGTTCGATGCGTCAAATGTGCTAATTTACAAGATCGCGACACGTATCAAACATTTTGATTCAGATTTGACACGTGTAAAAAAAAATCAACAAATTATAAACATAATATTAACATAAATCTAGAAATTAGTTTTTTCTATTACAAAAAAACAAATAAGTATTTTTTATGTTTTCCAATTAGATTAAATAAATTGTATGATCGATTACTAATATTAAAAGGAAAATAATAAAAAATCAAAAAAAAATTTAAGAAAAATGTAAATTAGATTAAGGATTTTAAAAACAATAAAGGCAAATAAATATCTTTTGTTCTCTAATTAGATTCAAAAAATTGTATAATAAATTACTAATAATAAAAGGAAAATAATAGAAATTCACAAAAGTAAATAAGAAAAAGATTAATTACATTAAGAAAATTTTAAAATTGATTATTAATCCTATAAGAAAAAGAATTGTCATTACTCAAGTCTATATAATAAGATTTGTGTCTCTTTAAATTTTACACTAAAAAACTCAAAATTTCAAATATTTGCTCGGAAAAAATCAACAACTACAAGGTTAGTTTTACTTTACGTCGTCTTATAAAGTGTATATATATTCTCGCATGTTAGTTTAGCGTCACATAAGTTAATTTACTTCACGTAGTTTAGTTATTTCTTCATTCATGTCATCTTATTATAATTACCTAAGTTACGTAGGGTTAGTTTACTACTCGAAGATTAATTTATTTTCAAATCCTCTTGTTATTAATTTTGGTTTTCTTTTAGATTTTTTTATCATTTTGTATGATTATTATGATTTAATTAAACTATTATAAAATTATCCAAAAATATTTAATTAATTAATCCAAAGAAACTGGGAAAAAAAATTTGTTTATATGTTCATTTTCCCCACTAAATCAAGAAGTATAATTACCTAATGATATAAGGAAAGTGAAATATATTACAATATATATACATAGATTAGAAGAATGGGAATTCCATAAACTACGAAACTCATTTTTTTCTTAAACAACAAAAAATAAATCTATGCTTTTAAAAACAAAACGGCAAAGTATCTACAAATTTTAATTATGAGATTCAAAAAATAAATAATAATAACATAAACCAAATATCTGTGTAACGCATGGGTTCTAATCCAGTATATCTATATATATAATAACAAACTTACTTTTGGTATCCACTGACGTTAATATTTTCTTATAGAAAAAAAGCCAAATCTAGTGATATAGTATTTGTTTGCTTTTTACAATATGTAACATAAATTGCATAATAATTTACTGTATATAGAATATTAAATAAGATTGTTTTAATCATAAAAAAATTTGATACATGTTTTAGAGTATTTATAACTCTATTCCAAAATTGGTGGCAAATTGCATTTTGCAATAAAATTTGCTCTAATCCTATTTCATTTTCAATTGCAAAATGGTATAATGCCATTTTTGATTCCAAATATGGAAACATCTCATTTCATATTTCATTTTACAATTGAACTTTTTTATTTATAAATAATTATTTTGATGATAATTTCTTCTTTTTATGATTATAAATATTAAAACACTCTAATGTCTAAAATTAAAATGCAAATAACATTATTTATATTATAACTAAATTTCAAGAATATCATAATTTATGAAAATTTAAAAATTAAATAAATGAATCGATTTGTAAATTTTAAAGAAAATGTGTATAATTAGTAATTAATAATAAAATAGAAAAAGAAAAATATACTTTAAATATTTCTTTTAAAATGGAAAATGCAATTATAAGTTGGAGAGAAATCCAATTGCATTTTGCAATAAAAAATGCAATTATTGGTTGGAGATGTTCTAAGAGTCATTACAACTAAACATTATTTTTGAGATCAAATGCTAAATAAGTTGCTATGATAATTCCAATATGTAAATAATTTTCTTAACTAAATTAAAAAAAAAAAATTCTTAGAATAACACTAAATCAAGTTTTAAGGTTAAAGATAACACCAATGCTAATGCCTTCGATTGAAGGTTTTTGTAAAATACAAATGAACTAACAGTATCGTCCCAGGGCCATTTTGGCTCCTTCACGAAGACGAGACGACCTTTCTGGATCTTCACCAAAATTGGAACATAAGAGCCCACAAGTGGTCCATTGTGTAGATTTTCCCGAGATCCACTTGTAGACTCCATCCTCTCCAATCACATAGGTTCTCTTTATCTATATCACAAACCACTCCCACTTTCTTCTCCGTTTATTCAATCTCAATTGCATCCGAGGTCGTTCCTCGTGCCGCCGAGGACTGAGCCTAGCGTAGTGAGCCTAGCGTAGCATATGATATGGTCTTATAAAAAAGTTATAAATTCTTTGTATTTTTTAGAAAAATTATATATAAGAAATGAAGAGAAGCAAAAAAGTTTGACCAATCCTGGATTGATGGGGTGTAATTGTGGGAGCCATGTGGTGGGCGTCTTCTTTAATTACAAATCTAATGCAAAAACGACTCTACAAGCTACTTTCAAACAGACGTCACATCCAATCTTGAATCTCAGAAGGAAAACTTGTTCAGCTTTTATCTTTCCAATCAATTTCGTCAATTTTGGGATTCATCACAGAGAGAGAGAGAGACAGAGTCTCAGAGACCCAGTTTCTCCTTCAAGGTTAGATTCTCCACTTGCTTCTTATTGTACCAAACCCATGTCGATCCTCTCTACAGGTTCTCGAAACAGAAACGCATTGATGAAATTTGACTTTCTGTTTTCGCAAATCCTCTGTCTTGTGAACAGAATCTCTTAAAAGCTCCCGCTGTTTTGATAGTTTGTCCGGTAAAGGCTTGAATTTTACACAGAAGCCCTCCAAAATCTATTCTCAAGCTTTTATCTTTTCGTTTGTTTTTCCACAGGATCACCGAGAGGTCTCTCTCTCTCTTGTTAAGACAAATCTGTCGGTGGTATTTGTTTTGATGGGTGAAGAGATAATCTCAAACGATGAAAACGGCGCTAAGACAAAACCAAGCCCGAAGCTGACACTATTGCCTCTAGTATTTCTGATATTCTATGAAGTCTCAGGTGGCCCTTTTGGTGTGGAGGAATCTGTGAAATCAGGTGGTGGTCCTCTCATAGCCCTTCTAGGGTTCTTAATTTTCCCTCTGATTTGGAGCATACCCGAGGCTCTGATCACAGCAGAGCTCGCCACAAGCTTCCCGGAGAACGGTGGCTAAGTGGTTTGGATCTCTTCAGCGTTTGGTCCATTATGGGGATTCCAAGAAGGGTTTTGGAAATGGTTCAGAGGTGTTATGGACAATGCTTTATACCCTGTACTGTTACTTGATTACCTGAAACATTCCTTCCCTATTTTGAATCATGTAGCTGCGCGTGTTCCTGCTCTATTAGACATCACCTTCTCACTAACGTATTTGAACTACAGAGGGTTGCATATTGTTGGTTTTTCAGCTGTTCTGCTAGCAGTTTTCTCGCTCTGCCCTTTTGTTGTAATGGCTTTGCTTGCAGTTCCTCGAATCAGGCCTAAGCGTTGGTTGTTTGTGGATTACCAGAAAGTGAACTGGAGAGGGTACTTCAATACCATGTTTTGGAATCTGAACTATTGGGAAAAAGCTAGTACTCTTTCAGGAGAAGTTGAGAACCCCGGGAAGACTTTTCCAAAGGCTTTATTTGGAGCTGTTATGTTGGTCATGGGGTCGTATTTGATTCCGCTCATGGCAGGGACTGGAGCTCTAAGCTCGTCATCTTCAGGTGAGTGGAGCGATGGGTATTTTGCTGAGGTTGGAATGCTTATTGGAGGTGTTTGGCTCAAGGGATGGATACAAGCTGCTGCTGCAATGTCAAATCTAGGATTGTTTGAAGCCGAGATGAGTAGTGATGCGTTTCAGCTTCTCGGTATGAGCGAGATCGGTATGCTCCCTGCGTTTTTCGCCAAGAGGTCAGTTACTTAGTCTCCAAGAGTGTGTTTTGGTTATGATGCCCCTTGTAGAACTCGGTTTAACGTTCTTCTGTGTGTTGCAGGTCGAAGTATGGGACACCAACGATCAGTATTCTGTGCTCAGCTACAGGAGTCATATTTCTGTCGTGGATGAGCTTTCAAGAGATCATAGAGTTTCTGAATTTCATGTACGCGTTAGGAATGCTTCTTGAATTCGCAGCCTTTGTCAAACTAAGGATCAAGAAACCAGATCTTAACCGGCCATACAGAGTCCCCTTAAACACCTTTGGATCTTTTATGCTCTGCCTGCCTCCTTCTTTGCTTCTCATTCTTGTGATGTTTCTGGCCACCGCAAAGACGTTTTTAATCAGCGGAGTGATCATTGTCCTCGGGTTCTGCTTGTACCCGTTCTTAGAACTCGTGAAGGAGAAACGATGGGCGAGATTTATCCCAGAGGAACCAAGACCAGTTTTAGGAGTTCCATCAGAGTCACAGTTGGATCAAGAACACGGAGACGAGTCTTCTGCTAGCCTCCTCCCATGATCTCATCCTGCAAAAGACAGATCAACGAGAACTCTCTCTGATTCTTGCACAGGTCTTAAAAAGAGACATGGAAAGCCGTGTATAGTTGTAAGAATGCAGTATATTTATTTATGTCTTGTTCAGCTTTTGGTTAAGAGTACAGAAGCAAACAGAGAAAGAAAAAAAGTGAAGACAGGAAGGTTTCTGAGTCAATTTGTCTAAGATCACAATATGATTATGTATATATACATTTAAGTAAATCCACTCAGTATGTTGAACATTTGCACACTCCTGTCAAAGTCTTATCTTATTTACTTATTGGACCTCTTTATCTTGATTGGAGATATGTTTTTTACCATATATAGAATTGTCCAATCATTTATGGTCTGACACTGATAGAGTATGTAGCAACTTCGGGAAAAGTCTCACTTAAACCAGAAGTGGCTACATCATTCATAATCTGCTATGTATGTAGTGAATGTGTTTCTAAACATGAAGCTGAAGTAAGCTGAAGAATCTATACATCTTACCTTTTTCCGGTTCATTTTAGCGATCTGAGGTGGAACTCGGGAACACTCATAAGAAGGTCCTTCAAAGACCTCATCAATTGTTAAGCAAACGAGGAAGGAAGATGAGTCGACTTACTTAACCGCATAGGCCTCGGTTTCTTTGATTTTTCTGTTAACGGGCATTGGTCCCTTTTCTATTGGGCTCCATATTTGGGCTTTTCTGATTGGGCTACCTATTGGTAATTCCTTTTTGTAAACTCAGTTTCCTTCCTTGTATTATATTATATCAGCCAGAAAAATGTCCTTCACAATATTTTTGCCATCTTTAATTTTTTTTTCTTTTGTTCATCTTTATCCTATTGTTCTTGTGGGTGGAAAAATTGTAAAGTTTCTATTATATACCATGTAAATGTAGATATTCATTATTTTATAACATTCCAAATCAGATTAAATATAGCTCCAAAATTTGGCTATTCAAGAAGTTTGAATCCTAATTTAAATAGTAAAATCTCAAATGATTTAAAATCAAATATGAACTTCAATATCTTGATTTTAAGATTCTTATATTTAGAATTAGATTCTTATTTATATAAAATGTTTTAAAAATCTATTTTTACAAACATTGTTTGATTTTTTTTTATAGAAAAATACATATAACAACTCATTTTATTTTAAAATTAATAATCCATTGACTTTCTAATCACAAGTTTGGATACAAATAGTTTTTAAGGAAGACAAGAGTGCAAAACAACCAAAACCTTCATCATGAAAATCCATATCATTTCTCAGAATTTAAGAGGATTATGGTTCAAAAAACATAAAATCGAATAAAGATGTCGCATAAATGTTGTTCTGCTAATCTTTATTCGATTTTATGTTTTTTGAACCATAATCCTCTTTTTTTAAAAAAAAAAAATTAATAAAGCTAGACTTTGCAATTGAGAGGTTCTAAGTTAAAGTTATGTCACATCGAAAGGAACAAAATGGGAAACGAGGATAAGAATTTTTTTTTTTTGCAGATTCTCCCACCTGAGGTTGGAGGTTTTTTACACCAATTGTACGTAACAAGGCATCTTAATAATGCATTTTTATAGAGTTTTGGATTTTTTTTTTTTTTTAAACATCCTGTCGTTTTGATTTTTCTTACAAAAATATGTGCAGCAAAACAAAAAATCAATTTAAGCACCGATGTAAAATCCACTATTCCTCACTTTAGATAAACTTCTCAAAATGTTCGAAGTCCGTAGTGGATTTGGGTCGACGATACTTGGGTTTCTCAAAATGTTTAAAGTCATCGATAGAGAGGTCCTCTAAGTAAAGATTATAAATCCATGTTTTTCAAAACATGCGTATCTTTTTTTTTGACCAAAGGTTTAAAACATGCGTATCTTTGTTAAAGATTATGTAACAACCAGTCAACCATTTACGTCGAAGTCAATGTTGCGCGCGTTTTTGTCAACGTTTTTTACATCGGAGTCATCAATAATCGTGTAGATGAAGTGTAATTGGTCTGTTCATTGTTGTCGATTCTAGTTATATAAATTTTGTTCTGCATTTTCTTAGTTCATTTATTCATTTTTGGAGTATATTTTGTTAAAAAAGAAAAAGAGGGGATCTAATTATCTTTTTTTTAGAACAACTTCTCAATAAAATGGAAAACAGAAGAACTACATGGTGGATATGAAGTTAGACCCGAAATCTGCTAAGGACTTTTTAGCAAAAGAATCTGTAACAGAGTTTTCTTTTCTAGGGATGAACACAAAGGAGATAGATGAGAACATAGATGCAAAAGTTTTAATATCGAAAAGGAGACCATAGATTTCCTTGATTTGCTCTTGCGATGAAATTGCTCGGATTAGATCCTGAGCATCTGACTTGATTTGAAGATTTGAATACCCTTGCTCCAAAGCTTGATTGTGGGCATAACGAATTGCTAGCGCTTCAGCTACCAAGGGAGAGTTGACAAAGCGTTTTGTACAAGAACCAGTACCTAGCTCTGCCCCGTTACTGTTGTAATAGACCCATCCTGAACCTGCAAACTTCGTATCTGCGCGCCAAGCACCATCCGTAAAGCATGTGACAGAAGCTGCGTGAATGCTGTGAGAGATGTGTGGCTTCTCCATTCCGGTTTGAGTGTCCATTGTGTTCACAGTAAGCTGTGCTTGTTGCCATTCTCTGGCTTCCAAAAGACCTTTCAAAAGCGTTTCCTCAGGGGAGAACTTTCTGTCTTCAAAGAGGAGATAGTTCCTTGATGACCAGATTGACCAGCAGAGCCAAGGGAAGAGGGGGCCTGCACCGATGCCTGTTGGTGGGAGGCATTTCATGTTCCTTGCTGCTCTGAGAGCCGTGATAAAATCTGGGAACTGAGCAGGGTTTGCTCTGTGTTCGAATGGGGCCAGGGACCACACTTTACGAGCAAACACGCATTTGAAGAGGAGAAGCTCGGTTGTTTCTAATTCGCCGCAGTGTATGCAGCAAGCATTATCCAAAAGACCACGGTGTAATAGATTTTCCCTCACAGGCAAAGCTTTTTTAAGTATTTTCCACATGAACACTTTCATTTTGGGGGAAAATTTACCTGACCAAACATCAGAGTTCCAGTTGATCTGCTGTTGTCCTTGATCTGCACGTTGATCTTTTGACTCCAAAGCTACATGGTAACCAGATTTAGCAGTGTACTCTCCTGACTTATTCGATAGCCATATATATGAGTCTTGAGCTCCTTTTGCACTAGGACGTAGGCATTGGATTTCTGCAGAATGATGTGGTAGCAAAGCTTCTATTTTCGATCTATTCCAGTTTTTGGAATTCTCAATGAATAGGTCTGAAACTGTAAGATCAATATCTTGCAGATTTGGGGGACCAATTGGCCGTGCAGGATTTGATAGCGAGAGCCATGGATCATTCCAGATAGATGTCTTTTGTCCATCACCAATAGCTTTTCCTAGATTTTTGATCAGTAAATCTCTGCCAATCATGACTCCTCGCCAGCCATGGGAACTTGCTGATGGAGTTTTTGCTTCGAGGATATGTTGATCCTTACAATATTTCCCTAGTAGTACTCGTGCCAGGAGATTTGACGGATTGTGTAAGATCTTCCAACTCACCTTTGCCAGAAGTGCATCATTAAAACTCTGGATCTCACGAAAACCTAATCCACCGTCTCTCTTTGATTTTGTAAGCTTTGTCCAAGATAGCCAGCACATCTTCTTTTTCCCTGGCTTCGAATCCCACCAAAAACGTGTTAAGGCAGATTGGATCCTCTTACAGAGACTAGTTGGTAGCTTAAAACATGTCATGGAATGTGTAGGGATAGCTGACAAGACGGATTTGATCATGGTTAGTTTTCCGGCACTTGATAGGAACCTGGAGGAATAGCTGATAGATTTTTGGCGGATCCGATCCACTATCAAGGCGAAAATATCCTTTTTCCTGCGGCCAAAACTCTCAGGCAGTCCCAAATACTTGCCTTGACCTCCTTCTTTATCAATACCGAGGGTTCTCTTAACTCTGTCTCGGATCTCTTGTGGTGTCTTTGACGAAAAAGTAACCGAGGACTTTTGCTTATTAATCACTTGTCCTGAGGCTGCTTCATACTTTTGGAGGATTGAGACTAGGGCTTCACAGCATCAATGGTTTGTTTTACTGAAAAACATCGTGTCATCCGCAAACAAGAGATGGTTGAGACACGAACTTCCTCTAGAGACTCGGACACCAGGGAGTAAACCATCGAACTGGGCCTTTTTGCATAAGCCCGAGAGTACTTCCCCACATAAGATGAAGATGAATGGAGTTACTTTCCCTTGAGCTGCTCCATTGATGAGGAAAGAGTACGATACTGTGGAGATGCATTGAAGGATCCAACTTATCCATTTAGCGTGGAAACCGAACCTCTCAAGAACAGCTGCAATAAAGTCCCATTCAAGTCTATCATAGGCTTTGCTCATGTATGTTTTAACAGCCATAGAGCAGTGTTTTGTTGCTCCGGATCCCTTTAGAAAATGCAGAGTTTCATTGTTATCAATACATTATCTGAGATGGCTCTTCCCGGAACAAAAGCGGTTTGTGTTTCAGATATGATTGATGAGAGGATGGGTTGCTGGTTAGAATCTTTGAGATGATTTTATAATAACCGTTGCAAAGAGCTATAGGTCGATACTCAGAAACCATCTTGGGGCTTTGGGTTTTTGGGATGAGCCGAATATGAGTATGGTTGATGGATCTTGGCAGGATTCCAGATGAGAAGATTTCCTTTATCTCCTCTGTGATCTTTACTCCCACCACTGGCCAATTTGTTTGAAAGAAACTTGCAGAAAACCCATCAGGCCCTGGGACTTTGTCCCGGTGAATTGAGAAGAGAGCCGCTCTTATTTCTGCTGTCGATGGGTCTACAATCAGCTGCTCGTTTGTTTCCGAGGATATGCATGGTTGAATCGCTTGAGCAACTGTTTCAGAGAAGTTTGAAGATCTAGTTATGAAAAGATCTTGGAAGTAGTCATTAATAACTTGGACAATCTCTTCATCTTCATACACAGCCCTGCCCTCTTTGTCTTCTATGATAGAAAATTTGTTTATAGTGTATCTTCCACGGGTTACAGCATGAAAAAAACCAGAATTTTTATCTCCCAAGGTAAGCCATAACGTTCTACTTCTTTGCTTCCAATATTCTTCCTCTTCCTTGTATGCCTTTTTCAGGTTTTGGTTGATTTAATTGATCCGAGTACAGTCAATGGATGAGGAGCTCATCGCTTTCTCTAAGTTGTCTTTTTCTTCATCAATAATTCTTTGACTGTTAACATGAAACTCTCGGTTCCATCGTGAGATAGCCTTCCTGCAATTCATAATCCTCTGCTCCACCGAATCCGCTGAGTTGTTATTCCAGCTTTCTTCCACCAGTTTAGATATTGCAGTATTGCTTCTCATTCTCCGATCATATCTGAAAAGGCCTCCTTTCTTTTTCAGTCCCGGTTCAAACACGGTCAGTAGGGGTCTATGGTCAGATCCTTCGAAGCTTAGGTAATGACATCTACTAGTTGGGTAGAGCACAGCCCAAGAGGAGTTTGAGAGAGCCCTGTCTAAACGACAGTGGATCATGTGGCTGTACCTAGCTCCACGCCAAGACAGAAAGTTACCAGAGTGACAAATATCATACAGGTCGCTTTGAGAAAGAAACGCACGGAAATCCCCAAAAGTTACTTCAGCTCTTATAGGTCCACCTGACTTCTCATGGTTGTCTGTTATGTCATTAAAATCTCCAGTCAAAAACCAAGAATCATCTCGAGAGGAGGCCAGATTTGTAAGCTCATTCCATAGTGCTTTCCTCTTAGATTGATCTGGTTCCCCATAGACGAAAGTGGCTGTGAAACTGCTGTTTTTGTAGGAGATGGTTGAATCTATGTAGTTATTGCAGGATGACAGTATCTTGAGGTCAATGTCTCTTTTCCAGAAAAGTGCAATGCCCCCTCCTCCTGGGTTGTGGTGTTGGACCAAGAAATGTGAATCATATTCGAGGAAAGCCAGAGTGTTGAGGACTGAATCTTCATAATTTTTCGTTTCCATAAGGAAAATTATATCCGGAGCATGTTTCTTCTGTAGCTCCTTTATTCTGTGAACTGTTATGGGATTTCCTAAACCACAACAGTTCCAACTCAACACCGTTAAGGAAGAGGATTTCGCGGGTCCTGAAAATCCGCTCTGTCCTTGATGATTGCAGGTATTATAGTGTTACGTGGTGGCGAGTTTTGTGCTGCTGTTTGAGCCGTATTTCCAGAGGCCGGTAGCTGATGTGTCTGCTGTGAAGTTGGTATGTTCCTCCTAGTACCATGACCGTGGCTTAGAGGAGAGGGTATGTGTTGAACCGCTCTTGAGATAGGGGAAAGTCTCAGGAAGGGGGATATGCGATTCTTCCTTGGCTTTCTTTTGCTTGGACCAGCCTCAGATCCCTCAGATGCCTTAGTTATCTTCTCGGTTTTCTTTTTCACCAGACCCTTTGATGCTGGTCGGCCCCGTTTTCTCTTTTGGGGTTCTATAGTGAGTTCTGTTTCAGGCTCTTCTATGCTGATATTGTTGAGATCTGGTGCTTCACTTCCATTCAACTGTAGAGTTTCTTGCAGGACGTGGTTCGTGGCTGTGGAAGGTATTAATCCCATCATATGGGACGCTGTTTCAGCCATAAGGCCTCTGGATTCTCCCTCTACGACTCTCTGAACTCTCGCTGCACTTTCAATTGGATTACCACAGTTGATATACCGGATAGTGACTTCTTGTAGTGCTTCCAAGATTTCCTCTGCAGATTGTCTAGGCAGAGGTGGTGGGAAGGCTTCTCTGTCAAGATTTCGTTCAAAGGGCAAGCGGCCCGTATGAGGTGTTACAGAGCATCCCTCCGATATTTCATTTGTCCTTTGAGGTTTTGCTCTCCAGAGTTGTGCAGGGGGTGTTCGGTGACCAGATATGTTAGGATTCCTCTGGTTTGGATTAGCTCTTTGGCTATGATGAGGTTGACTTTGTTGCTCTGTGTGAGATCGCCGTGTGAGGGACTGTCGTTCCCTTTGATACGCCTGAGAATTGTCTGTAAACCGCTGGTCTTCCTTGTTCTTTGGGTTTCCATAGAGCTGATGTCCTCTGTAGTCAGATGATGCAGCTCGATTTTGTTCCAGGGTTCGAGCAGATGGGCGCTCGCCATAGTAGTTGCCATGTCTGTCTTGCCTGTAACTATATGACCTTCCTCTTAATTCAGTATCCTTTGAAGGGCTTGTGTTGGTGGTTCTTTCTTGTGTTCTCTCTCTGCTTTGCTGTTTGATGTTTCGACTTTGAGGTTTTAGTGGGCAGTTTTCCACTATATGTGAGAGTTTGAAACAGTAAGAGCAGTGCTTTTCGAGTCTATCATACTCCAAGGTGATAACAGCTTCTTTTCCTCCTTCGAACTCAACAACTGCTTCTTTTGTGAGGGGATTCAGGCCATCAATCTCCACCTTGATTCTTGCCGAGGTGAGAGTGAGCTCGTGGTCTTTCAACTCTCCTATTTCGGCTCCAATACTACAGATGAGGTCTTTGTGCCAATAGTGGAGGGGGATTCCCTTGAGATTTATCCAGAATGGAATCTTGGATGGAAAATTTGGGGATATGATAGGTTTCCATTTTTCCAAAATGAGCATCCATTTAGAGAAGTGGTAAGGCCGGTTTTCGAGTACTTTAGTCAGATCTTCTTCAAAGTCAAAACGAAACTGGAAGCAGTTGTTACCTAGGTCAGATCCCACAGCTCTGCCTCTTAGTTCCCATCGTTGTGCAACGAAGGGAATCATAGCCCACATTCTCTGTTCTGCTGGGTTAGTGAGCCTCCCGATGAGCGTGAGAGAGTTTTCCCGGATGAGAGCTGAAGTATCAACTGCTGGTGCTCTGATGCGTTTTCGGGGAGGAGACGTCGGAGAGAGGTCGATACCTTTTCCTTTTTCGGCGTAGGGGAAGCGTCGTGCCATTTCGTCGGATGGTTACTTCCGTGGAGGACTACTGCAGTTTAGAGGACTTTTGGGGCAGTAAATGCAATGATTTTGCAGTTTTCTTGAAACCAAAGGGTTGTAAGAGCAGATCTTTGGAGCAGGTGTCGTCGAGGAGGTATTCGGAGCTAAAAGAGAAGGTGTTTACCGGTGAAAACAAGACCCGCTGACCCGAAGATGGGGGTTGAACCACGGTCAACCGAAACCAGAGATGGTTTTGAAGAGAAAACTTTCTATTTTGAGTAAAACAAAGTGGTTGGATTTGAAAATGGCAACAAAACCAAGTGGTTGGAAACTCTCTTGGAATCTAATTATCTAACCGAAACTAATAGCATGCGGAAACATACTGAATCGAACTTTATTTCAACTTTATTACAATTGGGATGATAAAATTCGTAAGACATCAATACGGACCCAAAAAAAAGATTACAGAACTAGCTCACTGTAACGTATTAAGATATAGATGAGTATATCATGTTCCTAGAAAATATATGATCTAGATGGTCTTTTGCATGTTCTATTTTTATCAAATAAATTTCTCAGCCCCACAAATCTCTTTGTTAGAAATTAGAAGTTATAACAACCAATTACATCGAATAATTAAGATCAATGTTGAGTTTTTTTTCTTCACAACTGTTTACTAAAATAGACAAAAGAAACGATTAGTTGAAATGTATATATTTGTATGTCGTAAAATAGTCTCATCTTTTTAAAAACAAATTTCTTCCATTGGATTTCGCATTTTCCATATGAAGCTACACAATGTGCATCACGGAATATATGCTAAGTTTCCTATTGAAAAGGTTGCTACCAAATTAAAGTAGTTTATATTTTAAATGCATGCATATGTTAAAGTTTGGAAAACCTTCCATGGTGAAACTTTCGAAAGTAAAGTAAAGGAAAAAAAAAAAACAACTTATGTAATAGCATTACATTACAGAAAAGACAAGCGTATAGAAACAAAACTATAAAATACCCGAATTATTGTCTAGAAATTAGCATGCATAACGCCTTTTAGAAAAATAGCATAACGATCCATGCATGCATCATTACAAGTCTACATTCTACAACTTGATTATTATTATTTTTCTGTGCAACTTCGCTAATATCAAATTTTCCTAGCACTTTTGAAGTTTGTGTTATTGTTTTATATCTCTTAATTAGCTTGTTTTTATATTATTAAATCTCCTTTATAAAAGCATTACATCTACAACTATACACGTGAACGACGTGATGTTGAAATATATATAATTCTTGCAATATTATCACCATCCGAAATCATAATCGGATTAAATTCGAAGCTTCTTTACAACCAACGGCACTCATTAATCGACATTAATTTATTTGAAACAATAACACTTTTGTACTTTGATATTCTCGAAGACTTTATACGTCAAATTCTCTAGCTTTTCTTCTTCATCGTTATATTTTAACACTAAAAAATAGTCTATGGCAAACAAACTATATTGTTTGCCCACACAAAAAAAAAAATAGATCAAGCTACTCACAAATGCCACATATTTAAATATAGACGATCATATTTAAAAACATATCGAACATGATACACAATTCAAACTGCAACATATTGAAATTCACATACATATACATCCATAATCTGCAACTCTAATACCTTGCATATTCTGGAATCTGAAACCCGAATCTCGATCGATGGAAGACTATCCATACATTAATTTATTTCAAACTATTAAGTACAGTGATAAATTATCAAAGAAAACATATTATTCTCTTCTTTTTTTTCCCACTCTCCCGATTCTCTACCCGTACTGTTTCTCGTGTGTATATATATATAGAAGAGGCCAAAGAAATTTTAATTAGAACACAAGCTAGCTCAGATTATAGATTGATAGAAATTTACTAATATCAATTCAAATATAGGTAAATACAGTAATTCCGTATAACATAATAAAGTTATACAAAAAAAACTAATTTGTGTCTTTGTTCTGATTAAGTTCGTGGGCACAGTTGATGGGAAGAACTGGGATGGCCATAGCACCAAAGCTGCTGTTAAGGTTAATGCCACAACTTTTCTCATCATTCTTCCTTTATTTTCACTAATCAAATGCTATTAATTAACCCAATAACCACGAGATACGTCATAAAAAAGTGAAAATTGAACCCACGTACGTGTGTCTTCGTGTTAATTGCTTAATAAACTAATATTTTTTTCAGATTTTTGTTTTTCAATAATAATATTTTAAACTTTGCTAAAAAAAAAAAGAAGAAGAAGTGAATATAGTTTTATAATGATGATTTAGGAGTTGGAAACAAGTTCAAGGACGTGCAGGTATAAGCAGCAAAGCTGCAAAACCAAATCCGATGGTCGTCGACAACTCTGAAGATATTTCCGAACATAGAGTAGAGATCAACAGTGGTGGCGAAGAGGAGTGGGTACCACACCCACGTACCGGAATATTCTTTCCGCCGGGACAAGAATCGGTGATGGACGGCGTCCCTGACGGTGCTGCTTCCTTTGACATGACGTTTTGGCTTAGGAACGTCGACGGTGTTGATAAACCTGATCCTGACCTTCATTTTCCTAATTGAAAATACATATAAAAAAATGTTTACTATGACTAGAAGATGCAAAAATCATAATGGTATGGGACTATATTAAGTAATTATAGCAAAAATAATCCCAAGGAATGGCATGTAATTAAGCAACGTTTGATTATGATATAATTTCATATGATGCATGCATGATGATGGTTCGATAGCAACAGTTAAATAATATATTCGTTGTGATAATCATTTTGTGTGTTTGTTAATTTATGAGCAACTAACTAATGTAAAAACAAAAAAACGTTTGAGATGATCTCTCATATTTTAATAAGATGGTAATTAAGAAGCTTTTCTTTTTTGTCCATAAAATATTTTATATTTGATATATTGAACTCTTTTTAAAAAATAATGATTGTTTCCTTGTCTCCTTGTCTTGTTTACCTTACGAAAATTATAGTTTAGCCGTGGGAGTCAGAGAGCGCGTGGAGTTGAGACTAAAGGGTCAGATGACTCAAGTCAACAGAAGTTTGATACGTAGTTCGGTGACGTGGTGCATGACGTCACTTCTGATTCGCTGCTTGAGTGCGTTTTTGCAACCTCTCTTTCTTTCTTTTTTTGTTTCTTTTCTTTTTTTTCAACGTTTTGCAGGATTAAAAAAGCAGATTTTAAAGTGCGGTGCGGTTAAAATGCGGATTAAGTGTTTTGCGGGACAAGTGCGGATAATAGTAAAAATGCGGTACAAAATAATTTATGATTGGTGAAAAAGCTAACAAGCGGTACAGAATTCAAATTATAAATAAATATTAATATAAAATAATATTATCATTATAAATTAAAATTGTTTATTTAATAAAAAAATATAGTTTCATATATTTGAATCTTAATACTAAAATTTATTTTGAAATAAAAATTTAGTTATATATATATATATATATATATATATATTGATACATCAAATAGATAACTACTTGTATTTTAAATCATTTTATACAAAAAAAAATATTGTAAAACTATTTTTATCAGATAATTTTTTAAAATATAAAATCACAAATAAGAGTATGTTATCATAAAATTTAATTTTTACAAATTTTTGGAATTGATTAAATAAAAAAACTAAACATTAAAAATAAAAAGGTTAACGTTGTACTCCTACTATTGGAAAAGACAAACATTTACCAATAGAAGTAATAACTTTTTTTTTTAACTGATTTGGTTTATTAAACTCACTTCTATTAATTTATAATAAAAAATTGAAAAAAAAACCAAAAAACAAGATGGAAAACGTTGAGTACTCCAATGAGTAAAAAAGTATGAGTGTTGAGTACTCAAATTATTTATATAAACAATTAATTAATAAAAAAATATAAATAGTTTATCCAGTGCGGAATTCACACATACTGCTGGGTAATTCGGTGGTGAGACAAATAAAATACGGTCTACTGGATTATAACTAGTTTTGAAAAACGCAAATAAATTTTTTTTTTTTTTTAAAACCGCAAATTATTAAAAATTATATGATTGGTAACTGAGGTGCGGTTTTCAAAAAAATCATTTGAAATCCGCTTTTACATTGTCCCCATTCACAGCCTCACTCAATCTCGCTTTCATGACTAGCTAGTCTCAGATAGGATTTTTTATTCAGATGATTCGATTATAGAAAATGTAAACAAATGTTATAATATATAGATCTCTAACGATTCCATCATGTATGTTTCCGCATATTTATCGTTGTGATGAGGGAGTTGCATCGAACATTACTCCTACAAGGCTACAACAATGTGCTTTTTTACCAATTCATCCATCAAATTAACTTCATACTTCCACCATTCGATTTCATCAGCTCCAAAGTGAAAAACGGTTATGGGCCCAAATAAATATAAAATTCTAAGCCTGTTGGGCTTATTAGTTTCCTACTACAATCTCGTCACTATGGTCTATAAGCAGTTTATTTCAGTTTTGTCGATCCAAATTCCAACCCAGACCGACCATTAAAAAATACAATTTTGTTTTCATTGTGTATTGTCTTGGACTCTTGCTTGGTCTTACATTTTTGAAATACTTTTTGCTCACATTTTTTTTTTCTTTTATAAGTGATTTGTTTGTGCTGTTTTGTTCTTAGATTTGTGATTTGATATATTATATATATAAACTCTTCACTAAAATTAGATTTTAAAATTAAATTAGAGAGTGTATGGTCTGTATGAGAATGTATCTTTTGTTTGGAGAGCCTAGCAAATGGAGATACACTTAAATTGCATCCATATTTATCATTCGGATTTGCTTTGATCCTTGGCTTGAGATTCACGGAGACTGCCCTTTGCTACTGTAGGTTGGTAATCAATGAAACTAGAAGAGTTAACCTAAACCAATCTTGGATCGGTCTTTGTCTTGGTTTGAAACACTTACGTGTAGTACGTTTTCATGAGTTTTGCTGTTACATATTAATTTCTGAATTATTCTGGAATGAATCATCTCCCTTTACGGAATATTCGATTGAATTGAGATATTAAGTTCAAAAATCAAATACTCTAAATACATAAAAGCAACTTATGAAATGTGACTACTCAATAGTGAATAGTCATAGCTTGGGATCGGTCGCACTATGATTATCACCACATGGCTTTCTTCTACTTTTGTTTCTTTTTCTTAAAACTTTTTATATATATATGTGTGCTATTCAATCCAAAAAATGTATAACTCGATTTTATTTCTCTCGTACATACAAGGAAGCTTGTGTGTACTCTCACTCCCACGGCCACTTCTATTTCATGCAAGCTCACCGCCGGTCAAGAAAATTTTTAATATGGCCGAAACTTTTCTTAAGTGATGTCACTCTTAAATTAATAATAATATTTTTTTCTAGAGAAAAGCGTGTATTTAATATGAAAGTTTTAGAAATCATTGGTATTGAATATTATGAGCAAATCATATTTTTTACATACGGATGAAATGTTTGAGTCTTACAATTATTTGCAGTGGTCGTTCGATTATCAATCTTGTTGTAGGGTAACATTGCTACATGGTATATATATAATAGGATTATCAAAATATATGATTCGAATCAAATTCAATGTTTGGTGGGTACTCCTAAGTCCTACCCAAAAAAAAAAAAAAAACAAGAGATGAAAAAAAGGATTGTTCAACGAATTGGGTTGCCCTTAGAGATGGGTAATATTACAAGTCTTCAAGGAAATAAATTCTATAACGTTAACTGTCAACATTCAAAATGGCAGTATTCATATCAATGATATGAATGACTGAAACCCACGGTACCCACCCATTTCATTAAAATTGATTTTTTTTTTTTTTATATACAGTCACTTCCCAATCTTTGCCGACATTTTGCTTAATTTAGTGTGGGGTTAAAAGCTACCCCAAGTACAATTTTAGTCTTAAAGTGCTTCACAAGTTTAGGGTTGTGTTTTTATCTCAAATATTAACTTCATCCCAAACATTCTCCTTTCTTATGATTTTGAGATACGAAATGAAGCACAAGGAGGTGAAATAGATCATCATATTTAACCGAGTACATGTGTTGTGAAATTGACACATACTGTCTATGAAAGTACCACTTTTAAAAAAAGGTTTTATGGAAACATAACTTAAAAAATGTAAGTAAAATTTTCATTTGGGTTTAAGTAAGATTAAATTATTGTTTGTGTTTCAGTTATTTTTTTAAAAAAAAATGATGACAAAAATTGTCTATTTTCATCAGAAAAATGCATCTTTTTACCATAGCTTCAACAACTATAAGTCTGTTTTCATAAATTTCCCAAACTGATTATTTAATTTAATTTTTTTTTTCATATTGTTTTACGGTGACCACTTAAGTGATAATAATGTTGAGTATAACCGCAGATGCATCATATACATCTCATTGAAAAGTGATTATCCTAACGTTAACCTATATATGGAACGAGACCACTTTAACTATTGACATCTTCTTCAACAAGTGAGTTATATTCCTAAACTTAGAACATGAAAGTGATAATAGATTAATTTACACAAAGTACTACACATCTATAAATAAAAAAAAATAAGCTTCTACGTTTTAACAAATAGAATTTGTTGGTTAAAAGTTAAACTTAGAAGGAAAAGAATCCAAAGAGTTGGTGTGTAATGGGGTAAAGACAAATAAGAGCTGAGAGTAAAAAGCAGTCAAAACACACAGAGTGTCTTAGTGACAGTGCAGCAAAGCTTCTCACACATCCATGTCTCAAATCATATGCTCTAAAATATGAATTGTCTGTCACTTGACCCCTCATATTTATCTCGCTAGGTTTACAGACAGCGTATTTAATTATCACCATGCTTACTTGACTAATGTGCAAGTTTTAAGAACGTTATATTGTCGTTAATCGATCAATCTTCTGTATGTAATTAAATATATAGTAGTGAACATTGGAATATTCAGTATGTCGTCTAATCATCATTTTATGATGCAATGGCCTCCAAGTTTCGGTCTATTTGAACTTTTGGATCATATATTATTGGGTGTAAAGTGTTTAATACAAAGTAAGAGATACTTTATTTATAGGGTTCAAATTCAAAACGTGAGAGTGGCAACTTTTAACACTATTGAAGTTGATGGTGAAGTTGGAACAAACGTATTATGATCCATTTATAAATTTCTTTGTGATTCAATCACATGCTATTCGTAAGTATACATTTTTTCTAAATCATAAAAAAGTGTATTATGAATTATGATCCAATCTAGATATTTTAAAGATTTCCTTTCAAAACCAGTGATATCATTATTCTTTTAAATGTGTTTTTGAACTAACCAATACAAGGTTTTTTTTTTGTTAAAGGCCAATACAAGGTTTTGAGTTCAAAAAGAGGGATTTGTATCCCCTTTTTAATACATTGATTAAATAAAATAACAATAAAAATAATGGTTTCACAAATCATTGTGATACTTCTATGTCTAACTGATGCTAACACAGTTATGATTTCTGTCTAAGTATTCAAAATGTCAAAATGAACAAATCCAACAAAAAGCTAAAATATTAGACTTTTTCCTAACTTTAATTTTTTTTTTTTAAACATTTCTTATGACTTTTTACCCAAAAGAGAAGAAAAAGGCATATCTTATAAGCGAAGGGATTGCGAATTTTGCAACATGAGGTGCCCCACTACAAAAGGACAACAATCATGAATCACATATTCAATTCAACAATCCTATCGAATACATTAGAACAATAATATACATACACAAATCGCCTATATAAATCACTAAATCTACAGAAGAAAGGGAGATATTAAAAGAAAAGAAAAAAAGTAAAGGAGGAAAACGAAGACAGTTGTGTTCTGAAAAAAAAAAAAAAAAAGTCATTAATTTAACCAAAAGCAGAAAGTTAGTCCCCAAACATTGAAAGAGGGTCAAAATGGACCCCTTACCTTCATTTATAAGATCTTATCCCCACAACAATCAATTAAATACACCCAAAGAAATATTCTGGAATTCAATGGCTGTTTAAGAAGTAAATATCTTTCACCAAACATAACACAATGCTCAACTTCTCAACTTCATATCCAGAAATATCAAAAAAATAAATGTTAAACCGATTGCACAAACTATTAGCATATGAGAGATCTTAAGAGTAAGATCATCATAAATGTGGCCGTGTGTATGTGTGGACTCGACTCTCGAGGGGTCCTCTCTCTTTCTCTTTCAATAGTTGACAAACAAGTAGGAACAAAGTCTATCTATATGTTCACATTATTATTATTATTATGATTAACCCAATTCCAAAAACACCATTTTACACATTATATTGGTGAATGTGAAACGTTATTTGGTTATATTCTTGTTGGCCTCTTTCTTGTTTTGTTCACATTATGTTCTTCATTTTCTTCTACAAGTGGCCAAGAGGATACTACTGGATCAGATAATGGCAGAGAAAGTAGAGAGGCATTAACAAAAAGAGGCGGAAGATAAGAAAAAGCAAAACACCAAACATATCTCCATAGATTAAAAAAAAAAAAAAGATGGAACAATATCAAGATTCGTAGTTAGATGGTTGATTAAACCCAAACAACTTAATGCAGCAGCAGGCAATTCTCCTTCTCTTGCCTTCACCTTACTCAAAAATATTGAAGGTGAGAATTAAAGAAAACCCAAACTGAAAGATAAGTAAAACCAAATCCAAACTCCATCCCATTCTCCTGAGATTAGTGTAATAAAAAAAAAAAAAGGGAAGAAGATTCATTTGGATTCGATTTGAACCCGTGAGTGAATCTTGCGGTTATGCTAACAAACCTGATTCCTAATCCGATGAAGCTTCTAAAAAAGGTTAGCTTGAGTTACCGGCGTATGAACACATTGCATCTCTGAATCTTTTTGCCATCTGAGAATCATCATCGGCTAATGCCTACCTTCAAGGGTTGTGTTTTTTTTGGTCATAAGCTTTCTCTCTAAACGTTAGACATCAGTATGCCAAACCGGGCGGTTATCTTCAAACCTCCCGTTCTCCAAGGCTGCAACTTTTGCCCTGTGAGCTGCAGACAATGCGACCGCGTTGTTCTTCCCTCTTTCCTCTTGTGGGTACTCGCAGGACTCGGTTAAAGAACCGGTCTTGAGATCAGCCGGTGGTATAAAGCAATCGAGAGATAGACCGGGAACGTTAAACGCAACTTCCTCGATCGTCCAGCTTTCTTCCATCTTCGTCCTCGTGTGGCTCATCGCAACTTCCCCAAATCTGAAAAGGGTCACAACCGAATGTCCCGAGTGAGCAATCATGATCCCTTCGACCTGGCGGTAGTCGTCAAGGGACGAGTTGTAAGTGGTCTCCCAGAAGACAGTATCTCCACCGTTAGATTGGATCCGTGTCAAATGAGAATCCTCGATGTGAACCAAGAGTCCTGTTTTCTGACTGAAGTAGCCGAACAGGACGTGCCTTATGATCTCAGCTGGTCCTTCACTCCTCGCCTTCAGGGTTTCAGGGTCAGTGCATAGCTTCAAGATGAAGCAATCTTCACCATTCACCTTCTTCTCTCCTATGCACTTGGCTTCCGCAAACATGGCCGCAGTAGTTCTCGGATCAAGACCCTGCATCATTCACAAAAACACTAAGGATCTCTTTGATCTCTCGAAGAACTACTAAAATACCCCAAAAAAAAGGATTTTTTAGAAGAGTTTTTTTACCTGAAGTCCACGGCGGAGAGGCCTGACGGGTCCTTTAGCGGTATGAGAGCCAAGCCAAGGAGTGTGTCGCCATACGAGCTTGCCGTTACATCCGGCACGAACCTTATTACCACCTACAGCAAGCTCGACGTACCACATGTCTGGATTCATCTGCCAGAGAACGAAACCTCCAGTCTCAGCCTTAGATGGGTTTCGGTTCCTAACGGTTCTTGTGGCGGTTTCGAGCTCTGAAGTTATCATCTTGAGTTTCCCCATAGCATAAGCGTTTTTTATGGAGTTCTGTAGCTTCTGGCCACCGGAAGCTGCAGTGTACTGTTGAAGAATATACTGAGCAGATGATGTCTCCTGCAAGTAAACATATCACCGGAGATGAAGGGAAAAAAAGGATCAGTGAATGATGATGAACAGTAAAGTCTTCGGAAGAAAAGAAAATTAAAATCTTGTTTAATGACTGATAAGTACTAATAACGAAACTAGTTCAAAATTCTTCCAATGGTTTGTAGAAATCAAATCCCACCAACGAAAATGACGTCAATTTCCACCAACCAACGACCAATGAAAACATTCGGAAGAATGAAAATTCGATTTTAAAAAAAAAACCACCACTGAAATCTCAAAATGCTAAATCTTATAAAAAAATCGACAAACTGAGATCTTGAGTCGAGGCCTTATGAGCTTAAAAATCTCGAGAAAAACTTTAAAAATTAAAACCCCTGAAAAAGAAAAAAAGAAAAAATTCGAGTAACATTTGGGAGAGAAAAAAACGATGACATCAATGTGTAATCTGAGCTCCAGAAGGAAGAAGAGAGAAAGAGAGAGAGAGAGACTAACGATTGGAGTATTTTTGATACTAAGATGAGGCAAAGGATCGGAAGAGGAGACATGAATCGGAGCAAGAGGAGCTCCCATAACTCCGAGAAGAAGCCTCAGATCATTTCTCCGGAAAGCCGCCGTCGCAGCAACGGACGGAGCGCGAGACAGCTGTCCCTTGACCCAGTGACCCAGACCCGACCCGAGTCGCTTTGATTCTCCTATATTCCCTCCTCCTCCTCCTTCGTCTGGATCGGGACCTTCCATTACGGGTCTCAAGCTTCCGGATCTCCCGATTAACAGCTCCGGTTGCGCCAGATAGTACCCGGCGCCGCCACCGCCACCGCCTCCGCCTCCAGTGAAGTTCTTTCTCCCCCAGGTGAGAGCTGACATGGGCGAATTAGACCTAGCGGGGCTAACGGAGCGAGACCTCGTCCTGGACCGTGACGGTGAGAGACCTCTCACGACTTCGTCTCTAAGAGCAGAGAAGAACCCTTGTTTTTTCTCCATTTCAAAACTCTGCTGCTTCTCTTCTTCGTCGTAACGTAAGCTTAACAATACCAATACAAAAGAAAAAAATTGTTCAACAGAATCAACTTAAGAGCCAGAGAGAAAAGATGGAAATTTTATTTTCTGAGTCGCGCAGTGGAGAGAGAGAGAGTCTTTAACCTTTTTTAAGAACGGAGAAGGAAAGCGAAGCGAGAGAGAGAGAGAGACAGTGATCTCCGGGTGAGTATAATGACCATTTTGCCCTCTGTTTGTTAGCGGAATTTCCAGTTGAGGAAAGCCACGCGCTATCTGATACTCCACGCGCGTAGGATATATTCTTTCCAACCTGGCTACGCATGAGGGACACGTGGACGGAGAGAGATGGCGAGTGTTGTGATGTAACGGTACTCGCAGTAGTGTTTGGGCTTTGGAGGTTTGTAGGGTTGAGCCGTTAAGGGATGGTGGACGATCTATTTTATGTTTTTTTTAACAGTTTTCGTTAAGTTTCAGGAATAAAAAAGGACAGTGTCGTTAAGTTCACAGTGAAAAAAAAAAAAGGAGGGTAAAGGGTAAGTGGCAGCGGTAAATTAGGGAGAGGTTTGTTACTCTCTTTTTTTAACCTGTAGCCTAAATTCGCTTTGTACTCTCATCTTACAACTTCCATTTTTTAAAAAGAAACAGAGAAAATCAATTTTCTTCCAATTCATTTCTTATGTACTGTTTTCAAAACATTTCTATAAATGTTCTTGTCGAAAATGAAATGTCGGTATCTTCTGATGGTTGGTTTGTTTAATAAACTCCATTTTGTGAATCTATAGAAATGACCATTCAAACAAATAGCATATAAAATTGTTGTTTAATTCTATAACCATACCATTCAAACCAAACCCATTCCAAAATGGTAATTCCTAATTGACCGTTCAAACGCCAAAAACGGTTATGTGTATTGTCTAAATGATTTATTATCCATAAACGCTTTTAAAACCATAGCACATAAAAAATGCTTAAACACCAACTAGACGACCAGCCAATCAAGTTCATACATCGTTTTCTAATAACCGTATCATGTAAAACTGTTGTTTAATCCTACAAGTTTCATGTAAAATCTGATTTTGGCTAACTATATTTTTAAATTGATCGTTTACCTTAAGTTTTAAAATTGGATCATTGATCTCGATTAATACATGGTATGATGGTAATACCATAAACTACAATCTCTTGACTATGTCGTAACGACTCCCGAGTTTTTTTGGTTTCATTCAGAATCCATGCATCATGGCAAGAATAAGGGGGCGGTATTCGATTAGAAATTTGAGAATATTTGTTGTTTTTTTAAAATCCTCTGTTATTAAACTAATGATTTCTAAATGCTTCTCCAAATCATATGTTATTCAATCAACAATTTGTAAAAATTAAATCAAATTGGAAATATTTTAAGTTGTGGATTTTAAAAGATTTGAAATGATTTTATGATATTTTGATGAAGTTTCCTAGTTAAAAATATAAAAATTCAAATCTCATAGGTTTATGTGGGATTTGATATAACTTTAATAACAAATCATAACAACTTCCATAATTCAACCAAATCATATAAAAACTCATTAAAACTCAAATCATTCCAAATCATTTCAAATGTTAAGTTGAATACACCCGCTAAATATTATTCTTCGTTTGATGTAAAAAAAAAATGTTAAAAAAGAAAAATTATTACTCTTTGTTTTATTTCCCAAAGAAACATTCAATCAAGTAAGTATTTTTGTTTTATTTTGTTGATTCTAATAAGTTATGTAATACACATAGGATATTCATGAAGAATTTACTTATTTCACCGATAGATATATAGATATAAAGGGGTTAGATTTTATTATTTGAGTAGGGTGTTTCTTCAAGAGAAAGGAACAAAAAAGAGGTCTTAAGAGAGGGTTCCTTCTTTATCCGACAGAGAGAACAACCATTTGTGTGTGTTTTCATTGGCCAATTGCGTAAAGATGGCAACTCTTCCTTATAGTATATGTTTATTACATTAAAAATGTAATTTCTTTAGAATTAACACTTTCTTTCTGTAATGTAATAATGATTGAACATTTAACAAAAAAAAATAATAATAATGATTGAACACACTCCACAAATCGACATGCTTCGGGCATAATGTGAATATAATTTAGCTTCTTACATAATCCAATATATAATAGTAGAGTTTTTTTTCTTTCTAATTAGAGCTTTCATATCAACATTAATATTATGAGCCTCAAAACTAATCATAGTATAGAGCTTTTTTTTCTTCTCTAATTAGAGTTTCCATATCAACATTAAAATGATGAGCCTCAAAAGTCAAAAGTAATCATTTCAAAACTTATAGTTTTGTTTGGTAGTATCTTTTGAATAGGTTTTCCAAAATTAATATCTTGTTACTCTCGTCCAGTTGTTATTAAGGTTTTCATCTCTCTCTCACGTAGGAACTAATTTCGAACTTATGTCTCTGTTGCATTTCTTTAACAAAGAAAAAGAAGAACGTATATGTCTCTATCCCATCCCCATGTGATGAGATCCATGAAAACTTTGTAGTCTTAAAGATTAAACGGGCTAATATTCTCTTTGGTTTAATTTTTTTTTTCAATTAATGCTTGATTTTGATAGTTTTATCATTTTGTTCATAACTAAGGACTCCGAGCCCCGAGGCATGCATCCACGCCAACACCCCACCTCGCGCCCTAACTACATCTGAACCGATGGTACAACCGGTTAAGTCTTAATTCTTAAACCGGCCCTAACTATACATGGAATATACTGTTCATTGGTATATGCACACTTGTGGAGGACATATTCTTAGCTGAAAGATACACTAACCAATATTAATTAATGGGAGCTCACTGTTTGTATGATTAATTAAACATTAGGGCTATAAATTGGTTGTCTAATAATCGATACAGATGTTATACTATTGATATTTGTAATCGTGTCTACATGCTAGTATTTGTTTTGTATTAACAAAAATGTGATTCTTTTATCAAATATTAGTTATATACACAGAGTTCCATTCAGTCTTAGGGACAAAAATGTGACGGTTGTTTTAGAGCATGGCATGAAACTTGTTTTTCCACACGAGTTTGATTCACACTAGAAACAATTATGATGCTTGCAGTTAAGCCAAATCTGGACTTAAGTCCAATCGAAAACCATGTGAACTAGTATTGGTCGGATTGATTCGCCTCTAGCTAGAATTAGTGGTACTCGTATGTGTTACTAGTGGATTATGTTAGCTTGATTTTTGTAGAGCAACTGAAATCTACAACGGATAATCGGATCGGATCACCCAAAACTATATTAAGAGAAAACACGAGAAGGCTAATCACCAATAAATAAGTACTCTAAATAGTAATCTGAAAGCTAGTTAATGTGATAATTAATTAACGTTGGAAGCGTGAGAAATAGAATGACAAGCAGCACGTGAAAGTCTTTGAAATTCGTTTCGAGTGGTCAAAAGAGCAAAGAAGAGAAAAAAAAACGCATACGCGTTAACTTTTTCAGTGTGATAGTGGTTACAGCTAAGGTAGGACTTATTTTAAAGTATAAAAGGTTCTCTGGGTCGATGGAAAAATTAAAATTGTCTTCTAAATTAGTAATGACGCATTTGTGTACTAAAAATTCGACGGTAGGGACGACATTAGTCCCACGTGTAACTCTGTATAGTACTAATATAGGTCGTTCTTAAAGACGAAGAAGATGCCCTTGAAATTAAGAAAAAAACCTTTATTTCTTTTTTAATTAAATAAATTTAAAAAAAAAAATAAAATAAACCCTAAAAATTATAAAAAAAAAAGTAAAAAGAAGAATATGAACTCAAAGCATATTGGTCACCAAAACGGCCAAACATATAGTGGACTTAGATTCTGTCATTCTGATAAGGAACCCAACAAGTCAGCAACTAATTCAAGTTGGCATCCAAACAATTACAAGTAGGATTCAACTAACTTTCTGGTATTTAGGAGTTAAAAGTCCAGAATCAATCTTTATATAATACGTAATAGTTTCACAAATGATCAAATATTTCTTCTAAGCATACTATTTGAACTACTCGAACTAAGATCCAATTAAATTAAACCAAAACAATTTTTGTTTTTAAATCAGCTAGCTGAACCAACCGGCTTCCTTCATAAGAATAATCTTTTCTAAATTTTCTTTCGTTTGCCGGATTTAATCCATAACTTTCAAAATTTTCATTGTATAACTCCATTTGAGACAAAAATACACATATATAGAGACACGCATAGAGAGGGAGGGAGATAGAGACAGCTTAACATTTAATACTACGAGAAAGGAAATTAACATTCGAAACCCTAACCAAATAATAAGACAATATATATATACTACGCATGCATGCAAATGCATGTTATTGTTATTATTTATAAAAGTGCTTAATTAAGGAAACAACATTGAATTCATTAAGGGCACTTGGGTTTGCCCTTGGAGTTAAGCTTGTCTCGATAGCAAGGGCACTGATGTTTGTTTCCAAAGGTACCAGAAGGAACACACTTACATTGTCTGCAACAAATGACACAATACTTGATACATCTGTCTTGAAACCCTGCCTTGGCACACCTTCCTCTGCATCTACTCCCACAGTATACCTCCATGCCTCCTATTCCTCCTTAATTTATTCCATTTTTCAACATTCATATAAATCAAGAAAACCCTCGTATAGAGGCCTTTTAAAATGATCAAACATCCCGTTTGGGTTTATTGGGCTCTAATACATGCAATGTGAAAAATCACATGATTCCAATTCAACACTATACCGTGTCTTATAAACTACTACTAGTGTTGGTCTCTTACCTTCTCACTTCGGACTTCGGACGTGAGATATTTCTAACAATATTGATCTAATTTCAACCATAAGACGAAATGATACTCCTATGTACGATGATTCCTTGTGTTGAATTTTGTCTTGAATTTTACTATAAATTTACCTTGACTTGCACTATTTTAAGGCTTCTTGTTGTGTAATTAAATCATCAAAAAACTCTGAAGAGACTAGTAATTCTGACTAACACTCACTTAAAAGATATATATGCATGTCTATATATAGAGAAGGAGATGGAGAGATGCATGCGTACATACCAGTAGCAGCTGTGGCAGGGAAAAGCATTAAGGGAAGGATGAGAAGAGCGAGGAGGAAGAAGAAAGTAACAGATTTCTTATAATCCATAGCTGCTTTCTTAACCCCTAAATCTCGAAGGTCCTTTCTTCTCTTGGTTGTACTTCTCAAAGATTGCGAAAGTAATGACATTCATTTATAGAAAGCCTAAAATTTACCACCTCCTTATTTCACTGTCGAATAAATTTTTGTTTTTTTGATTATGCGCTATTTGTGTGTAGACGTGGCGAATCAAATTATTGGTCATTTTGAATCTGTGATTCTTGAAATGGCTGCAATCTTCATACGTCGATATTCTCGATGATGCCTCTACTCTTATTAATTTCGTCCTACCGCTTTCAACAACACGACACATATATAGCTTCATAATTAACAAGCCAGATGCGTTAGAGTCGTGACATATATTTACTTCTTTTAAATCGAGTTTTCTTCGCTTAAAATAAGCAATTATCGTCTAAATGTTCTAGTGGTCAAATATTAATCTCTTTTAGTCATTGGAGCAATTATATTTCTATAGTTAATGTGATTTAAATCAAGAAAAATGGTTTAAGATTAAGTAGTAAGTTACTAGTTAGTGTTGTGATTAAATATAGTCAAGAAAGAAAAATAATACAACTGACATTGCAATATACATACATATTCGGATTCTATCTGATTCGGTAGAGAAAAATCCATCTAGAGGGTAGAGCTACGTTGTACCACGAGATGCATTTAAAATGGGCCCATTAAAAGGCCCATTTACAATATAATTCATAGCGAGGCCCAAACAAGATCAAACTCACACCGTTTTCTTCGTCCCTTTTATTTCTGGGGCAAAGGCTTTTCTACTCATCCTTCTTCTTCCTCTCACTCAACCACCGAGTTTCTTCTGTTTCGCGGTTATTGAAATCCCGCTGAACATTTCGCGGGCGAGGGAAATAGCCAAATAGGTAAGGCTTTTCCTTTGTTTTTGCCGCTTGCCTTTTTTTTTCTTTTTCTTTTTTCAATCGTTTTTAATTGTCGTGGAAAAAATAAGTCGGAGGAAAAAAAATCGAAGCGACGAACCTGGCATTCACTTTCTCGTTTTATTTTTTCCCCTTTGAATTCGTAGAAATCTAGAATAAATATGATACGAAGAACTGGTTTCCCAGCTTAGCATTAGGATCCTTGGAATTTTATTGATTTTGGCTTTCTATCGACTGCCCCATCTCACATCGTTTTAGCTAAGATTAGTTTATTGGAGTTTTTTTTTTTCTTTTTTTCTCTTTTCCCCTTTCGGATCTTTTCTCAAAAACCAAATTAAGGATCGATCTGTTTTTGTCTTAAGTCTCGTTTAGGAACTATACACAAAGCAATCCCAGAGAAGAATTGCGAAGCCGCCATTTTTATTCGTGGGTTGTTTTTCTCTTGCGTTTGCTTCTAATGATCCTGATCTATGAGATTTGATTCACGATTCTGATATACATGTTTTGTTTTCATCTCTGTTTGTTCAGTGAATAAGTTGGAGGCAGGTTTAGGAATCTCATCGAGTATTTAAACTTGCGGATTTAAGAGACGCCTGAGTGTGTATCATCGTGGAAAAGCGTAGTAAACATAGCTGGGTGAAGAAAATGGATAGAGCTAATAGACGGAGAACGAGGAGTAGTGGATCCGGTTTGGAGCAGATAAATGGAGGATGCGGAGGAGAGGTTACTCCAACTGCTGACAAAGTATCTGTGCAAAGCAGTGCCTGTGCACCTTTAAAAACACCAGAGGCGGAGAGTCACATGAAACATCTCGAGGAATCGCCAGTAATGGAAAATGGGAAGGGGATATCCAATGGGTTTTCTGGCGAAGAACAGAAACCGACCCCTGAAACTGGAAAGGAGAGATCTAATAACAGATCGTCGGGATCGCGTCGTGAACTTGTCATTGGTCTTCCTTGCCGCGGACAGTTTGAAATCCGCCGGTCCAGGATGTCAGCCACGAGCTCGAAGAAGCTAGGAGGAGGTGGTGAGAGGAATGTGCCGTTTTCGAGTCACAAGAGAGCTCAGATATCTAAAGAAGCTGCTGGATCATCTTCGGTTGATGCTAATTCCACACCTGTAGATAGACCAAAGAAAAGGAAGAAGGATACGAAGAGAGGAGAAGTTGGAGAAGATGATGAGTACACAAGAATCAAAAAGAAACTTCGATACTTACTAAATCGGATTAATTATGAGCAAAACCTAATTGACGCCTACTCTTTAGAAGGCTGGAAAGGTTCAAGGTTTGTCTCTCAGGAATTTTTTTTGTTTTCACCTTATTCACGAGTTATTATGGCAGCATAGGTATCCTGTGTGAGATTTATTTCTGATTTCATTCAGTATTGGATCATGTGTTCTTTGTAGCGTGGAGAAGCTAAGGCCAGAGAAAGAGCTTGAACGAGCCAAGAAGGAAATTCTGCGACGCAAGGTTAAGATTAGAGATCTTTTTCAGCACCTGGACACACTCTGTGCCGAAGGAAGCCTTCCAGAGTCTTTATTTGATTCTGATGGAAAGATTTCTAGCGAGGATGTAAGAAAATTCCTGTTTTTCCTGATAGAAGCAGTTTGTGTTTCTAAAAGTATTGCTAAAACGAGCAGTTGTGTAATTGTAGATCTTCTGCGCAAAATGTGGTTCAAAGGACTTGTCACTTGATAATGATATTATACTATGCGACGGGTTCTGCGACCGGGGATTTCACCAATATTGTGTTGAACCACCGTTGCGAAAAGAAGATAGTAATAATCACTAGCCTATGTAGTTGGTAGTGCTTTAAGCAGTTCTTGCTGGTATTTATTGCTGGTTATAATTTTTGTAGTTCCTCCGGATGATGAGAGTTGGTTATGCCCCGGATGTGATTGCAAAGATTACAGCTTGGACTTGCTTAATGATTCTTTAGGGACAAAACTTTCGGTCAGCGACAGTTGGGAGGTATATATGTCCATGTTTTTATTGTTAAAAAGGAGAAAAAAAAAACTTAAAAAGACAACTGAATCGACTCTTTGTGCAGAAAGTATTTCCTGAGGCTGCAGCAGCAATGGCTGGTGGAGATCAAAATCTGAACTGTGATCTTCCTTCAGACGATTCTGATGATGAAGAGTATGATCCGGATGGTTTGAATGATGATGAAAATGATGAAGATGGCAGTGATGACAGTGATGAGTCTGAGAACGAAGATGGAAGTTCTGATGAATCTGATTTCACATCTGCATCTGACGAAATGATTGGATCATTTAAAGAAGTGAAAGATATAATGGCCCTTCCATCTGATGATTCCGAGGATGATGACTATGATCCTGATGCCCCGACACACAAAACACAAGAAAGTTCGAATTCAGATTGTACATCAGACTCTGAGGATCTTGAAACTTCCTTTAGTGGCGACGAGTCTAATCAGCAGGATGAAGTTACGCCACGTGGGAAACCCAGCAGAAAGAAATCCCAGCTCCCAGATGTTTCCATTTCAGAATCAGATGCTGGACTCGATCAAGGTCTTGCAGATGTTCCCGGAAGAAGGAATGTTGAAAGGCTAGACTACAAGAAGTTGTATGATGTGAGTCCTTCTCTCACATTTTTGATAATTAGTCTTCTATATGGTATTGGAAAAATCTATGCTGATATCTATCTACTATCGCGTGGTATGTGCAGGAGGAATATGAGAATGTTCCTACATCGTCGAGTGATGATGAAGATTGGGATAAAACTGCGGGAAAAGAAGATTCCGGGTCAGCAGATGAAGGGGACACTGCGCCTCTGAAACAGTCTTCAAAAGAAGAAGATCATACATCTACTAAGAAACCTAGACAGAATTCGAAAAGAGAAAATAAAAAGGATACCTTGAAAGCGCCCCAAGAAGCACCCAAAGAAAATGGTTTTTCTGGCGAAAAAGGCAGCAGCTCTTCAGCATGTAAACGGACAAATCCCAGAACTGAGGTAAAAAATATAGTTGTCTTTACGCTTAAAGATGTCAATCCTAAATCATTACGAGAGAGCTTTTTCGGTTTAAAGATTCTTCTTTTACGCAGAGACTATTCAAATCTTTTAAAGAGAATCAATATCCAGACAATACCACGAAGGAGAGCTTAGCCAGAGAGCTACAAATGACAGTGAAACAAGTAAGAAGTTCTCTCCTAGTGAAAGGTCTTTTTTTTTCTTTTTTTTTTCTCACTTTTAGTCGATCCGATTTCATCTCTTGCTCATACGCTGTTTATGTTCTGTAGGTTGATAGTTGGTTTAGGAATAGGCGTTTTTCGACAAGCAGAATGATGGTTTCAAAGGAAGATGTGGAAAAGTTAACAACAGGCAAGGAAGGTGAAGTTGAGACATCTGTTGCTGGGAGTAGCGAAGAAACCATGGATATCGAGTCAGTCGCAGAGAATAAGAGTAGAGCATCGGAATCAACCAATCCTGGATCACGAAAAAGAAGGAGAAGGAAGATTTAGATTCAAGCATGAGACGACATAATTGAATATAGTTGAGCACACAAACCCGAGAAACCCCAAGAAACGAAGACATCGAACCCATCATTTTTTTTTTTTACTTTGTTACTCATTTTTGGTGTGTGCTCGTGGATCTGAAGACCTCGAAGTTGTAGCATTGGAAGAATTATTGATGCTAAAGTGAAAACTTGTGGTAAAAGAAAGAAATACTTCTTCAAAAGTTTGGAGTATAGGTCCGTTTTAAGTTTTAACTGTTGTGTTATGATTATGAAAGTTTTAACTGTCGGGTAAAGAGTGTATATGTAGCCAAGGACAGTACACAGTGACGACGATGATATAAGTCCACACCTAAGCCTTTAGGTCCTTGTCGGAACTCAGAAAATGTTACATGAAACGAGCCTAACAAAACCAAAGTGTGTCTTAAGATTGTTTTTTGCTTCTCTAGTGTTAAAAAGGCTAAAAAACAAGTCGGACTGTATGATGATAAATTGACCTCCCCCTCTTATGGATTTTTATTTAGTGGTTGCCATTTGCCAACTTGTGGAGTTGTGTTTTCCTCCTCTCACACGTGTTTGCAGTCTTTGCACGTGTCAAACCTGGTACATGTCAGTATGTATTTTAAAAAAAAAAAAAAAAAAAAATATATGGTATCTGTAGTTTTATGCCGTGAAGCCACCACAGTGTCAGTATGTTCAAAAAAATGAATGATAAACATGACAATGGCAACTCTTTTTTTTGTTGAATGTAATTTTATTGAATAAGTACAATAGTAGATAATTAGATCATATGAAATAAGTGTGTGTAACATTAAGAGACAAGTATGACATTATTACAAGCAACTCGGCAGAATCAATAAATTAAGTGTTCAAAAAACCCCGTGAGCAACCCATTCTGCCATTGATTGAAACAATAAGAAATAAACTCACACGATGGTTTTTTGATCGTCGAGAAAGTGCTCGGAAACTTACTTCCTCTCTTACTCCTAAAGTTGAAAAGAAGGTCAATAAAAGGAGTGATTTGTCGTCTACTTTTGATGTGCAACCTATAAATCAGAATGAGTTTCAGGTAAGTGATGGGTCACATAATTATTTGGTTGATACAGAACGGATGACTTGCACATGTCATGTGTTTAACATTGATAAGATCCCTTGTGAGCATGCTGCTAAGGCTGCATCGAGTCAAGGCGTAGATCCTGGGTCATTAGTACATCCTTACTACTCAAAGACACACTTGTATGCTGCATATTCAGGGAGTATTAGACCTGTTGATGAGCTTTTGGAAATGAGCGAAATACCTTCTGATATTGTTCGTCAGATATGTCTACCTCCGGATGTTCGAAGAAAGCCAGGAAGACCCGTAAAAAGAAGATATCAAGGTTTTGGAGAACAAGATATGAAGAAAAAACGAAAACAAGTTTGCTCAAGATGTCATCGTTCCGGACACAATCGTGCAAGATGTGACTTTGGAATATGATATTTTCTTTTGTTTTAATTTTCTGGTGGACACAATTGTGGAACTTTGATTTGGAATTTGATGTTTTCCTTTGTTTTAAACTCCTGCCTTTTCTTTGATTCTAATGACAATAGTCCGCAGATCTGGTGGGATGAGTTTCACATGTAGATCATCGGAAACAAAATGAAGAAAAATCCTTAGAAGAACCACAAGGCAAATCGAACGTTAGAAAAGTACAACTAAATCGAAAGAAAAAAAAATAATGAGAAAGAGTACGTTCCTAATCTCAAAACCAAAATCAAAGTTAATGCATCTAAAAATCCTAAAGAGTATGTTTGGCTTCCCCAAACATATCTGTTGCAAACTTTTTCCGGATATCCTCGATGTTTTCATCACATAGTCGTCCACCACTCATATCTATGTCTAATGCAAGACATTCGATATACTTCATAGCGTATACCCCACAATCACCGGTTTGTTTGTTCTGTGGAATTCTGAAATACCTTGTAACTGTGTATTCATCGACACTTAACGCATATTGGTCAGCTGGGGAAGCCAATGATTTGATTAGATACGGAAGCATCTGGGCATATGGCTTCACAAACTCTGTTATCTCGTCATCGATTGAGAGCGAAATGATGCTGTCGTACACTTCAATGTGTTGGTGAAGAAACGATATAGCCAAAGCAATCCAATGAACTTTTTTAATGTTCAACACAACATACGCATCATCCACATCAACTCCAAGCCTCTTATTTGTCCTTTCACACGTTGGTAAAACACCATTAAAGTAATCGATGAACTCAGAGCTCCAATTAAAGTTTCTCGGGTTCTCTGAAAACTTTTGGTAGCTCTCCGATATCAGCTTTGTAAATGGCACATCCAAAAATGCCAATCTTTGACTACGAAAGGGACATGGGACTTTTGCTAAA
>JAHZTW010000001.1:199021456-199124610 GCA_020283515.1 Alliaria petiolata | reverse complement strand
TTGATTCCTCCTTCTTTGTCTTCTATTGGTTTCAAACTCAAAATGCAGATAGCTTCACAGTTGTCTCTGGACAATGTCATGATACAGGATGTTGCTATGGCATTGTTGTTTGGAATAGGATACGCCGGAATCATCTTCGAAGAGTCTTTAGCTTTTAATAAAAGTGGAATAGGACTTTTGATGGCTGTGAGTCTGTGGGTTGTGCGGAGCATTGGGGTAAGAATCTACACGAAAATTTGTCTTATATGTTCATTATTTGCGGGATGTCTTAATTATATTCCCTTGTAACAGGCTCCTTCAGCTGAAATAGCTGTTTCGGAGCTTCAGCATGCAACAGCTGAAGTAAGTGAAATTGTGTTCTTCTTACTCGGCGCGATGACTATTGTGGAGATAGTTGATGCTCACCAAGGGTTTAAGCTTGTTACAGACAATATCACCACTCGGAAGCCAAAGACACTTTTATGGGTGGTAGGTGAATCTTTTTTTCTAGCTTTAAAGCTATTCCGCTTCAGTCTCTTCTTCTTCAAGGATATGAATTTCCTTTTTACTTCTGGGCACCATCTTTACTCTTGTGGACTTATGGTGTCGCAGGTCGGCTTTGTGACCTTTTTCCTGAGTTCAGTTCTAGACAATCTGACCTCCACCATTGTCATGGTTTCTTTACTGAGGAAACTGGTTCCTCAATCAGAATACCGCAAGTATGGAATCTTTTGTTCTTTATGCTCCTGTTAGTTAGTTTCTTGGTTGTTGTTCACAGTGAGAAACATATCAGCTCTGTATATGTAGACCTTAAGATTCTGAAGGAAACATATAGGTCCTGTCATGACGCAGATTTTTGAGTTTGTTTTACCCGTTACTGTAATACTAGTCTGTTTTGTGTTCAGTATTATCATCACACTAACGTTAACTTCCACGCTCAAAAACCAATGGCAGGCTTCTAGGAGCTGTTGTGGTAATAGCAGCAAATGCAGGAGGAGCATGGACTCCAATTGGTGATGTTACTACAACTATGCTGTGGATTCATGGTCAAATATCCACCTTGCCGACTATGCAGGTTCTCCTTCTCTTCTGAGATAGTCACTTAATGTTATCACAATACCTTTTTTTTTTCTCTTTCCATAAGCGCAGACATATGTTTACAAGTAGGACTGGATAGTTCAGAGTTTAGGTTTGGTTGAACAAAGAGCTTGGTTCTGCAAGTGGCTGGACGTTACAACTTATAACTAGGGTCCCTGCTGTTAAGTAATTGGGGCTGGTTTTAGTTAGCTGTGTTATATCAAAGCTAGAGGAAGACCTGAAAAATGATCCTATCTCTGGTGTGTCGGATTTAGAAATTCAAACCTTATGGAACCTTCCTGTGATTGTTTGTTCTGGAAAGAAACCCAGTGGTTCTGAAGTTACTTTATGTGTTAATTCTAGCCTTTTTATTGTATCATGGTACAACAGCTGGTTTTGTTACTCCGGCATGCTCTCTGGAAGTTTGAAACGTATAGACAAAAAATTGTATCATGGTACAACAGCTGGTTTTGTTATTCCTGATGGAGGTTTGCTTGCTTTCCTTTCAGGGCCTTTTTATACCTTCGGCCGTTTCTCTTGCTATTCCACTAGCCCTCATGTCCTTGACAAGGTTATAAATTCTTCTTGCATTCTCTCGAACAGTAAGAGAAACTCTATTTTTTGGCTTTTATTGTCTCATAACCGCAGAGGGGGCTGATTGATGCAAGTTTGTTTTTTCTTACTCAGCGAGGTAAATGGAAAGGGACAGGATTCTTCAGATGTATTGGCTTCTGAAAAGATGGCTCCAAGAGGGCAGCTAGTTTTTGGAGTTGGCCTTGGAGCATTGGTTTTTGTTCCGGTCTTTAAGGCTCTAACTGGATTGCCTCCTTACATGGGTATCTTGTTGGGTCTTGGAGTTCTTTGGATCTTGACAGACGCCATTCATTTTGGTGAATCAGAAAGACAAAAGCTCAAAGTACCTCAGGCCTTATCTCGAATCGACACACAAGGCGCTCTGTTTTTCCTCGGGATTCTTTTGTCCGTTAGCAGGTATGATTCATCTCCAAACTCTAATCTTTCATTACCCTCGTGAATTCGAAATCTTTTGTGATTTTCTTTTCTCATTTTGCAGCCTTGAGGCAGCGGGGATCCTCCGGGAGATTGCAAACTACCTTGATGCTAACATACCCAATGTTGAGCTAATCGCAAGCGCAATCGGTGTTGTATCAGCAATCATAGACAATGTCCCATTGGTTGCAGCAACTATGGGGATGTACGATCTCACATCGTTCCCTCAAGATTCCGAATTTTGGCAGCTCATTGCATTCTGCGCAGGCACCGGTGGTTCAATGCTAATCATCGGATCTGCTGCTGGTGTAGCTTTCATGGGGATGGAGAAAGTCGATTTCTTTTGGTACTTCCGAAAGGTAAGTTACATTTTTGTCTAACCACACTGAAACTAAATCCTCTTGAGGCTCTGAGCAAGAAACTCGGTTTTTGTTTTCTCCATACAGGTTAGTGGTTTTGCTTTTGCTGGTTATGCCGCGGGTATCGCGGCTTATCTGGCAGTTCATAATCTTAATTTGTCGATACCAACAACGGTGGCTCAGATCCCATTTATCACTGGTTCGTAAGCTGCATCAATCTCTATGTTTATCTTCTCTATGAAACAGCAGGACAACGGCATCACTTCGTCGACATGCCGCTTTGGAAAAAAATCAAATATGTAATTTGTTTCATATACACTCGAACTCGATTGTATCATTAGTACAGAATGAATCATCCATTAAGTCAATAAGATTATATCCATTTCGATTTTTTTATGTGCATCTATGGAAAGTATTAAGACTATAGTTTGAGGAAAACAAACTCTTCAATGGCAGAAATGTCTCCGATCTTCTTCAAAGTTTCTTTGCTTGGTTTATCATCTACTCCAATGGCCATCACTGCTTGTTTCCCTGGAGCGATTCGACCGACGCTCATGAAGCTCACGTTCACGTTTTCATCTCCTAAGATGCTACCAACTTTACCAATCATCCCTGGCTGATCAACTTGCCTGCACAGAATCACACTCCCTTCTAAACTCACATCCACTTCAAATAACCCTACTTTGGTTAGACTTGGAACCCCTTGTTTCACTCTGCCTTCTACTTTGATCTCTCCGGACGCAGATAACGCGCTGGCGAATCTTGATTCCACGTTTGCGATCCGAACTGTTATGTATTCGATTGGATTCTCGGGTGAGCCGTCTAGGACCATGCGTTCTTCTGAAATTTTGACTCCTCGTTGTTTAGCAATGTAATCGGAGTTCACCAGGTTAATGAATACGCTGGAAATGGGTTCAATAAGTCCCTTTATGACCATGGCACGAAGAAGTCTTGTGTCTAGATCATCAGGAGATCTTGAAGAAGCATAAGTCACTTTCACAGCATTCACACCGCTTCCACCGGTTACCAGTTGTACAGCCAATCTCCCGAGCTTTTCAGCGAGCACAACATAGGGTTTCAGCTCCCTCAATACCTGAAAACAGATAGCCCATTGAGAAATGTCAGAGAATTTGCAGGACAAACCATAACACTCTCTTGCCCTAAGGAAGACATATCATGATTCCAGGACAAACATGTATAAACTGATTTAAGTACTTGAAGAATGAAACTTGATCCTGGATTAAGGACTCTAGTGAAGTCCGAAAATACCTGTGGTGGAACCATTGGTGCATTGACCGCGGTAGCAGCAAGTTCTCCTTGCAAAGCTCCAACAACAGCTTCTGCGATTTCTATAGCCACTCCTTCCTAGACATTTAGGTTAAAAGGCTCAATTTCCTAACCCCAAACCCCAAAAGAAGAGAATAAAACGCAGTAATGGCAATAACTAAAACCTGAGCCTCCATGGTACTGGCACCAAGATGAGGCGTGGCAGTTACACTCTCATGTAACACCAACTTGTTGTCTTTAACAGGCGGCTCCACTGTGAATACATCAAGAGCTGCCTGAGCGACAATACCCGAGTCAAGCGCTCTCAAGAGAGCTTCCTCGTCAATAACTCCACCCCGAGCAACGTTGACAATACGGACACCTTTCTTCATTCTCGCAAAGGTCTCATCATTCAGCATCTTTGATGTAGCAGCGGTGAGAGGCAGGTGCAAAGAGATAAAGTCTGCAGTTGAAATGGCTACTTCAAAGCTAACTAGCTCCACACCAATGGCTCGCGCGCGATCCGCTGGTGCGTAAGGATCGTGTGTAATGACATGCATCCCGAGTCCCCTGGCTCGCCTAGCAACCTCTGATCCAACTTTACCGAAACCAAGAACAGCAAGAGTCTTCCCCACAAGTGAAACGCCCACATATTTGCTTCTCATCCATTTGCCTGCAGCAACCATTAATCACACACATTTCTGCATTTCACATGGTATTTTCTCAAAAAAAGCTACCCAGATAAGCTCTGATAGAACATCAAGTCCAAAGATGAGATTCTTCTTTAATCTAAAAATTGAAAGATCACATTGCCACTGGAACACGGTTTTGATTCAATTCGATTAATTCACATTACGAAATTGTGAGCTCACCAGCTTTGATAGAGGCATCAGCTTGAGCAACTTTTCTAGCCATGGCGGTCAAAAGCGCGATCCCGTGCTCGGCAGCAGCAACCGTGTTAGCCGTCGGAGCGTTCACAACCAAACACCCATACTCCGTCGCCGCCGCTAAATCCACGTTATCGATCCCAACCCCAGCGCGTCCCACAACCTTGAGCCTCCCGCGCGACGACTCGAACACGTCTCTCCCAACTTTCGTACCGCTCCTCACGATCAGCGCGTCACACAACGAAATCTTCGTGCAGAGCTCCTCGAGGCTCAGATCATACGAGCAATCCACATTAGCGAACATTTTCAGCAGGTCTATCCCCGCCTGGCCGAGCTTCTCCGCCACGAGAATCGTCGGTTTTCCACCTCCGGCGCAAGACGTAACGAGGATGATCCGCCGGCGATTAAATTCCTTCCGGTGGATGGGGAAGACGGAGTGAGTAGTAGACAGCCTCGAGGAGAAGACCGATGATAGGCTAAGAGGCGTCGCCATCCAGTGGTGGCGGGAATCTCTGGGAATGTAAGTAGAGGTGTATGTATCGTCGGCAACAGAGAGTAGTAGATATGGCTTTGGGCGGGTTTTGTGGGGTTTTAATATGTTGTGGTGGATTGCGCCAGATTCCACTTTCCCCATATCTTCACTGCTTGGTTGATTTTGACTCTTTGAAAGAATACAATAATCATTATTATTTCACGCATATCTCACAACTTTGAGCCGTTTCTTAAAAATTAATTTTAAAAACAATTTGAAAAACAGTTCACAAAATTTATTAATAATAATATTATTTAATTAGTCAGATGATTCTATGTTGATTTTTGAGCTGATTCTATAAAAGAAAGTAATCAACAGGACAAATATTATAAATCTCCAAATCGGGTCAAAACCAAATTGTATTTGCTTCATCTTTTACCAGTTGTGCTACAAGAAGTCAAGAACAATGCCACAAAGCAGATGAAGCTAAAAAGCCTAAAGTTCTCGGCAAGATACACAAAAACCAGAAACGAATCTCTCTGACGCAGAACAAGAACTCGATATGTAAAAAACCTAATCAGCAAAACAGAAAGAAATGAACAAAAAATCTGTACTGCGATTCACTCTTTTCCGCTTTAACCAATCCTCTTATCCAGTAATAATGGCTCATCCTTGTGTGTTAAAAGCTGCTGTAATTAGTCTGGTGAACCAATCGGCTGTTTTTTTTTCACCTGCAAAGATGAGACGGTTCAGGAAACAGCACTCAACAAAAACCCTTGCATATCACCACAAAGGTTCTCAATTGTTCAGAGAGAAAGATTTATTACCTACTGATATTTCTTCTCTTTGTTTATGGGCATCGGAATCTTCCTTGAGATACTTCGGATGAGTCTAGAAGTCGAGTTCAGTTTATCATCAATGTGGTCTTGGTACTTCTCGTAGACAATAGGAACAGAAAGACTCAGAAGAATCCCTGTGAGATCAAACAGAGACGCATGATTAAAAACAAATTACTCATATCAACCAACATTATTGGATATATAGCCCACAAGAAAAGGTCAGATGCTCACCAATGTAGACAAGAGTGAGGGAATTGATTAGAGTCCCGACATATGATATAGCCCACAAGACAAACGAAACCTGTTTCACAGCAAAAACGAACGAGATTTAAAACCGAAACATGCAAAAATATCCAGATGCAACAAATAGTTTTGCCAAGTTATTGAAAAAAAAGATTAGACTATAACCTGAAGGAGACGAATCGGGTTTCTAGATATGGTGATATCACTTGCAATGGCCAGTACATGATTGATCCAAACCCGAAGATCATCAGCAGCCTTAACCGCAAACTCCTCAGGGATTTCCATATTCGGCACTGGAGGTAGAGGTCTGCAACAAAACCATCGGTCGTATACTTATAAGTATAAATAAAGATATGACTCAGCTTCCCACAGCACAGTTTCAGTATTCTCCAAAAGTTCACTTTCAAAAGGTGAAGCAGCCAACTGATAATAATACAGTGACAGTAGATAGCAAACAAGAAGCTAACGCATTCTCTCCTATAAAGATTTCATCAATTCTCATAACAAATGGCAGCAGAAAGAAGAGAGCAGGTACCGGTTGAGTACTGTAGCAGACTTGGCCCATAAGAAGAGGATCGAAACAAGAAGAAGCAGAACATTGGAGACGAAAGACAAGAGATTGTATCCAGCTCTCTCGAATAGGAACCAAAACCCAGTAGAAGAGACTAGCAAAATGACTGCACCGGTCCGGTTTCTCCATAGCACCAAATCAGCAACTGTAACAAAAACAAACCCAAAAGATTCAACTCCAAAGCATCATCATGTGCATTAAAGGAAACACAATTCACATAATGTCTCTAGATACATCAAATTGTTGAAACGTATTGATGATTATGATCAACTTTAGAAATTTCCCCAAATGCGGCATAACTATCGAACGAAAACCCTCAAACGTAATTCGATCAATCCAGAACTATGCCAATCAACGCAACAACCCAACGAAATCGACAATCTCGACTATTCTCCGTTGAATCGAAAGCGAAGAAACCCGAAATCGATAGCCAATGTAAAGGAACCAAAATCGGGCTGAGACGAAACAGAAAGAAGATGCAATCACCTGAACCACCACCAAGAGATTGGTGAACAGAAAGGCGGGTTGAAGAAGCGGAATCTCCCATGGCGAATATCAGTTAGGGTTCTTCCGCATAAAAAAGTTTGAAGGCAGAATGAAATACGAATCGATATCTTGATTCGAAATATTGGAGAGACCGCTTCGTGATTGCTCAACAACGCACTGCTTTGGATCAATCGTGCCTGCTCTCTTCCTTTCTACATCAAAGATCAAAGATTTTTCCTTTACGCTTCGGCGACAAAGTTTTTCAGATTTTTAATTTATCAAATTTAAGTATTATTTTCCTTTAATTTTAATTTTCTCTCTTTTCGCTACCTTTCTAGTTTCTAATACTAAAAATTTAAGAAAGCCTAAAAGTTGGTTGGCAACAAAAAAAAATACACCGAAAGATTTCATTTTTCATTTTTTATATAGCATTGAGATCACTTTAACTTATAGTCAGTTGTTTAGGCTTATAGTTCAGATCCTGACTTTGAACTTTGAATTATTAGTTTTTATTTTTACTCTTTAGCGAGATAATTGGAATCATTTTTTTTTTTGAATTGAATGTAAAATTAATTCAACCAAAAAAACTTTTTTTACAACTAGTGCTTCTCTTTTTGAAAGTTTTGTGAAAGAAATTTAGATTAATCTACTAAACAAAAGAAAGAGTGAAATTAACTCTCTCTTTTTTTTTATTCTTTTGTAAAAAAGACTGACAGAAAAGTCACAATAATTGATAAACCAAAGCATTTGTTTCTGAACCATTTGAAAAAAAAAAGACAGAACGAACATGATACATAGGAGGACCCATTACATTATTTAGTTCTTCTTTCAACGCGACCTTTTCAATCTGCTGTTGTTGCAGTCTCCTCCACGAACTTGCTTCCGGCAACATCAACGACAAATCTGTAACGAACATCGTTCTTGTGAAGCCTCTCAAACGCAGTGTTAAGCTCATCAATCTTCACCACTTCAATGGTCGACGTAAGCCCTTTCTCTTTGCAGAAAGCCAACACTTCCTCTGTCTCTTTAATGCTCCCAATAAAGCTCCCCGATATCACTTTCCTCCCTGTCAAATACAATTTAAAAAAAAAAACAAAAATCAAAACTTTGCTATCGATTTTGGTTGTAACTAGAAATAATTTATAAAAAAGAAAGCCTAACCAAGAATGAGGAGAGGGGTGATGAACTGGAGCGGAGTGTTAATAACACCCATGAGAATCAATTTCCCGTCGAGTTTAAGACAAGACAAGTAAGGCTCGAGAGGGTGAAAAACCGGTACGGTATCGATGATATAGTCGAGAGAATCTGCGATTCTTTGCATCTCTGCTTGATCAGAGCTAACTACGTAGTCGTCAGCTCCTAAATGCTCCATTGCTTCTTCTCTTTTCTTCTCTGACGAGCTTATCACAGTCACGTGATGTCCCATTGCTTTAGCTATCTTCACGCCCATGTGCCCTACTCCTCCTAACCCTAGAATTCCTCCTTTAAGCCCGCTTGTCATTAGACCAAAGTGGCTCAACGGACTGTAAACAGTTACTCCCGCGCATAGCAGCGGCGCAGCCTGCTCCACTGGCATTCCTTCCGGGATCTTCACAACAAACCTTTTGACAGAAAAGATGAAAAAAAAAGACGAGGTTACTTGTGGAGGAAGAAACAGATGCTCTGTGTTTTCTTGTGAAACAAGAAAGGTTTGTGCGAGTGCGTACTTCTGATTGACGATCATAGTGTCTGCGAAGCCACCTTGGGTTGGTTTTCCGTCGGTGTAGACATCGTTGTAACTCCAGATTCTCTTGTTACAGTACTGCTCAAGATCTGCACTGCAGGGTTTGCAGCTACCGCAGCATCCGACGATAACGCCGACTCCGACCACATCTCCTACGGTGAACTTGCTCACATCTGATCCCACTTCCACCACTTCACCTACCACCTCGTGCCTGTAAATCAAATCTCATTTTTAGTTTTAACAAAATATCTCTCGAAGGTTTTTTGGTTAGTCTACAAGTCCACATTGAAAAAAGCAAAACAGTGAAAGGTGAAAAACGGTGCGGTTATAATCAAATGTCAGATGTTGAACAGTAACACATCCAAATTTTCTTCTCTTTTATTTTTTTTCCATAAAATAACCAAATCTCTTATCATAATGGAAATCAATCTAGGATAAAACTACTTCGTAGTACTAGTGGCAATTGCAAAAAATCTCATTCGATCATAACGGCGACAGCGTGTATTATTAAGATATGATATTTTTGGACATTTACAGAAATAAGTTGAAATGTACTGTTTGGACTTATCTCTAAGCTGTAGCACGCTTAGAAATCACCAAGCTAGTCACGAGTGCGATGTTTTTTGTTATGCATAAAACTCCACTTTTTTTTTTTTTTGGATCAACATGCAAAAAACTACACATAACTCCAAAGAAAAGAGATGAAAAGACAATCCGTTGGCTGATTCTATTGCCAAACAATCGCTTGGTGTTTTGGTGGTAGCATCGAGTATGCAAGGGGGTTTTATCTTAATGAAATTTTTATTTAGAACAAAAAAAAAAAACTCCAAAGAAAAAGAGAGTTAGTTCCTTTTAAGATCTGAAATCATATTATTTATATGAATGCTTGGGATATTAAAGTGAAGTAATCGATAACTTCGGGATCCATTTTTAACAGATGAAAAAGAGAATTTAGAATTAAGAAAATTACAATTCACGGGCAAATTAATATCATAAACAAAGAAAAATGAAAATGCACTAAAAAGAGCAGAAAATTAAAAGAGAGAAAGAGAGTTAAAGAAGAAATTACCCAGGAACCATAGGATAATTGGACATTCCAAGATCATTTTTAATCTGGTGAATATCAGTGTGGCAAATTCCACAGCATATAACCTTTATATACACATCATCTGCCCCAGTGCTCCTATTAACAAATCCAAGATTCAATTTTCAACAAGAACAAGATAAAAAAAGGTCAATAACTCTTTGAGAGATAAAAAAAACCATAGTATTTACAATAAAAATCAAACTTTTTTTTTTTTGTTAAAGGATTTAAATAAAAAAATTCTTATAAAAAGGATAAGAGAAAATAAAACCTCAAAGTGTAGGAGTAAGGTGAGAGAACACCAGAAGGATCTCTTGCAGCCCATCCTAAAGCCTTCTTTTCTCCTCCTTCTACACTTCCCATTTTTTCTTTTTCTTTCTTGGTTTCTCTGTTTTTTTCTTTTTTTTAATTAGTTTTGCAGAGAAAAACAATGTTGAGAGATGATGATATGTCTACCAAAACATGACTACAAAGGCACTTATTGACATATGTATAAATAGTACAAGTAAATGGGGAAATAAAAAAATAATTCAATAATACCCAAAAAGAGGAGGAAAATTGGGATATTATTGGATTTTTGGTGGGAGTGCCATTTTTTAATCAGTAACCAACCAAACCTCTTATTTTTTTTTTTGGTTGGTTCGGGTGGTAACAACCATTATTTATTATATTATACGTTACGTACATACAGTTACAAATTTACAACTCAAGAGTAAGGAGATAATCGAACCAAATGGAACATAGCCAAAGAAATCTGGTTTTAAGTTTGATAAGTTATTTTCCTAAAACCGAACCAAAGAAAGCAGAGTAAATTAGTAATTCAAACCAAGCAGAAAACAAACGAAACAAAAGAAATCGAGAAAATTCACTCGAATATAGATATAATAAAATTGTGGACCACAATAGTTTTTTTTAAAAGGAAACAGAGATTTAAAACAGATTAATTAAATTTTGGACATGCATGCATAGATACAAATCCATACACCTATATGGCTGTAAGAAACAAATATAAACTAAATGAGAAATATACCCAAAAAGTAAAAACAAATTGAGAAAGAGATATGACACCATCAATTTAGGTGGATATTCTTTTTTTTTTTCTTATGCAATAACAAACAATTATTAGCTTTTCTGGTGGCGTTGCTGGAAACATGTTAGCTAATCTCTGTTCTTATTCATGAAAAAACAAAATATTAAGTTCAAAAAAAAAACCAAAATATTTTTCATCAAACAGAACATATAAAGAGTTTTTGTTGTTGGACTATTTTACAGAATTAAAAAAAAAACTATGATTGACAAATATATATATATTGTAATAGTCTAAATTATTATGATATGTGGTTAGATAAATCCATTTTTATTTATTACAAATTTACAAGTACTTTGATTGACAAAATGAAATAGAAGAAAAACCTTGGTCAAAAAAAAAAAAAAAAAAGAAATAGAAGAGATAAGTGAGCAAACATTGTATAATCGGAAAAGCCGAAGAAGACGTTTGATCAAGGAGGGAGTAGGTCAAGTCCTAAAGTGTGGTTGGTAAAGATTCGACGCTACTCTTCTGTTCTGAAGCCTGTCCAATCATAAAACGCCACGTCATTTACATGACTTTCAGACAGGATTATGAGATTATACACAATTGTTCTCTTTTTGTTTAAATCAGATAAACCAATCAAGTCTTTGTGTTCGGTTAGGTACTTTAAGTGTAATTGACTCACTTTAACTACTGAAATTTATATTCATAGCGTCACCCCCTTTCGTTTTCCTGAGGTAAAACATATTTTTTTAGTTAACAAAACATTATCCTACAAAAATGATACTTTAATGCATGGAGTATATATTAAAATAGTAAATTAAAATACAAATACAAAAAACCTCTAATTTATAAAAGTATTAAAATAGTAAATTAAAATACAAATACAAAAAACCTCTAATNGGAGTATATATTAAAATAGTAAATTAAAATACAAATACAAAAAACCTCTAATTTATAAAAGTATTAAAATAGTAAATTAAAATACAAATACAAAAAACCTCTAATTTATAAAAGTTGGCTGCGTTTCTGGAGTCGATTGTGTGTTTTTCTTTAATTTGTCACCAGTCATCACACTGATTATGTTAATAATGAAAATAATAATTACGCAAGTCGATATGAAATGATTTAAATATAATGATTTATCTTCGTATGATAATAATATTCAGGCCCAAAGGGGGGACCTCAAGAACACAGAAGAAAAAGCTTGGTAAGAAAAAGAAACAACTCATAACAAATCTAACAATTGTCACAAGTTTCGACTCTAGTTTTCAACAAGTTAAAGCTTAGCTGCATATGAGCAGGCAAGGGAGCATCGAATTTAAGGCCATCGAGATCCGAAATATCAGAATCTGAAGAAACCTGCAATTTTTCCAAGAGATGAGAGATGTTTGGCAGATCGATTTGCTTCGAATGGAGATGAAGGTGTGGCTGTTTTGAAGATACATCGCCACCTTCCAGATCCAAGCCAAAAGGAGTCGAAGATGGCTTTGTGATCGTGGTGTTTCCGGATGAGACAAAAGGTTCCCGGGCTTTATGCGCTTGCCAACCGTATTTATAGTCCCCGAGTATCGGTGTTCCTAGAACTTCTGCGCAGTGTACACGAAGCTGTCGCAATCCAAGACAGTTGATAACAGATTGTTTTAAGAGAACAGAAACAGAGTGAACAACGTTGGAAACAGAAACTGAAGATTTATAGAGACCTGATGCTTTCTCCCGGTTAAAGGCCGAAGCTCAAGCCATGTGTATCCTACAGATCAACAATGTGCTACAGAAACTCAGGGCCAAATCGTTTGATTTTAAGTTTTAACTGAAAAAAGAAAACGAAGTCATTTTTCACACTAACCATGTGGTGAAGATTCAATCACTCGGTATTCGGTGATAGCATGCTGAGTAGAAACGAGTTCTCCGTTGTCATTAACTGTGATACGATCAGATTTTCCATCATCCACAACAACCTACTCACACATTCCACATATGTTTTAGCTTTAGAATTTGACCCCAGTAGAGCAGCAAAAGCAATGGATTGAATGTAAAACAAACAAATCAACTCTTAACTCAGAACTTTCTAGCTTAAATCAGTGTGAAAACTGACCTTTCTGAGTGGCGCTGAGATCTGTCCCCGTTGACGCCTTGGAAATCCGATCACGAGTGCCAAATATTTTCTTTTCAAGGATTTTATGTTCTTTTTTACACCCTAAAGAAATAAAAGAGAAGTCATAGGAAGAGAAATTTATGTGGATTTCTCAAGAATCATGCCAAGCAAGCTTCACAAGTAAGGAACAATTCTGAGGGAAATCAGAGGATTTACATATGCGGATGCACCAGATGTTTTCTCGCGGAATATAGAATGAAGAACGGTTGCAGCCGTTTGTGTTCTTCCCAACACCAAAAGTCCACTACAGTCTCTGTCAAGTCTGTGCACCTAATACATACACCATACTTGCATAAGCCAAACAATTCATAATTTTCAGATTAACTAGGCTTAACAGATTTTTTTTTATAAATCATACACTTTATTTTCCGGTTAGATACATTTCTAATCGGTGCATTACTATGATTCTCGACTAACCAGCCGGGGAGATTCTGACTTATCAAAAGTCAAGCAAGTGGCAGCAAGTTCATCGATGCTGGTTTTGATCCCAGTCCCACCCTGATCAAGAGCAAAAAGTCCTATCAGTTTTCACAAGCTCCAGGAACATGATACACGATTCATCAGAATGCATTGAGTATAAATAACTTACTTGAACAGCCAAACCATGAGGTTTGTTCAAGACGATAATGGCTGGATCCTGGAATATTAGTTCACAGTTACCAATCTATATAACATCGCTAAGAAAACAGAACCAAGTGTAAAGAGTCTTAAAACCTTGTACAACACCAAACTGCAGACGAATTTGCGCTCTTCCTCACTGCAACGAAAGCTTTCTTTCTTAACAGGCGGCGGCGCATCATTGTCTACCGACATAGGAAGGTAAATTCTATCACCTAAATTCAAGGATTCCTTTGCTGCCACCTTCAAGGGTCAGAATCAGGAGCATCAGATAACAGCAGCTTCTCTAAAACAAGTCCTTGTTCCAATCAATAGACGAACATTACCCTTTTAAGTTGGCTTCTTTGTGGTTCATCACCGTCACAGCTCAGAGACATTTTTCTTCTAACCTGAATCCATTTTTTACAATGTATAAGAGATTGACGACAACAATACCATCATCACACACTAAAACGAGGAGGGAATGAAATCTATTATCCTGCAAGTTTTCAGGTTCGATTCAATTTCTAAATACACTCGAAGCAATTGGGAGTTGAAGAGACTAGGACCTGTCTTAAACGAAAGAGTTTCTGTACGAGATTCCTAGGTAGATCGGGACGGCAACGAAGAATCCACCTAAGCGCCGTCGTTGAGCCATCCGTTGAACCTTTTGCGGAGTCTCCGTCGGAAAAGAGCTCCTTTCCTAATGCGGCGCCGTCGACGGTGGGAGAAAAAGGAGGTAGAGTTAGCCATTTCCCTCTCGGATCTTCATCGGCGAGAGGTGTGCTATAGCTACGACGCTGATTAGCCGCAGACAAGGCTCCGGTCGGATCTCTGAAGACGGAAGAGATAGTGGGAGATGGTGATCGGAGATGCCGACGGAGCGTCGCAGTCGCAAGTCTCCATTTGGCCATTTAGGGTTTAATCTCAAATTCAAATTAGGGGTTTAAGGGTTAAAGCTTGGGAAGAGGGAACCGGTGGTCATCAAAACCGAAATTTGCTTGATTGAATATTTGTTTTTGGGAAGAGGGAACCGGTGGTCATCAAACCGAAATTTGCTTGATTGAATATTTTTTTAGTTACTAATTATGTTTGGGATCCATTTTATTGTAACAACTAGGTGATAACCAGGAGCGCAGGATGAGTAATTTATTATTTATTTAGATTTTTATAATTTAAAAATTAAACCATAGTAAAATATTTTAATCCAGTCTTTTTTATATATAATAAGCTGTTATGTTGACAATATAGTATGTTTAAAAAAAATATTTTCTGATAAGAGAAAACAAAATTAAGTAAAGTAGTAATTGAATGTGTATAATATTAAATCACAATAAATTTTGATTTCGTTTAATTATTTTGTATAAAATTTTAGGAAATGAATAATAACAGAAAATGAATTATAATCTTTTTGGTTATATTAAAAATTAAATATTATATTTTTATGTATAATAAATTATTTGTAAATTTTGATTTCGTTTAATTATTTTGTATAAAATTATTTGTTATGAATTTTTTTTTGGAAATGAATCATAACAGAAAATGAAATATAAATTTTTTGGTTATATTAAAAATTAAAAATAGATAATAGCATATAAGATAATTAGTTTATTGAAATAAGTCTTTTTTAAAAAGTTGGTGAGAATGAATGTGGTGGTGACACATCAGCAAAATGGCACCATAGTAAATATTTTAAAAAATAAAGGTACTCTCTAAAAATGTTTCTCAAATAATATATAGGGATCTGAGATTTTGAAATTGGCAATGGCTTTGTGTGATTATGTAAAACAAAGCTTTTCAAAGAGAAATCAATCACATAAACGAGAAAGCTAATTGCTACATACACACTAGACTCGAGTTATGTCATGAGACACTAAAAAAAATCTCATTCGATCATAAAGACGACAGTGTGTATTATTGAAATATGATATTTTTGGACATTTAACATAACCTATCTTATATACACTCTCCCCCTAAAACATTGTCGTTTGGTGTGTTATGTAATAGGTTCAACAGGGATTCCGTTCAAAAATTGATTTCGCCCCTTTTCTCTTTCAGACGGCAAAAATGGCGACAAATCTACAACTTCTTGACCTAGAAGACGAAATCATTTTTCAGTCTCGCTATCAGTGGCCGGAGGCGAGGGAGATTGAGTACATCTACCAAATCCGGCGGAAATTTGGGATTCGAGATCAAAATCTGCCGTTAAACACCGAGGGAATATATTTGTACGACTGACTTGGGGGATTCATCGACTGAGAGAAGCATTGGATCCGTTCTAACAGCCATCGCCGGGTGCAGTCGTCGATCAAAATGGTAAATCTTTGATTTCTCAAATTTCTCTCATATTTGACCGATATTCTTTCTGCTTTGCTTTGGTTTTAACTTAGAATTCTCACGACCTCTTTTGTTTTTGTTAACAGATTATCTATTGTGTGAATCCAGCACGCACATACGACATCCGCACCATCTTTACCGTCTTCTCCAGTTTTCTTACCACTACAAGCAAAGGGACAAGTGTTAAGAAAACCAAGGATAAGATAGTGCTACAGAACATTCAGAATGTTTATTGCAGAAAGAGCATGCGGAAATAAATGGCATTCATCTAAATTGCATAAAGTACATTTTCCTTTTTGAATTTTGTGATCGACCAATCTCAACAGCACCAGTTCCACTTCTGGAAAGAGTGTGTGATGTACTAGCTGGAGACGTGGCTAGACTATGTTCAACAAGATCCTTCAAGAAACTCCTTGATTTGCCATGCCCAAACTGAGGATTTGAAGTAGGCCTGCAAGAAAAAAAGAAGAAGATGAGATTCAGATGACTCGTCAAGAACAATCCAGCAGCTTGTTGCTAAAGTCCAAAAGGAAAATCTGGTGACAGTGATCTCTTTGGAGTTTCAAAGCCACTGCCATAAGAAACCATTATGTATTAGGCATTCAAATGGACAGAGCCACACGGTGATCTTTTGCTACTGCTATATTTCCTATTGCAGACAACTAAAAGCATTGAGTTGTGTGATTAACATATAAAAGTTTGATTGTGTAAACTTTGAATTCCACTAGGTCGTCCTTAGGAGGGTGAAGGATTTTGAAAAGCCGAAGGAGGTGTGCTCCGAGCCGTTTCGGCTCGGTTCGTGCACGGTTTGTGCATATTCAATCCGGCTCGGAAATTATCCTCCACACTTAGTCGTTTTCTCGATTGATCTTGCCATGGTGAAAACCGACCCCAACATCGTAGATGAAGGCATGAAAGGGAAAGATCCGAAGGCGTTTAAGTTTGCGCTTGTTGAGATTGTTAAAGAGCTTCTAAAACCAGCTTGGAAAGAAGGTAAGATGAACAAAGATGGTTACAAAAACTAGTGAAGAAAGTGGTTGAGAAAGTGACCGGTACAATGCAAAGCGGGAACGTTCCTCAAACACACGAGAAGATTGACCATTATCTATCTGCTTCGAAATCAAAGCTTACCAAGCTCGTTCAAGTTCCTTCATTACATTTAACTCTTAGTCTTACCTTCCTCGCTTTCTAAAACTTGATCAAACACAACACACGATGATCCTAAACCATTGTTTTTGTGTCTGTTTTCAACTCCAGGCATATGTTAGCAAAGTCAAGAAGAACTGATTTGAAATTGGACTCCTGTCTGTTGTGGAATAATATGTTTTTAATTGTAGTATTCTTACATGCTTACACTTTTGAGGAAGATGAGAAGATCATATGAGTTCATGTTTTTGTCCCGAATTATTCTTTTTCTTTTTCGATATGGTCTAGTCTGATAGACCAAGATTGTGATTATGTCTTTTTTATAGAAACTTAGAACATGAACAATGGTAAATCTCATGTAAGGTTCTTAACAATTTTTTATTGTGAATTTAATTTAAGAATTCCTAATTTACTTTTACTCCCCTAATGGTAAAACCTTTGAGGAGGTTCTCAATAATAAAAAACATAAGCTAAGATACACTATTGTTCATGCTCTTAGACCAATTTTCGGTGATCTCTTCTCCTTTCGGCAGCAATGTTGATTTTGTTTTTTGACCCCTTTTGTTCATGTTCTTTTCCACAGAACTACTATAGTTGAAAGAATACACGTTCCCAGAATGTAAAATCTCTAAATTACAAAATTAGGAGACTCCTCATATTTGTTTCATATCCCGGATGAATCTACTAGAGCTTGGGTATTAGAGAGAGGGATATGGCATGTTGATGATTGCATTATGTTTGTTGCTCCTTGGACTCCTGCTGCTTCTTTATCGATACATGAAATAACTTCAGTTCCTGTTTGGGTTACTTTAAAAAACATCCCGAGCTTATTATACTCAGATTGGGGAATTAGTTGGATAGCATCAGGTTTAGGGGAACCTATGCTCACTAATAAGCCAAGGTTAGACCCGACTCAAATGGGTGAGGCTAAGCTAATGGTAGAAGTGGAATTAGATAAGGCTTTTCCGCAGAGGATTGCAGCTGGGGACAAAAAAGGCAATGTCTCAATGGTGTCTGTTGAGTACTCTTTGATTCCATCTAAGTGTGAGAGATGTGGGCAATTAGGCCACACGAAATCGAGATGTCTGCTCCTTCATGAGACCAATGCTAACACTCCGAATTTAGTGGAAACTATGGATGCAAGTGCTGAAATAGTTACTGAGACTGTCAATGCTACAACTATGGTTAGTCCCATTACATCACAAGAATCTGCCTTAGCTTTTGCTCCTTTTATTGCTACTATGGAAGCAGCCTATGAAGATTCAAGCGCCGTTATTGCTGCACATGTTGCAGCTATATCCACTTCAGCCTTACCATGTGAAGAGACAGAACCAGTAGCAACTCATGTTGCTAATTCACTTGATTTCGCTCATATTAATGTGTTAGAAAACGCCAACATTATTCCTTCATGTGGTACTTCTCCTGCTTTGGTAACTTTCTCAACTCCTCTATCTGATTCATTCGCTAATGAAGATGTGCAAGTGTCTTTGGTAGCAACTATTTTGCCGCCTTAGAATTTGGAGCTACAGGTTTTGAGATGGGTGACTCCTCTAAAAGGATAAGAGGAGGAAGATCAATAAAACCTATACAAAAAATTCAAGAGATGCAATGGACCATAGTAGGGAAGGGAAGAAACAGGGGTCGTAGCGGTCGAGGAGGCCGCGGATCATCCTCTTAGAAGTCTCTATAGAGCTTTCTCTAGTTCTTTCTTCTCTTTAGATTTCTACTTTGTTGTAGAGTTCTATTTACTTTCTTAAACAACTTTCTCAAACTATATGACCACAAAGTCATATCCTTGTATTGTTTATTTTTCTTGCATTTTAATTGAAAGCCTTTTGTCAAAAAAAAAAAAAAGTTAAGCAGCAAATGGTTCGATTGGTCTTTTAACCGGTTTAAACCGGCCTGTACCGTGCGCTCCCGCCATTTTTAACTCTTCTCGGGAAGAAAAAAATTGGGAATTTGGTGAGAAATTAAAAAATTGGGATCTCTTCTTCGTAATGAATTGATTTCTGAAGCGGAGATGGCTTCGTCCACATCTAAAACCCTAATGGATGTTTTTTCAACCCGCCAAACGCGTAAGCTTCCCCATCTTCTCCTTCTTCTTCCTCCTTCCTCGCCGTTTCAACCGCCGTTGGATCCCGCGGTGTGGGCACTGCAGCAAAATCACCGCATCGCATAACCGTTACCAATTCCGTCGCCGACGACTCGTCTGGCCTCACACCCGATCAAATCTCTCGCTCCGAGTTCAATAAATTCGTTGCCAAGTCCAAGCGTAACCTCTCCGTCTGCTCCGAGAAGATCACAAAAGCGAAAGGTTTGTCCTTTTAGCTGATTTGTTGTCATGTTGTGTCTCCCATTACTTCGTTTACAGTGTATTTTAAGAGTATCCCTAATCTGGGTGATGAGAAAATTTCTTAGGTTTTAACGAATCTGATTGATTTTGGGATGGAAACTGCAGCTGAAGGAAGCTGCTACGTGCCATTGACTGATCTCTTAGTGGAAGAATCATGGCTCAAAGCTCTTCCTGGAGAATTGCATAAACCCTACGCCATAACCCTTTCTGATTTCCTAGAACGTGAGACCATCGCTGACTGTAAAGGCCCTCCCCCGCAGCACTTGATTTTCAATGCCCTTAATACAACTCCTTTTGATCGAGTCAAGGCTGTCATTATCGGTCAGGTACAGCATTTGGAATGAACATTGGCTTCTTTGAGGATTTTCTGGATTCTTGTTATGCTTTGACAAGTGTTTTTCTGTCTCTGTTCGATTAGGATCCTTACCATGGACCTGGTCAAGCTATGGGTTTGTCCTTCGCTGTGCCTGAAGGAAAGAAGCTTCCTTCTAGCCTGTTGAACATATTTAAGGAGCTTCAGAAAGATGTTGGGTGTTCAATCTCAGGTCATGGTAATCTACAGAAATGGGATGTGCAGGTAATAGATCTTCTTTATGATCTCTCTACTTATGTGTTATATCAAATTCTCAGTTTGCTTGGAGAAGATCAAGCAATTCACTTTCGACTTTCTTTTTTAGGGTGTTGTGCTGCTGAATGCTGTTCTTACAGGTAATGTCTATTATTGTGTAATGACCTTATAAATAAAAAAAAAAAAAAGGATGGGAACAATTCACTGATGCTGTTATTCAAAGCATATCACAGCAGAAGGAAGGTGTGGTGTTTCTCCTCTGGGGAAGATACGCTCAAGAGAAATCCAAGTAGGTTTGGTTTTATGAATGTGACTGAATGTTTATCCTGTATGAGACTGCAATCATTCTTGTGATTATTTCAGGTTGATAGATGGGAATAAACATCATATACTCACAGCAGCTCATCCATCAATTTTAGCTCAATTTTATATCTGGACTCGAGCCAGATGAATATGTGACCCCATACTTCCCTTATATGGCTTTTGACAGGAGAAAGAACCTGTCTTTTGACATGTATATGTGACCCCATACTTCCCTTCCTGTTGAACTGCCTTGAGCGGGATGGAGCGTTAGCTTGTGGTAAGAAACTGCATTGCCATGTGAAGTAATGGATATGGCTTTTGACAGGAGATGCAAAGGGGGTGTGTTTCCGTGGAACCTGATGTTCTCATGGTATAATACGATGAAAAAAACTATTGCACTTTTTCTCTGGAGATGGTGAGAATCTTTGTTACTCCAGCTTCTGCTGACTTACTCGTCGTTCTGCTCTTTGCTCTAATAGCTTGGCTTCTTTCTCTAAGCATCTCCTCTGCTTTATGTACTTTGTAGCTCAATTATACATCTGGACTCAAGCCTGCAGTTACTTGAGGATGCGACTATAGACACCTGGCAGTGGGGACCTGTTTCCTTTTCATTTTTGTGTTTGTCAAGCCCAATACTTTTCACTTGACATATGCTAAAGTTATGGAACAAAGATCAAGTCAGTGCAGCCCGTGAAGGTAAATTTCTTTCAGAAGAGATGGTAGGAATGCTTCATGAATCTCAGTGTTTTCTTTTCTGAAAAACCAGAGTATATCTCCTACTAGTGTCATGGATTGGTTAGATGATGCATCCTTGGCTTTACTTTACAGATTATACTTATAGGATTGGTTAGATGATACATCCTTGGCTTTACTTTACTTAAAGGATTGGTTAGATGATACATCCTTGGCTTTACTTTACAGATTATACTTATAGGATTGGTTAGATGATACATCCTTGGCTTTACTTTACAATTATACTTATAGGATTGGTTAGATGATACATCCTTGGCTTTACTTTACAGATTATACTTATAGGATTGGTTAGATGATACATCCTTGGCTTTACTTTACAATTATACTTATAGGATTGGTTAGATGATACATCCTTGGCTTTACTTTACAATTCGTCTACCTCCTTGTCTATTCACGCATCTGTCATTTTGATACTCGTGCATCCGTTGGTTGACATTCTTGATTTGGTAGTCTTGATACTACGTGATTATTAAAGTGAAGTGGGTAAAAAAAAAGAGCATCAAGAAATAATTTAAGTTTGAATCATCAATTAAAGTTGTATCAACTTACTGTATCTTTCTAAATGACTCGAGAGAAATGTAACTGTAAGTGGTTCAATTGTATATCTCTTATTAGATACGAATTAAATGATAATAAGGTGAGAATTGGGGTATCCTTGGAACACTCAACCTAACCATTTCTCTGGATGCATTTGGTATTGAAATGGTTTGGCCTCATCCAGCGTGTTCGAAGAGCCATGTAATTTTGTTTCAGGAGCATGGTAATTAAATCTCTTCTTGTGCTAGAATTTGCAGTTCTCTAATACAGAGCTTTTGGCTCTTTTCTTTCTTTGTCTAGGTTCAATTATTGATGTTCAATCTCTGATTTTGTCTTTGGTGGGACCTATTTCATTACCTTTCAATTCCATTTCTCAGTGGTGGTCATTTGTTGAAATTTGTTCAGTATGATATTTATCTCAATGTTTCCTTCTAATCTTTACTTTTTGTTCAATTTGTGCTTGCATGAATTGGCGCAACCTTTTGTGTCCAGCGTTTTTCCTCTACAATGGTTATGGTATGTCGACAGATTTCCATTTTTTATTTGCATGGTTCTGAATGGTTGAATATCCATTATACTCCAAAAAGTTCTTAGTCCAGAAATAGGACTTTGCTTAAAGACCGATGATACTATTCAAAACTTCATAGTGTTTCTGTCTCTACATAGAGTGTTGATTCTTATGCTAATAATAGTTTGTTCTTAGCCCCCACCAAAAGAAGAGGATATTAATCGAATAGTTGGTTCATTTTATAAAGTTTTGGTCAGCCTCGATTGTTTTTGTAGTTAACTGCAACTGTAAAGTCCTTAGTTAACATCCAAATCCAACATATAGTACAGGGAAATTGCACTTAGCATATTGCTGCAATTTTCTCACTGGCCATGGTATATTACAACAATATGATTCAATACCACATCTCATATCCCTCAGATGCGTGTGGTGGACCTATATATTACCTGTAAATCACATTCTTATGTTGTTAAAGTTAATATTTTTGGAGAACCAAGTGAACGGAAAGTTTATATATTTGTAACCACAGCTAAAACACAGAACTTTCTAGCTCAAATCAGTGTGTAAACTGACCTTTCTGAGTGGCGCTGAGATCTGTCCCCGTTGACGTCTTGGAAATCCGATCACGAAGTGCCAAATATTTTCTTTTCAAGGATGTTATGTTCTTTTTTACACCCTACAGAAACCAAAGGAAAGTCATAGGGAGAGAAATTTTTTGTGGATTTCTCGCGATTCATGACAAGCAAGCTTCTCAAGTAAGGAAAAGTTGTGAGAGAAATCAGAGGATTTACATATGCGGATGCACCAGATGTTTTCTCGCGGAATATAGAATGAAGAACGGTTGCAGCCGTTTTGTTTGTGTTCTTCCCAACACCAAAAGTCCACTACAGTCTCTGTCAAGTCTGTGCACCTAATACATACACCATACTTGCATAAGCCCCAAAAAATCATAATTTTCAGATTGACTAGACTTACAGAAGTTTATTATATAAACTCATAATAGAGATAATAAGGCACATTCAAACTTGGAATTTTATACTTTTTTCTTTTGATAATTCTTTAATTCCATCATCTCATTCTTTCAAGTATTCTCAATGTCGGTTGTTTCAATTTGCCATAGCTGAAGGGAGAAAGCTTGATCTGCTAAAAAATCTGATTTGTTGAAATTATCGAATCAGTTGCAAGGTATATTTCTCGGACTTTTTTCTCAGTCAACTAGAGGTTATAAGGCTTTAGGACTTAAGGGTGTTGATGGACGTGATTGAGATATTCATCTTGACTCACAATATAAACTTTCAGCCAAGCCATATCAAATTAGTGTACACCAAACGTGCTCTGCAAACATCCATCCATCATATCCCGTCCACACACATTTGTCCACTTATCTGATTCCACCAAATGGAGACTTAGTTCGGCTTCTTACTTCACCGCATTGCTCGCTCATGTTGTTGGGTCGTACGCCACAGAAGGACTTACCTACAATTGCATTAAAGGGATGCAAATCACAAATTAATGAAAGAAAAAAAGCATAGGTGCTGTTTTCTTTAGAAATTGAGCCGACGCTGATGGATCTGCTTATGATCAACGAAATGGACACTTATACAGACGAAACCCTCGTGCAGAACAGGTCCATCTTTTGAAGAACTATCCCATTCCTCATCATAAGCCTCCCATTCATTATCATAAACCACCCGATCATAAGAGATTCTTAAATTCCCATCAAAATCCTTGAGGAATTTCTTGGCCTTGTCTTTGCGTTCTTTGTATATCTTCAAAACTTCTCTCTCGAGCTGAGAAACACCGAAAGGCAAGAACTGACCCATGTGGCGCACAAAGGAATGTTGTCTCCTTCAGAACGGTAACATAGGAGGCATGTCACTTTCAAGCTTCTTGCCTAAATCATCAACATAAACCACGCAGACCATGCATGTTAGTGTTTCAATCAGCTATAAATTGTTCATCATAAGGCATTTATTTTACCTTTGAAATCTGAGAAAAGAGATGCAAATAACAACAAGTTTGGTAATAGTGATTTAGAGATCTCTGATGCTGTTTGCGCTAGTCCGTATTTAGCTTTACGCTGAAGGCATATGAAATCATTTGTAGCAAACTCCAAAAGATAGCCTTTGGAAATCTAAACTTGGTTAGCGATTGCCATTTTTGTTCTATGGTAGGCACGGCTCCGATGATATGTTTGTGTTTGAATTTATATTTGAAACAGATGAGTGGTTTACTCTCTAAAACAGGTGATGCAATATGACTACCAATCAAAAACTATACGTCCATTATGTTATGTTATCTAAACATGAGGATGTTCTCTCACTCTCATGCATTGGTGAATTGTTTGAGCTAACTAAAACTACCAATTCCGAAAAACTGAAAGATGTATAAATGCAAAAGTCAATAACTATGGGCAAAATATAAATTATAAGCGTATAATATGTATTCGGTCTTAAATTCTCAAATCCAATAATATGCATTTAGTTAAGCGGCGTTGTATACATGCAGAGCACATATATAAGATTAAATAATAGACTTAGACCTATAGTCGGTGCCTCCTTGAGTCACATAGTCGAAAGCATGCATGCAAGTGAATTACATATAAAGCTTAGTTGAAAATAACAAATTATCGATATTTTTAATTTTTGATGAAATGTTAACGCTAACAGAGAAAGGTGTTGCTATTTTTCTTCAAATAGAAGACAAAGTAGAAAAATGAAAACATAGCTGTAAAGGTGTTGTCATGGCTTAACTTATCATTGTTGTCTTCATCATGTGAGCCACCCAAAAGTCAAATGTTCTTTTTGTAATGTCCTTAACTTATCATTGTTGTCTTCATCATTGTTGTATTCGGTTTACTTTTTATAATTAAGTAAATCGAAACCATGAATTAACATAATCGGATTAGACTAATTTGCTCAAATTAAATACACATTTTGTTGGGAAAATGAAACTGATTAAAGTGAACCAAACTAATTTTGGTTTCACTTTGGTGCATATTCATAAAAAGGAAGAACCAAATCAAATTTGAATTTAAATTTCCATTAGCGAATAACTGTTTCACTTTATTATAGTATTAAAGTCAAGTTTTAATTTAATTCAAATTATTCGAAGTACTTCAGAAAAATGTACATGGTACCACAAAAAAGTAGCATGCGGATCACTTCATTGCAAAGTGATTCCCATAAACTTGCATGTAATATTGATCACATTTATAAATATCCCATTAATGTATTACTTAGAATTGCATAAAGTGGACGCGAAACTCTCTCTAACTATTTTGTAGATATTCATATACTTTGTATCGATTGGTTTAATTATACGAGGTTAAGTTGACGCTAACATTATTTATCAAAATTTAGCAAAAAAAACATCGTTTTTCAACTGTGGTCATTATTTTTCTTTCATTTAACGAACTGATATTTAAAATATTTCTAGCATATATCCCTATAATTAAGGGCTGTGTTTTAAAACATTAATTAACGGGCTTACAGAGTTATCTCTTTGAAGTACATCGGTGCATACAAATTTGAAGGGGTTCCCTCCGCAAATTGGTACGCCGTTAGGGGACCGATATACTCTTAAAGCTCTATTTGTTCCAATCTTTTTCTAGCTCTATATTGTTCAAGTTTTTATTTAGTTTCCACTCTTGTACATAAATCTTTTTGTTGATCAATAAAGTTGAAATTTCAACAAAAAGAAAACGTTTGCAGACCTACTTAAGTTCTATGTATTAAGATCATTGATATACTGTTTTACAATTATTTTTTAGGATACATTGTTCTAAATAAAATTTAGGCCATAGTATTTGTAAAAATATACTATATTTTATTTTAATTAAAGTGATTAGCCAAATAAAAAAAATTTGTTTAGTAATCTGATCATATAATTCCTTATTTATTAACAAGCCCGTTTTGTAGTCCCAAAATTTAAAACCAAACTAATGAGTCCCAAATTTTAAAACCAAACTAATGATCATATAGTACCTCATGCCTCATATTTAACATTTTTTTTGGCCAAGAACATTTTCAGAAATTTTAATCAGATCATCATAATCTGACTGACTGGTCCACTTACAAATGTGAAAAGAGAGTTGGTCAAGGCTTTTTTTTATGGTAGACTAGTTTTTTCTTTTTGTAATCGGACGACTCTCATTGGCTGAATTTATTAGGATTCTTCAATTAATCTCAGTTATATTGAGAAAGTTTTAACCTAGATCGTAATAAGTAGTTTAGAAACCTTTTTGCGATCAATAAAAAACTTGAAGTATTATATATATACAATGTTGTTTTGTTATGTACTATATAGTATAAAAATTTGTTAAATTACAAAACCAAAAAATAATATTTGTTAAATTACGTAGCTATCCTGAAAGGTAAGCATCCATATTTCATATAGCAACCCTTAATTATTTAAAAGTTTTTTAAAAAAAATTCCCCAACTTTATATTGAAAACCCCACCATATCTAACTATATAAACCATATCACAGCACTTGAACCATACCATCATTCATACCATCAAACTATCGAATCCTAAAGCACACACCAACTGAAAAAAGAAACACCTTTTTATTTCTTTTGTTAGGTTTGGCAATGGATCTAGCCAAACACACAAGACTTCAAATATTGGGATGCATACTCCTTGCATCACTTGCACTAACAATGGCTCAAACACCACCGGGCATAGCCAATAACCCAAGCCATGCAACATGTAAGATCAAGAAGTACAAACATTGCTACAACTTGGAACATGTTTGCNTCGAGATGTTATTACCGTTGAAAAGAATGAGAACTTTATTTACCAGGACTCAGACCCGTAAGCTTAGATGCAGCCTCTGCTAGAAGAAATGGTCGGTAACATAGGAGGCATGTCACTTTCAAGCCTCTTGCCTAAATCATCAACATAAACCACGTAGACCAATAGACCATGTTAGTGTTTCAATCATCTATAATGATTGTTCATCATAAGGCATTTATTTTACCTTTAAGATCTGATGCAAATAACAAGTTTGGTAATAGTGATTTAGAGGTTCTCTCACTCTCATGCATTGGTGAATTGTTTGAGCTAACTAAAACTACCAGTTCCGAAAAACTGAAAGATGTATAAATACAAAGTCAATAACTATGAGCAAAATATAAATTATAAGCGTATATTATTTATTCGATCTTAAATTCTCAAATCCAATAATATGCATTTAGTTAAGCGGCGTTGTATACAGCAGAGCACATATATAAGATTAATATATAGACTTAGACCTATTGTCGGTGCCTCCTTGAGTCACATATATAGTCGAAAACATGCATGCAAGTGAATTACATATAAAGCTTAGTTAAAAATAACATATTATCGATAGTTTTAAACTCTGATGAAATGTTAACGCTAACAGAGAAAGGTGTTAATTTTTCTTCAAATAGAAGACAAAGTAGAAAAATGAAAACATAGCTGTATAGGTGTTGTCTTGGCTTAACTTATCATTGTTGTCTTCATCATGTGAGCCCCCCAAAAGTCAAATGTTCTCTTTTGCAATGTCCTTCGTCTCTTCAACCAAAAAAAATGTCTTTCATCTCTTTACGAATTTAATTAACGTTTAATATACCCTTTAAAGCAAAAAAATTTGTTAAAGCTTAACAAATTTATTAACAGGGATAAAACCACCAAAGTTTAATTGTCAGTTACGGTGAGGAATCGTCAGTTAGTTTTACCCAAACGGAGAACTGTTTCACTTTATTATATTAAACTCAAGTTTTAATTTAATTCAAAATATTTGAAGTACTTCAGAAAAATGTGCATGGTACCACAGAAAAGTAGCATGCGGATCACTTCATTGCAAAGTGATTCCCCATAAACTTTCTTGTAATACTAATCACATTTATAAATATCCATTAATATATACTGTATTACTTAGAATTGCATAAAGTGGATGCGAAACTCTTTCTAACAATTTTGTAGATATTCATATGCTTTGTATCGATTGGTTTAATATGATGGTGACTTGATGACACTAACATATTATCAACGATGGTCATTATTTCTTTCATTTAATCAACTGGTATTTACAATATTCTAGCATATATCCCTATAATTAAGGGCTGTGTTTTAAAATATTGACCGGCTTACAGAATTATTCCCTACTTTTAGTTTTAATTTTCGTTCTAAACTTATTTTTTTGTTTAAAATTATTTGTCATTTTTCAGTTTTTAATGCATATTTATGATAGGTTTTCAGTTTATCCCTATTTTTTTAACTTATTAATTACTTATATCAAATAAAATAGTATATTAATTAAAAATAAAATAAAAAAATTGATTGTTTTCTTAACATATGTGAAACAATACAATTAAAAAAAAAGGAATATATCTTCGACGTACATCGGTGCATACAAATTGGAGGGATCCGCAAATTGTTTCGCCGTTAGGGGACCGATATACTCTTAATTAAAGCTCTATTGTTAAAATTATTATTTAATTTCCACTCTTGTACATAATTTTTTTAATTTTGTTGATCAATAAATTTGAAATTTCAACAAAAATAAAACGTACTTAAGTTCTATGTATTAAGATCATTGATATAGTGTTTTACAATATATTTTTGGGATACATTGTTCTAAATAAAATTTATGCAATAGTATTTGTAAAATAAACTATATTTTATGGTAATTAAAGTGATTAGGCAAATAAAAAATTGTTTAGTAATCTGATCATATAATTTCTACACATTAACAAGCCCATTTTCTAGTCTCAAAATTTAAAACCAAATTACTGATCATATATATATACCCTCATGCCTCATATACATTTTATTTTTATTTTTATATTTTGGCCAAGAACATTTTTAGAAATTTTAATCAGATCGTCATAATCTGACTGACTGGTGCACTTACATTGGCTGAATTTATTATGAATCTTCAATTAATCTCAGTTATATTGAGAAAGTTTTAACCTAGTATAGTAGTTTAGAAACCTTTTTGCGATCAATAAAAACTTGAAGTACGCATATAGAATATATAATGTTGTTTAGTTATGTACTATATAGTATAAATATTTGTTACATTACAAAACCAAAAAATAATATTCGTTAAATTACGTAGCTATCCTAAAAGGTAAGCATCCATATTCCATAGTTATAAGAACCCTTAATTTAAAAAGGATTGTTTTTTAAATAAATCCCAACTTTATTATATTAAAAACCCAAGCATATCTATCTATATAAACCATATCACAGCACTTGAACCACATCATCATTCACACTATCAAATTAATCCTAACACACACAACAACTGAAAAAAAGAAACACCTTTTCATTTCTTTTGTTAGGTTTGGTAATGGATCTAGCCAAACAAACAAGAGTTCAAATATTGGGATGCATACTCCTTGCATCGCTTGCACTAACAATGGCTCAAACACCACCGGGCATAGCCAATAACCCAAGCCATGCAACATGTAAGATCAAGAAGTACAAACATTGCTACAACTTGGAACATGTTTGACCCAAGTTATGTCCCGACTCTTGCCATGTTGAATGTGCTTCTTGCAAGCCCATTTGTGGCCCTCCTTCCCCAGGCGATGACGGTGGTGATGATGACGGTGGATACACTCCACCGGCTCCAGTTCCACCTGTTTCACCACCACCTCCTACACCTTCCGTGCCAAGCCCTACTCCACCTGTTTCACCACCGCCTCCCACTCCTACACCTTCCGTGCCAAGCCCTACTCCCCCTGTTTCACCACCGCCTCCCACTCCTACACCTTCCGTGCCAAGCCCTACTCCCCCTGTTTCACCACCGCCTCCCACTCCTACACCTTCTGTGCCAAGTCCCACTCCACCAGTTTCACCACCGCCTCCGACTCCGACACCGGCCGTGCCAAGTCCCACTCCACCAGTTTCACCACCGCCTCCGACTCCGACACCAGCCGTGCCAAGTCCCACTCCACCAGTTTCACCACCGCCTCCGACTCCTACACCGGCCGTGCCAAATCCTACTCCACCATCTCCACCACTACCACCACCACCTACTCCTACACCAGCCGTTCCAAGCCCTCCTGATGTTACTCCCACTCCTCCTACTCCATCCGTTCCAAGCCCTGATACTCCCACCGCACCACTCCCTCCATATTCCCCACCCGCGGTTCCTACTCCCTCCGTTCCAAGTCCCACTCCTACACCTCCGTTGACCCCAACTCCTTATCCTTCCGTCCCTGTTCCAAGTGCTCCAAACTCTCCTCCTTACGTTCCCCCATCCTCTCCTACTCCAACGCCTCCATCAGACGGCGAGGCAGGAGCAGGAGACAGAAGGGCCAGGTGTAGGAAGACGGACTCTCCATGTTACGGAGTTGAGTACACTTGCCCGGCCGCTTGTCCCCGTTCTTGTGAAGTCGACTGCGTCACTTGCAAGCCTCTTTGCAGTATGTCATCTCCATAAAGCAAATAGCTCCTCCTACTTTGTTCCTTAATATATGCTAAGTCGTGAAACGTACGTTGTGATGCAGATTGCGACAAGCCAGGATCTGTTTGCCAAGATCCGCGTTTCATCGGAGGAGACGGCCTCACCTTTTACTTCCACGGCAAGAAAGACTCCAACTTCTGCCTCCTCTCAGATCCTAACCTTCACATCAACGCACATTTCATCGGTAAGAGAAGGTCTGGTATGGCACGTGACTTCACTTGGGTCCAATCCATTGCCATACTCTTCGGCACTCACCGTTTCTACGTCGGAGCCCTCAAGACCGCCACGTGGGACGATTCCGTTGACCGGATCTCCGCCTCTTTCGACGGAAATGTTATCTCGCTTCCTCAGCTAGACGGTGCCACATGGACTTCATCCCCAGGAGTTTACCCTACCATATCGGTCAAACGAGTCAACGCTGACACTAACAAACTCGAGGTACGACCTCATAAAATATTTACTTTATCCACAAACTCATTTAATCTCAAAGGAACAAAATCAAAATACACAAAATGAAAAATTATCTCATTCTTGGATATATTACAATATATAAAATTTCCGTATTTGGTTATGCATTCAAGGACATTTGTGTTAATAAATGCTAATCTTGTTTGATTATTATTTATTTTTTCAAATAACAAACGCAAACGAAAAAATTGTAATTTTTGGATATTTTTTCTAAATTTTTAGTAATCAATTCATAATAACTTGGTCTACATATACACATTGTTTTTAGGTTGAAGTAGAGGGCTTGCTTAAGATCACAGCAAGAGTGGTGCCAATAACAATGGAAGATTCAAGAATCCAAGGCTACGACGTGAAGGAAGAAGACTGTCTAGCTCACATCGACTTAGGCTTCAAGTTCCAAGACCTAAGCGACAAAGTCGATGGTGTTTTGGGACAGACTTATAGGTCTAACTACGTTAGCCGAGTCAAGATCGGAGTCCACATGCCTGTGATGGGTGGTGACAGAGAATTTCAGACCACCGGACTTTTTGCACCTGACTGCTCAGCCGCAAGGTTCATCGGTAACGGAGGCAGCAACGGTGGACGGAGCAAATTGGAGCTCCCTGAGATGAGTTGTGCCAGTGGCGTTGGTGGCAAGGGAGTGATCTGCAAGAGATAGACACTTCTTTGTTCTTTTGACTTAATTCGTTACTACTACCACTAAACAATATGGTAATTACAATATTATAACTTAATAAAATGTGTAACACGGTTGTTCTTTTTTTCCTATAACAATAAAATCATCGAGAAAGTAAACATGTAATGTGAGATATAATCATATAAATGTAATTTACTTTTTTCATGAATATATTGAAATGTGAATTCATATTAATTTCTTCCTTTTTTTCTTTAGATAACAAGTAAAACAATTAGGAGAAACAAGATGACAACCGAAGGAAGAGTTGTCAGCGCATCAAAATATGTCAGCGGATATGTAGCGGAGAAATTGATATAGAGACTGAAAATGCAAAACCTAACGCAGTAAAAATAAACCAAATAGTAGAAAAAACAAGAATTACGCTGTGCGTTAGCTTATCTGGAAACTGGAAATATAAATTTTTTTCTCTAATATGAAATGTTTTTTGTTTTTCTTAATTACAAAATATAGACTATAGACAATCTTATTATACAAAGTAGGATGCGTCAAAGTTAATAATTAATATGATCGCGACACATGGCAGGTTAATTGATAAGATTTTGACATGTTTTGATTAAAATTTTATTATAAATAAAAAATATACTTATCCTTAAAAAAAAGAAAATATTATTATTTTAAAAACAAAACTAATCTTATTAAAATAAAAGGAAAAATAAAAAACCATATTTCAATTAGAAAAAGGAAAATAAAAACAAAAGTAAATAAAATATTTCAATTTTACTATAAAAAAAGTAAACGTCAAAGTTAGTAATTAATATGAGCGTGACATGTGGCAAGTTATTCAATAAGAGTATATGCGGATCATAATCTATATTTTAATTATGATAAATCTCATTATTATAAAAGTAGGATAACTAATTTGTCAAAATTTTAGAATAAATATATATATATATATAGATAAAACATTAGAAATATTCATAATTCATATAAAAGTATAAAACATATATATTTGAGAATATTTTGTTTTTACAAATTATCTGATTTTGTTTTCAATTTATTTTTACAGATTTAAACTATCTTATTAAAAACCCACATATATGCAGGTCATATTCTAGTAATATAGTAAAAACAAATAACCAGGAAGACAATAAAAAATAACTGGTCATATATTAAGATCATCTGTTTTTAAAAATCTTTTTTCTAATCTATTAATTAGTAATTTAATTTGGTTACACTCCAACAAAATGTGCTACCATGCAAAGGTAGCATACCGATCGCTAATTCACTTCATAATGAAGAGATTCTCCCATAAAGATGAAAACATACATATCAAATTATTTTCTCCCAGAAATATGGGTACATACCGTCGGAAACATTATTTAACTTCCGAAATATATGGTTTACAAAGCCGAAGACTTCTCTTGTTTTTTAATTCCAATTAACTTAACTTTTAACTCTAAAAGTCTTAACCAAGAAAAGATACCTTGATTTTGTTAATCTATATTAAGGATTGTTTAAGTATCAAGTTATTTTTTCAGGGCCAATCAAATGGTTCGACCAAAATTAAGAGGCTTTTTCGTTAAGTTCCCTTTTCTTAGTGGTATCATTCGTGGAGCAAGGTCTTAGCAAAGGAATTGAACCTTCCTCTTCAGATTGTTCGCATGGCGTAAGTTTCTTGGTGGATGAGGAGGAAGAAAGTAGTCGTGTGTGTCTATTTAGATAAGAAATACATATGGAACATGAGACCAACTTCAAAGACGAGTGAAATTTGGAGTATCTATACATGCGAATCATATTGGCCACTCGTATTTCCATTTTTTGTTTCTTTACTGTCGCCTCCAGATTTTTCTTGGAACAACGTAACAAGAAACATCTACTAGACATAAGCCAAATACATTTTTCTACCATCATTATGTCAAAGCCAAAGCCTGTGAAATTATTGATACACCATGAATTGTTTTATGATTCCAAAAATAATAAAGTCAAAATACAAAAGACGAGAATAAAACCAACGTATAATTTTGTGCAGTAGTGCTAAAAAGTAAAAAAAAAAAATGACATACTGTAAAAGCCAAAAAGGCCATGGAATTCAACATCACAACACGAAACCATAACACAATGAATGGATTCCATCATCTGATTGATTTAACATTCCCTGTTTTTATGTACACATCTTCCTTCTTCTTGTTTTTTTTTTTTTTTTATCATCGTTCTTCAATCGCTTTCATAGTCGTCTTCATCTCCAAACGAGAACACAGATGCATCAGCCGCCATAACCTTGAACTCACTACTCTCTGAGCTTGACACGTTGACCCCAGACCCAGTGGCTTTCTCGGTCGCTTCACCCTTGCTAACCGTTCCTTGTGATGATCCCTTGTTTCCAGAAATAGACACTTTCTCAGCCGCACGAGTCAGACCAGAGGTTTCATCTGCCTTCTGTTTGGATTCTTGGGTTTGAGAAGAAGCCGATGATGTGTTTTTGGTTGTGCCAGCTGAGTCTGCTTCGTTATCAGAGAACACATCGTCCTTGTCAGGGTTCTCTGTTTCTTTATTGGCTCCTGGAACCGGTGTGACACCTTCAACAGGGGAAGAATTGGCTGCTGAAGTTTCTTCGGGTGCTTTGGATGCTGTTTCAGAACTAGGGTTTGCAGGGATTGTTGGGTTGATATCAGCAAGAACAACTTCGACCATAAATCCAGGCGAAGGTAGCTTCCTCTGTATTGGAACAAAGCCCAAACACAAAGTTATATCATTTCAAACCAGAAAATTGATAGAGAAAGAGCCCAACCTCGACTTCACACACACAAAGTCAAGCATTCAGTAATTACCTTGTCAAACCCGTCAAGTTCACTGGTTTTAAGAATCACTCTGTTCTCCATCATTGTTGTGTTTAACCAGCTGAGAATAAGAATACAGAAAAGCTCCGTGAGAGAAGCAGAAAGGAAAGTTATCTTGGTAATGGATTTGGATAACGATGTCTTAGCTTCCGAACCAGTAAAAATCTCCTTGGCGATCGTGAAAATGGATTTTGAAGTCCCCAGCTAACTCTGTTAGACCGGGCTCTCCGGGTAGGGCAAAGACCATAACCCCTTTCTTTGGCGCACTGAACCAAAAGTCTTCAGGCTGCAAAAAGCATAAAAGTTCCACTAAACCATACAATGCGAATTCACAAAGGCTTTAACGAAATACTTGATAGCAATAGACAGTGGCTTACCGATAGATCCTTGGTCCGGGGATGCTTTTTCGTGGTAAAGAGAACACCTGCATATAAGTTACAAGAAGATATTAGCTCAGCGTGATACTAGCTATATAAGTTGTCATGAAACAATGATCGACCAACTGACCATTGTGATCCGAAATGGTGATGGATGGCCTGATCCAATAAGGACACCTATGGAGCCGGAATCCCCTAAGCATACACCTAAATAAAAGGAATTGTACGATGTCAATACACAAACTCTATGCAACATTAAGGTATGTGAATAAGCAGCTTACTTGCGTCCGGGTTGGTTTTCCCCGTTGAAGTAGGTCAATATCCGTTCAAAGTACTTCACATATCTCTATAAAATAACGATTAAACATACTCACTAGTCAGCAGAAGAGCAAACAACGCTTTTATGAGCAGTTTAATTATATACATTGCAAAACTAGACTTACAATTTGGCTAGGCAGCACAAGACCTTTTCCATCCACACATCGTTTCTGATTGTAGAAATCCATGCACTCTTCAGCAGTCGGGAAAAACTATACAAGAAAAGGAAACAAGATTAGTTACCCGTGTTTGACTACGTTTTATACAATGTTTTGATAAATGCTTTACCTTTAGATACAGCAGAAGACTACATATCATAAGCCCTGTCCTCGCCATTCCAGCCTTACAGTGAACAACCACAACATTCTCTATGTCCTCCTTCAACCACGAATATGCACTTTGGCAAAATGAGGTAACCAAATGGATTGGCGGGCAATTGTGATCATCAAATGGGAAACTGGCCACCTGGAGACAAAATTATTAGTGCATGAAAAGATGTTTATGGACATTAAACTTACAAATGAGGGCAAATAGTTTACAATTGTGCCTGCATAATGAGCATAGCTATTAACCTAAAAACATAAATCATGTGGTAGAGAAAAAGTAGATATATAATTTGCAACAGAAAACTGAGCTACTCCAATGCAGCAGATTCTAGCACAGCAGTCCAGGTAAGAAATGAACAAACTATCACAATCTTGTACATATGCCACAAAGTAAATAATTTTTTTTTACTGCAACTGTTTCATAAGTAGCTCAGAGTTAAAAGTAACTTCAAATAGTGCAGTGGGTGATCTATGGAGCAACTTTCCTTAATTTTGGACCAAGGCACTATTACGTGAGGAAGTCATATGCTGGTCAAATGCAAAGAAAAGAGAAAGAAAAAAGTATAGGGTATAACATACCTTCCCTTCAAATAGTGATACATCATACAACCTCTCTGAACAAAGATTGTAAACCTTGTATTTTCCCTACAAAAAGAAAGCAATTATAAGAAAAGCACAAGAGAAGAGCAGAACCTAAACATAAGGCTGCAACTAGAGCATCATGTTAATTTCCAAAAGTTAGATAGCAAGATGGCGTCATTAACAGATTTGATAATTATTAGAGACCCATTAGCTATTGTTGATAATATGAACATCAAAATGCCGAATAAATTTTGCTAACAAATTAGTAGTACTACCTTGTGTTGAGTTTCAAGAAAGTTAATAACTTCTTCCATCTGGTTGCGGTAGAAACCCTGCATTAATGTTTTGAACAAACATTGGCCAGATTAACTTCAAACGAATCAACTTAAAACTAAAATAGAACAGATCCAGGGGCAACGATCACAAGCATACTGATTGACTCACCTCGACATATCCAAAAAAGCCAGAGCTCATATCACCAGCAGGAAACCCCATTGCAATTATGTTCTCTGTTATGTACGTCAGATCCAAATCGAAACCTCCTTCCTGAACCACAAGTCGAACAAAAGAAACATTTAATTTCATATGAGGAAGCAAGCTAGCATGGAAGTAACTGGGTAGCAAAACAGATGACACGGTACTTAGTAATTGTACCTGGTATCTTCTTTTGTTCTGGGATACAGCATGTCGAGCCTTAACCTGTACTGCCTTGACAGCATTCTTTGACGTATCTACCAAACCTTTCGTAATAGTCCCAATGAAACCGGGTTGTGCAGCAGTTGAAGTTCCTTCTGCGGTCTCATCTGGTTGAGGAGATTTCGGAGATAAACGAAGCCCTAACCCACTTGTAAATTTCGCAAAAGCGGACATTTCAGTATTTTCAACAACAGAGTCAGTTTGTGCGGAAGAAAACGGCTGTGGAACTTTCAGATTTTTGGCCCATGTTGATATCCCAGAGGCAGATAGCTTTGATGCTAACCCTTTAGGTGAATCATCGCTTCCAGCTTCAACAGTAGCAGGATGCTGACCATCTGGTGTTCCCGCAGCAGGAGTCTGACCATCTGGTGTTTCCGTGGCAGGAAAATTTGGTGAATCAGATGACATGGTTTCTACCTCTCCTAAAAGGAACACTAAAGCTTGATCTAGAGACCGAGATGTGAATTACACGAAGTCGAAAATCCCCTTTTCTGCAGGCATCACATTCAACAATATACATTGAGTAAGACAATTTCTAAATCTAATCTGCAAAGTCAGGATAATAATTGAGACTTGAAGATCAAAATCAAGCTAAAATGTAGAGAAAATATGGATTTCGCACAAGTGTTTGAAATCTTTTGCTCTAAATCATCATTTCCGAATTCTAAGTCGCCTAAAATGACCATCGTCTCGTTCTGAATCAGAAAAGAAGAAAAACCAAATAAATCCCAATTAACCCGTAGTTATGCATTCACATGCACATTCGACGAATTAACCAGATAAAACAACAATTAATGGGCGATCACCACATGATCCTCGATAATAAGCAGAAAAGGTAGGCTAAAAGTAGTAACCTATCGGACTCAGAGAACCAAAACTCAAATCTCGCAACCAGATCAGACAAAAAAAAAGGATCACAGAATCATGACCAAATTCAGAAAATCTAAAGCATAGGAGCTAGAAAAAACCTCAGAGATCGAGAACAATATCCAAAGAAAAAGCTCCTGTTGATGAGAATCGAAACGAACAAGTAGAAAAATTTGACGCGCGCGAGGTTAAAGAGCTAGGGTTCGAGGATTTCAGATATCCGAGAGAGAGAGAGAGAGAGAGATTGGGCAAACACAGTATTGGAGATCAAGTCACGTGAGAGTTGCGGTCAACAATAAATCGGTGCCGTTAGATCTACAGACGTTTTGATGGTTTTGGTCTTTTGGATCTAAATCGAACGTTGCACGTGATGTCTCCCCTTTCTCGTATTTAAATTTAAACTTTCTTAATTTGTATGTTGAGGATAATAACATTTGTATTTTCCGTTCAACCGTAATAAAAACTGTTGCAAGAAATTCAACAAGCAAGCTTAAAGAACCCACAAGCTTAGAGATTGGACATTGGTTTTCTTGAAAACTTGATTATGCGTTTCAATGGAAACATTAGTACATGTTGATGAGTAACAGCTTTCTTCAAATACTTCTCATATATCGTCACTAGGAACATCCTCATAACCATCAATAGTAAAGATGAAACGGATGAAACAGAACACATAAAGTACTAAACGTAACTATAATCAAAGTATAAACACGGTCATTAAGTTGGTTTTACAAACCTTATTGTCCTTGCACGCGGTACACATAGAGGTACTAAACGTAATTATGAATAATCAAAACAAGGCCCAACAACAAAATAACTCAAAAACAAACAAAAAAGCCAATTTAAACACACTTGCAGGCAACAAATCAAATGGTGCGTTGTTGGACTTGATTGGGTATACGGGGCGTACTGCGACTGCACATCTCCCGGTTGAGTTATGGAAGTTACGTTGGAGCCTAATGTATCCGTTTTCTCCCCAGTTCGATCCCCATGAGTTACGAATAATCCAGTAGTCTTCACCACTTGATGTTGATCCATACCCCACGACTAGCACATTGTGGTCTCCATACGAATCAGTACATGGTCCTGTAAACACACCCTGAGGAAAACAAAAAAAGAAAATTTCATCACAACATATAATAATAATATATTGGGTTTTAAGAAGGAAAAAAAATCAAGCTTTTTGGGTGAGAGTGTCAATTGGAATTACAGATTTGTAGCCTATCATGTCACTGGCATAAATCATAACACTAATAGGTTGATGAGCAACAGCTTTCTTCAAAGACATCTCATCGTACTGAGGAACACCTTCATGACCATCAATGGTAACAAAACGAGCGGTAACCATCTGCGGGATGAAAACAAGAACACATGATAAGTTACCAAGATTGAAACCATAATCAAAATAATAATGTGGTTGTGTTTTTACAAACCTCAATGGCCTTGCACGCGGCAGTATCATTGTCAGCATAAGGGTAAACTTCATCTGTCATGATACCGCCGTTTCTTATAATGAAGTCAAAAGCGAATTCTGCTTGACCTCCAAGGCATCCAAAGTTGTCGACCCCTCTGTCGCAGTCAATGAGTTCTTGTTCCGACAAAGATATCAGTTCTCCGGTTGCGATCTTGTTTATACCTTCCACCGCTCCAACCGCCGAGAACGCCCAACAACCTCCTACATTTATCAACCAACCGCAAACGCGATCACAATCCAAAATTCAAATTAATGATTTAACGCTAAGGAAAACTTGAAACTCATACCGCACTCTCCTTGTTTCTTGACCGGAACAACAGCACCTTTCTCTCTCCAATCGACTTCATCAGGCAAAACATCTCCTTCCTTGTACAGATACCTCTCTGTTATCACTGATCCGCTCACCATTTCCATCTTCTTCCCCTCCAAGTACATAGCTCGAAACTCATCATCCTTCAGATCCGCAAACTGGTTCAACCCGCGTTCGTAACTCTGGTTCGGAACCGAGTTGTGTTCTTCGATGAGCTTCAAGTTGTCTTTGAAGATCTTGAACCGTTTCTCTTTCTCCCCAAGACCATTATAGTTCTTACGATTCTCCACCAGCCATCGCTCGTACATCAGCCGCTTCTCCGCTTCATTCCGCTGCGGCTCTGTTGCGGTGACGACGCCCTGAGACAAGGAAATTAGTAACACCGACAGTATCAAGAGAGCTAGGGCTATAAAACTTATAGCCATTGTTTTTTTTTTTTTCTTTCTGTTGTTTTGTTGCACTTGAGATTTCTGCAACTGTTAAGTCAAAAGTATTTGAGAAATTTTGGTCGAGAGAAGGGGACAAAGAAAACAAAACAGAAAAAGCCAATGGAGAGTCACATGGCTCTAACGTGCCATTACATATTTTATTGGCTATCTTATTTCTATATTTACATTTACAGCCTGTTTTCTCAGTTTTAAAAGTTTATACGCGGGTCAGGCGAATTAGATGAGGCAAATTAAACAAATACATATCGAGCAGTTGGGGGTAGTACTGGGCATTCGGGTCCTCGGTTCGGGTCGGGTCGGGTAGTTCGGGGTTCGGGTAGTTCGGGTAGAGGTGTCTAGGACCCATTCGGATAAATCACATTTCTCGGTTCGGTTCGGTTCGGGTAGTTGTCGGTTCGGGTCGGTTCTGGTAAATTATATGAAACCCGAAGAAGGCCCGAAAAAATAATCGTAGAACCGTTTTGACCCGATTTGGAACCGAAGTACCATATTGGACCCGAAGGACCCGAAAAGACCCGAAAATGTGAAAAAGAAACGATTGAAAACATAAACTTCAAATCTCAAATTGTGCAAACTTACACAAGAGAACAACATGAATGTTAAATTCAAGTTTTTAAAAACATGAAAGAACAGAAATATAACAGAAAATGACATAACCACCATTCAAGTTCAACCAAAGACAACAAATTCAAGTTCAACCAAAGACAATACTACCAAAACAAAATTCAAGACTCAAGGAACCCATAAATGATACCTTTTAGCCGAAAAGGAGTCGGCATCGCATTTTGCCATCATCTTCTTCAAGTTCAACGCCTGCCTCACCTTCTGCCAAATCATTCTTATCCGAAGATGCTGATGAATCCATCTGCGATCCACACCAGAAAATACATGATCAATTCACAAATCAAAACTTTGATTCTCTAAAAGTCTAAACCAAGCCAAGCGTAACCTGTTTGGTTGAAAAGAAAACTACAAACTGAGCTACCAAAAATGAAAGGTAAGTTCTGTAATTGATTAAGACAACACGGAAGGAGATAAGAATACATAACCATTATGTGGAATTGTGGATTGTGGTCTCTCTCTCATAGTCTCATTACAGGTTCATTAACTCTCTTAGCTTGTCTTGTTGTCTTATCCAAAGAAAAAAAAGAGTTCATCTACGATTCTCCTACGATTCATAAACCAAACATAAACCAAGTGTATAAAAGAGACATAAACAAACCAAACATAAGCCATCTCTCTTCACTTCAAATCATCAATACACGATCAATTCACATCGTTCATCCTCAAATCAATTCACATCGCTCTTTCTCAAATCAATTCACATCAATACACGATCGATTCACATCTTAGAAACCTAAAATCAATAAACATAAGTAAAAAAAAAGTAGATACAAAAAAGTATCCTCGTCACAGAGAATCTGTTAAGAAGTTACAGAGATAAGTGGATGCAACAGAGAGTCATTTGTGATTTTGAATACCATAAAGGCATAAAACGTGACATCGATTCACTAAGACAGTTCGAAACTTCCATGACAACATCCGTTGAATCGATTTAAAAACAGACAAGAGAGAGAAAAAAAAATCGAAACGAACAAGAGAAAAGAAAATCGCAGAGTTACGGAGAATCGCAGAAAAAGGAAAATTAGAGAAGAAGATGTTATTACCTGTGATTGATTTACGTTTCTGAAGGAGGAGGAGAGGAGACGAAGGTGGTGGTGATCAATTAGGGTTCGGGGATTTTCCAATTAGGGATTTCGGGAATTGAATGAAACACATTCGATTCAACATATAATAGAATTGTAATGTTTTATGGTTTGTTGGTTCGGGTATTTCGGGTAACCGATCATTTATCGGGTTTTATCCGAACCGAACCGAAACCCGAACCAATAATTATCAAAACCCAATCGGTTAATCGAAGAGAACCGAACCCGAACCGAACCGAGTTTTTCGGGTCGGGTCGGTTCGGGTCCGTCGGGTCCGGGTCGGATGCCCAGGCCTAGTTAGAACGACTAGGCGATCGAGCAAAGGAAGGAGTTCTACTGCCAAGATCGAGTAAGAGATCGACGAACAAGGTCGATCTCTAACCTTATCCGGACAGCTCACATTTTGGAGCTTAGTGAGGGGACCATTACCTTTTTTGTATAAAAGGACCTTGACCTATTTTTGGCAAAGAATCCGAAAACTTGCGTTTTGTCTCCTCCTTCTTTGAGCAAAACCACCATTGTTAGTCTTTTCAAATTTTTTATGTTTTAGAAAACTTTAATCTTTCAAGTTTATCTTAAGTACTTTGTTAATTGTTTTGTTTAATTGTTTAATCATGTTTAGCTTTTCTTCTTTTACGTTTTCCAGCATCTTAATCATGCATAGTGAGTAATAATCTTGTGGGTTTTCGGTTTGAGGTGATTAAGTGTTTTAAGGGTTTAACCTTTGGTCTTTTTCTTGTTCTTTAAACCATTCTCTTCTTGGATTTGGGCGTGTAAGGCCTAGAGGATCTCGAGAGAGACATCTTTGATCCAGGGATTTCCTTGTCCTAGACAGATCTAGGAGATCCCCTAAATCCAAATCNCCTTCTTCGTGACAACTACCCATGCCCAAGTAGTCCACCGACGGCTCTGGCCGTGGCCATCGAGGCCTTGGCCGTTTCCAGGGTACCAGCCACAGCCATTAGATAAATTTTATGCAACTGTTAAGTCAAAAGTCCGTATTTAACAGTCATTTAAATTTTAGATAAATTATTCACCTAATGAGATTTATGCAACTGTTAAGTCAAAGTAATAAGAAAGAAAAACAAAGAGAAAAGTGGAGAGCGAGAGGGATAGTCGGAGAAACGTGTTCCTCGTAATGCGTTATTCACCTGAGATTTATGCAACTCTTAAGTCAAAGTAACAACCAACAAAACACAAAGACAGAAGTGGAGAGCGAGAGGGATAGTCGGAGAAACGTGTTCCTCGTAATGCGTCAGATAGATGATACAAAAACCAATGGTGAAAAAATTATTTAACATTTTGTCAATTGAACTTAAAAATTATTTAACGTTGATAATTTGTGACACTTTCAAATGCTTTGAGGTGGGAACCCCATTGGATTATGGAGTCAATATCAAAACCAAATCAAATCTCAGACAACAAATCAAATGAAGAGACCGACTTTGTCGGGTAAGAAGCCATCATTGCCACACCACATTTCCCGGTTGAATCATCGATGTTACGTTGGAGCCTAACGTATCCCCTTTCTCCCCAATTAGATCCCCAAGAATTACGAATGATCCAGTAATCTTCACCACCACCTGAGGACCCATACCCAACAACTACCACACCATGGTCCAAAGATATTCCACATGTTCCTGTTAACACTCCCTGAGGAAGAAGACAACAAAAAAACATAGAAACTTGGGTTTCAAGAATACACACAATATCCAAGAATTAAGTTTTTTTTTTTTTTTTGTGGGGAAAATTACAGATTTGTAAAGCTGGAATTCTCGGCCACTAGCTTCAATGGCAACACTAACAGGCTGATGAGCAACAGCTTTCTTCAATGACTTCTCATCGTCTCTAGGAACATCCTCATAACCATCGATCGTAACAACACGAGTGTTATTCTTCTTCAGGATGCATGAAAGAACACATAAGTTACCAAATCGAAACCATAATCAAGACTACAAAAAATAAGAGTTGTCATTATGTTGATTTATTAGAAACCTTATCAGCATTACAGAAGATACCATCAGTGGCGGTATAAGGGTAATCTTCATCTGTCTGAATACCACCGTTTTTCACAATGAACTCAAAAGCATAGTTCATGATACCTCCATCGCATCCAGCGTTGACGAAGCCTCTGTCGCAGTCAACGAGTTCTTGCTCCGACAGAGATACCAATTCCCCTGTCTTGATCTGGTTTATCCCTTCCACCGCTCCAATAGCCGAAAACGCCCAACAACTTCCTATTTATCAAAGAGATCGCAATCTCAATCTCAATCCAAAACCAAATGCTAAGAAAACTGAAATCGTAGATTCATACCACAGTTTCCTTGATCTTTAACTGGAACAACTGCTCCTTCCTCTCTCCAATCGACTTCATCGGGCAAAACATCTCCTTCCTTGTACAAATACCTCTCTCCTTTCACTGAATCCATAGTCCTCTCCGGTTTCCTCCTCAGGTAAACCTCTCGGAACTCATCGTTCGTCAGATCTGCGAACCGGGTCAACCCGAGTTCGTAAGTCCGGTTCGGGACGGAGTTGTGCGCTTCGACGAACTTCAAGTTGTCTTTGAAGATCTTGAGCCGTCTCTCTTTCTCTCCAAGACCGTTATAGATCTTCCGATTCTCCACCAGCCATCGCTCGTACATGAGCCGAACCTCCGCCTCATTCCCCTGCGACTCTGTTGCTGTGACGACGCCGAGAGATGAGGAGAGTAGTAATACCGAGAGGATCACGAGAGCTATGGTTATAATAAATCTTATTGGAGTAGCCATTGGTTTTGCTTCGTTTTCCTAATTTGATCTGTTTGTGTCAGTGAGATTTTTTTGCAGAGAGTGATTGGGATTAGTTGTGTTTTGGGATTGGCTGTGACGTGTCAATTTTGTAGTCATATAGTTTATTCCGAGAAACATTATTATTGTATTCAAAATGACATCATATGATTGTAATTTCTTTCATTTGATAGAGTGGTTAACTTATTTGAGTTGAGAACATAGAGTACTGTTACCTAAAAGCAAAAGTTTGTTGAGCCTTATGAAAGGAGTATTTTCAACTTCAATTGGGTCAAATTTTATTATTCAAGGAAAATGACAATATTGCTATGGAGCAAATATCAGATTTCTTCTTAAACATTTACAGCAAATCAAATAAAATCCAAGATAACGTATTAAAATCAACAAGTGTAATCGAACTATGATCCAATCTTGAAGTGTCTAAAGACAAAACACGAATCTTGGCAACTTGGGATGAAGAGTTAAAGAAAAACAAATCGGTTCTTTATTAGTTTCGTCTCTCCTCAAGCGCTGCTTAGAAGCACGTTTGTAGCCTTCGTGGTCGCAATCGCTGGACCTCGTGTCAAAGCTTTTACGCTTAACGGACTGTTCGCCTTCTGTTGCACACCAAAATTTCATAAACAATAAACAATAAAAAGAGAGCCCAAAAAAAAAAACAAAGCTTTCACTTGTGTCAAGAAACTAACCATTCTACAAGTACCGGCCTTCAGATCGCAGACAGGGTATGACTGAGGGCAGCAGCTAGAGCCGTCGTCGCAGCAAGTGGCAGACTCGAGCGGACAACACCCCCAGCTATAGCATTTGCCATTGTACTCATAGAGACAACAACAAGTGGACTTGGCTTCGCAAGTGTAGGACTTGTCACAGACAACAGGTGCAGGCGGTGGAGGTTTTGGTGGGTTTGAGCTCGACGATTTTGTAGGGTAAGAGGCCATCATCGCCACACCGCATTTCCCGGACGATGATTCTTTGATGTTACGTTCGAGCTTGACGTATCCGCTCTCTCCCCAGTTCGATCCCCATGAGTTACGAATGATCCAGTAGTCTTGACCACCTGATGATCCGTATCCCACTGCTACCACACCGTGGTCCAAAGCTGTTCCACATGTTCCTGTAAACACACCCTGAAGAAACAACAAACAGAAGTCTTTATGAGTTGGAATTATAAAAACAAAACAATATTGGGATGAACAAGACAATGAAGGTCTTTAAGTATATTACGGATTTGTAAAGCTGGAATTCTCGGCCACCGGCTTCAATGGCGACGCTGATCGGTTGATTAGCAAGAGCTTTCTTCAGTGACTTCTCATCGTTTTGAGGAACATCCTCATAACCATCGATGGTAACAACGCGAGTGTTCTTCTGCAGGACAAACAGAACATTTGAGTATTACCAATGTTTAATCATCAATCAAAAACTAGAAAACATTGGCATGGTTTTTCTTCTTTTACCTTGTCGGAATTGCACAAGTTAACATCGGTTGCGGTATAAGGATAATCTTCCTCTGTGTCAATACCGCCGTTTTCAATGATGAACTTAAAAGCATAGTCCATGAGACCACCACCACATCCACCATTGTAGCTCGTGTCACAGTCAACGAGTTCTTGCTCCGACAGAGATACCAATTCCCCTGTCTTGATCTGGTTTATCCCTTCCACCGCTCCAATCGCCGAAAACGCCCAACAACTTCCTGTATATTGCCAAAAAACCTCTCTCATCAGCTCAATTTAAAAAAATCATCACTTCACTATTAAAACGAAACAGAAAAACGCTAGAAACAGCGGTTCAATCGCAACCGCAATTCGAAAAAAAAAAAAAAAGTGTAAGAAGTCGTAATACCGCAGTTTCCTTGATCTTTGACTGGGACAACGGCGCCTTTCTGTCTCCAATCGACTTCATCAGGCAAACTATCTCCGGTCTTATACACATACCTCTCGCCCTTCACCGAATCTCTAGTCCTCTCCATCTTCCTCCTGAAGTAAATCGCTCGAAACTCCTCGTTCGTCAGATCCGCGAACCGGGTCAACCCGACTTCGAAACTCTGATTCGGGACCGAATTGTGCTCTTGCACGAACCTCACGTTGTCCTTGAAGATCTGGTACCGTATCTCCTTCTCGTCTAGACCGTTATAGTTCTTCCGATTATCCACAAGCCACAGCTCGTACATCCGCCGTACTTCCGCATCGTTCTGCATCGTCACCTTCGCCGTGACGCCGCCGAGAGACAAGGAAAGTAGTAACACCGAGGAGATCACGAGAGCTAGGGTTAGAAATCTGGTTGGAGTAGACATTGTTTCTTTCCCTTTCTTTTTGGGTTATGTTTCAATGAGATTTTTCTGCAACTGTTGCGTCCAAGTATATATAGAGGAGGAAACTTTTGTCGTCGAGAGAGAAGTGGAGAGCGAGAGGGCTTAGATGTGTTCTCCGTATTGGCTCCGACGTGTCATTACTTTATATATTATATTCTGGAAAATATAGAAGAAAAATAAAGTCACATCACATGGGCTGATGTGCATATACAAGTTTCGAGAAATTTTCGTTTTATAGAAAAATAATTATGGTTAAACGGTAAATGAGAGTGGATAATTAGCGTCTGTATAAATCATTTATTGTTTAAACTTTAGCTATATAGTTAAACAATTATTTATCGAAATAAAATTGAGATAAACTTCTTCTGATAGTTTATTTGTTTGATTTTTATCATATAAACTTTAATATAATATGTTTTCACATTAATTAAAAGATTAAAATTTAAATGGAAATTGATTTATTTGTCAAACTAAATGGATTCTGATAAAATCTTTTTTCCCCATTTTTTACGGATATTACATTTTTTATATATCTAATATTTAATATTTACAGCATGTTTCTTAGTTTGGAAAACCTAATTCTAACCTTTCACAGAGTAGTTTCTTAAAGAATCTTCTAACCTTTCCCGGCAGGTACTAGGAACCCATATGTTACACGCACTTTGGAAATAATAAGATAACACATTTAGTATTACCAGTATAAAATATTAAAAAATATAATATATGATGTCGTGGTCATACACGGTATTGTTATTATATGTTACAGAACCAATGAAATATTCCATATTTTTTTGCTTGCATCGTAAAAACTCTTATATGATGAATTAAATAATTACAAAAGTAAAACGAGGAACTCTTCGTCCCTAAGTCATTTAGAATGATCTCTATTTCTAAAGACAATATCATGTCTTGTTTAACCAAATAAAGCACACTATATCTTCAAAATATTACTTATGCTTCTCTTATTTCCCACTACTACCCTTCTTAGGTGAAATAATGGAAACTAAGATTAGTTTGGATGATATCCTTCTTTTAATATCCCAGCGGCCAGATGCTTTTACCGTATTTGGCTAATATGTTTGAAGTTAATATGTATTATGATGGTTAGATTGTAGTAAAAGAAAAATATAACTATAATAAGGGGTTCGAGTTTCAATAGCTTATGGTTGAATATGCATTCTCTTAGTTTCAAGCTGAACATGCTATGTAGAGGGAAAGGAACTGACACCGTCATGGAGAAACTCCGTCAACCTCCTCTCAAATCATCAAAACTCTCGACAAAGTTATGAGAATTCACACCTTCAGCTACATTAGAATTCACGGTGATATCTCGTTTGGGTTTGCGACAACAATAGTTACGTAGATCATTTTTTTTAGAGTAGAAGCATTTTTTTGATTCATTTTATTCTTTCAGATAAACGATATAAACATATTTTTGATCGATACTCCGTGACTCTGAGGGCCACAGTAAATATTGAGGTGCAACAAATCTGGGTTTCACATCAACAAGTTTTGAAGCCGAAGGAAAAGCACTCTTGAGTGCCATCCAAAATACATGGGGCATGGGTTACGACTCCCTCTGTTTTGAAAGAGACTGCCAAACATTGGTGAATTTAATATCCAATAAGGGCCATAACATCTCGATATCCAATTTAGTCGGCGACATCAAAGCATGGATGCTTAAATTCCGAAGCGTAGAAATTTTTCATGTTAAAAGAAATTGTAACATTGTAGCTCATAAATTAGTTAGGATTGGTCCCCCAGATAGATTACATTTATAAATATTAGGTTCCGTCGGAATTCCGTCGGAAATTCTATCGACGACTATTTCCGACGGGATTCCGACGGTTTCAATTTCCGACGGGTTTCCGACGAACCTCCGTCGAAATTATTTCCGACGACTTTTCCGACAACAATTCCGTCGTTACTTGTCCGATAGAACACTGTCGCAACGCCGTCGAAAAACCCGTCGGAAAATGAATCCGTTGGAAATCTCGTCGGAAATAGGTTCCGTTGGAATCCCGTCGGAAATTTCCGACGGTTTGTGTCCGTCAGAAATTTCCGACGGGATTCCGACGGCATTTCATTTTCCGACGATCTAGATGCGACGAACGGTTTCTGTCGGAAATCCGTCGGAAATGGCCATTTCCGACGGATTTCCGACGGTTTTGTCCGTCAGTATTTGAATGTTTTCTTGTAGTGTTATCCGGTTCTAATTATCCTCCTTCTTGGATAACAAAGTCATTGTATTAAGATTATAACAATTTCATATAAATAAATATGTTTTTGACGGAAAAAAAAAGATTTTTGATTGAATAAAATTTTAAATTCATTTTAAAAAAGATATATGGTTGGATGTTTATTGTTCTAAATGAATGCAGTAGCGTCTCTTAGCACAATATAATTGTATTTTTGTTCAAAGAGATCCACGCTGTATATATAATTTAATCAATTATAACTCTAAATCTATTATATAGAGCCCAAAGTCTTTATTAAATAAGTATAAGACATGTGAAGAGCCGAAGTTTTCTTCTAAATATTCTAAACACTACTTGCTCAATAATTTTGATGGGGGACTAAATATAACATTTCGATGTTCTTCCTAAGTTTTATATATTATGTGTCAAGTTGTCATCTTAGAACACATGAATCTTTTATAATCGTCGGGAAGTCAAGCAAAAATTCAGATTGGCTTTGGTTATGTTACTATGTCCTCTCTTTAACTATAATACTTGTAGTTATTATTTTTGTCTCAAAGAAAAATATAATCCTAATAAATTTGAACCGTTCTTTTTTGATGTTGCACAAGTGAAGAAGAGAAAAGGCTGGTTAGATAAGAATAGATCAGTCATAGGCAACGTGATAGATGGCCGGACAACGTGCAACAAATTTATTTTAACTAGCGTACCGATTTAATTTAACTTTTAAATATTTAGGATAAACGATGACTCGTTTTTTATGATTTTATCAAATACCAAGAAAAAGGATAATAATTGAATTGAACGTGAAGTAAAATGTTAATTAAAATGAATTTCTTAAAATCATTTATAATCCCTTGTTTACAAGGGGGTGTGGCTTTAAAAGTCTCATCTTAAATATGTGAGCCCAATTGCAAAATAATGATTTCTGACCCCGTGTGACATTACGTTTGGATTATCATGGACTATAATTTGCCCCTTCTAAATATTGGGCCAATACTTCTTTGAGTTCTGATACTTCCTTTGATAGTAATTCTAACTATTGCTAAAAATGACGATCGCGTATGTACTTGGGGTTTCCATTGCTTTGTTTTGTTTGTTTTGATACTAGCATATTAAATTATATTAGTGTTTGATTTTAGAATAGAATACAACATTTTATTGTTTTTATCAACTGTTGGCGTTTACATTTTATAATTAGATTACATATTTTAACTAACTAAGCAATTAGACAATAAATTTGCGTTTGGTTAAAAATAGTAAGAACTAAGAGCAACCCCGACGGAAAATTTTTGTTGAGGGTCTTAAACATATTTTAATATTAAATATATTATTAATTTAAGTTAATAACTTTATTAGTTTAGACCATTTCAATAGAGACACTTAACATGAGTGTCTTAAAATTTTATAATAAAAAAAAAAGAATTTTTGAAAAAAAAAAGTAGGCCTCGACAAAAAATCCGGATCCAAAAATCCGAACCGGAACCGATCCGAAATAACCAGGTTCGGATCGAGTTCGGTTATTAACCTTTTTACCCGACGGGTCCTGATTTTCAGAATCGTGGGTTTCGGTTCGGTTCCGGTTCTTACCCGGAACCGATCGGTTACCCGAATTTTTTTTTTCCTAGTTATCTTGTGATCGAGTGAAGGTTTTTTAGAGAGATTTTCCGACGAACCAGAATGATCCAGAAGTCGATCTACATAGAAGAATTCGCAGTCAGCTATTCAGATCTTCTTTTCGTTACTGATTCCGAGTTATATTCGATCCGGAAATCAGTTCGCAAGTTGACCAAAATTCACTTTTTTGAAAATTTCAGTTTTTAAACATGATTTTTGTTCGGGTATTTGGTTACATTTCGGGTATACGGATATACAGACCTACAAAAAAAAATACGATTTAAAAAAAAAACAAAAAAAACAAGATATATGACGAATCGCGCCGTGACACGTGTCATAAGACACCTTAAAAAAGATCTTAAATAAGACACTTTTCTTCTCATTAAGACACCCAAATGTTGCTATGTCATTATTTTTTATTTTTTTTATTTTTTGGACTTAAGACATCCAAGTGTCTCCTTTGGAATGGTGTAAGTAACGTATTTATATATTTTGAAACTTTTTGAAACTTTATTCCATATTGCTGATGTATGCCTTGAAACTGATCCTTGCGATAGCACGTGGATTTAGTTGTTCGCCTGTTAAATTTAGCGGTAAGGTACTTTAAGATTGCTGATGAATTAACTATGATTTAAATCACATGTAAATGGTTTTATTCGGAGAAACGATTTAACCATTGTTTCCTGTGATGCTCTCTACTAATTAATTTAATCCGTATGAATGTATGATAGATTATATACATGCATGCATCGTCTTGTATCTTTCTGTTTTACATAGAGAATAAAGAATAAAAGTACAAAACTAAGGAAGGAAAAAAGGAAAAAAAAAAGAATCCATTGGATAAAAGCTCCACACCGAAACAAAAGTACCTCTGAACTGAACTTATCCGAGAGTGGCAGTAATTGTTAGGAATTTGGGAATCAAATCAATTTTAAAATGGATTGTAGAATATTTTTTGTTGTAAAATAAAAAACATAGACGGTTTCAAAAAAATAAAAATAAAATAAAAAACATAGACAGAGAGAGAATGAGCTGGGAAGCACGTGCGGGAGAAGAGAGAAGCACGTGCAACAACGACAGTGCAGGGTTGACCGGAGACAGTAGGGTCGTGACGTCGTGTGGGACGTGGAGACGCACTGTTCTCTACACACGCGTGTACCTCACTTCCTCTCCACCGATACACGACGTCGTTTAGTGTTCTTTACCATGAGAAAAAATCATACCGGCTGAATCAACAACGACGTCGTTTAAGGTTGTTTATGTTAAATCTGACGACCTATTTCCCCCTCGTTCCAATTCCACCTCAATCAAAAGTTAAAAACCCAATTTTCCACCATTTGAAAGTTCGAAACCAATTTACACATAAAATAAATCTTAAAAATCGAATTACACACAGATGTAGATTAATGTTGGTTTACTGTTTACCAACCACTCTTAAACCAGTTTCGGCTAACCAAACCCAAAATTAAACCGATAAGATCCGATTACAAAGTGGTTAAACCATCAATTACCCGATTTGAAAAATAAACCCAGAAAAAAAAAATCCCCAATTCACAAACGCAGGTTTAAACGCCATTCTTGATAGTGTTTCAACGTCGTCCTAGATGCGGATGTCGAGAAGCAGTTTTCCGAGAGGATCAAAGTTGTGAGACGACCTAATGAGTCGACTCATGATTACCCATATGATGCGACGGTTAACGATATGGATTCATCTGAAGATGATTATCCTTATGGCTTCTCCGATGTCTATCTAGTGGACAACGATTTCGAGATGATTTTGCAGAGTGTTTCGCTGTAATCGGCGAGGAAGACGATGAAATTCATGATCTATCTTGTGAGCTCGTGGATCCCACCGCCGGAGATTATGGATTTTGAAGATTCTTTCGAAATTGACGACTTTAATTGGAAAGATTGAAACTTGAATACAAAAGGTCTTTACATATGAATGATCAATGGCAGAGGAATTATGATAATTTGCTTTAAGCAGGGTTATGGAAGAAGAACAAAACGGTGGTTCCAGTTGAAATTTTTTTGATTAATTATTATTGTTTCTATCTACACAATTTTAGAATTGTATTGAAAGATATAATTTGTCAAATGGCATCGGAAATCTGCAGTTAAAGATATATTATTTTAATTCCCAGATTTAGCATCATAGCATTTTGTAAAGAATTCAAGCCATTCAATTTCTAAGTTGATCCCATATAGGAAGAGATCCTCTTCGTTGAACAACAACTTTAGTGATTCGAAGAGATTCTTCTTTTCAAGTCTCTCTTTCTCTCTCGGTTTTGAGATTTGTTTTTGGAATTTTATTGAGATTGTGAGATTTGATTTCAAACTCACAAACGTTGAATCCCATAGCGACCCAATTTTTTTTTTTTTCTGAATTTTGTTTTGGCAACAGGGATAGAATCACTTCATCTCGAAAACGAATTTTGGTAATTGGTGGTGACACTTCTTCTCGAAAACGCTGGTTCCTTCACGGCGTTGCTTGAGCTTCACCTACACAAGCCGTGGAGCTTCTCCATTTTACCCAAGCTACAAAGAAGATATAAAAAGAAGAAAAAGATTGGTGAGGAAGAGGAGAAAAGAAGATCGGGGCTCTCTCATATCTTTTCCTAATCAACAATCTCCGTTACCCGTGGTCAAGGTCCTTATATCGAATCTAAAGACGGTTCTGAGCACGAGGAGAAAATTATAGCTTGTAGAAGCACGAAAAGAAAATGAAGAGAGAAGGAAAAAAATTGTAATTTGGTTGTAATCCATTTAGTTTTGGTTTAGTTTCATGTTTATGTGGTTAAAACTGAATCGGATTTATAATCGGTTTGGTATCAGCTGAAGCTGGTTTATGATTGGTTTGACAAAAGCAATTGAGTTGTGGGTAAATTGATTTTAAACTTCTAAATGGTGGTGAATTGGGTTTTTAACTTTTGATCGAGGTGAAATTGGAACGAGTGTCAAAATCTGTGTGGATACAATGCTATATGATACTTCCGGGGAAATAGCTCGTCAACCCAATACTTTTAAAGAAAATTAACAAAACAACAAAGTCCCCCCCCCTCTAACACGAAATTATGAGTTTTAGGTACATAAAATTTTTGGATCGAGATTTCAAAATATTAAGTTTTTTTTTTCTGTCGCCGTTAGTGTTTAAAGTTCAGAACTTTAATTTTTTGTTTGGATGATTTATCTAATACACCAGTTGAATTGTCGGTATATGGTAGTGTTTTATTATTTTGAATAGGAACTTTTTTTTTTATCATTAAGATAAAAACTAGAGAGAAAAAAGAATGCTGTGATATTGTAACTTTTTTGTGATATTTTAAATGTTTGAAAATTTAGAAGAACAAAAAAAAAATGAGCCTTTTTTGTTTTTGAATTCTCAACTGCTAATTGCTACTGTCAATTCTTAATTGACATTGTGATTGGTAGGTAGCATGTAAATCGCCAAACCTCGTTGTATATGTGTCAAGAGGTCAACAATAAACTCTTTAGCGAAGAAATATAATAATAAAACTCTTTTTATCTTTGAAAAAAATGGATTAAAAAATTCTCGTGGTTACACTCATTTCTTCACTATATAGGTGAGGATATAGAAAAAGAAGAGAGGAAGAAAACAAAAACAAAAAGGAGCGTGGTGAGAAAACGAGGGAGGAGAGTGGACGAAGATGGACCAGCTTCGAAACACTCCTGTCTTCCTTCTTTGACCTTTGACTCGCTCCATTACCACATGCATGACTGTGACAATTATTTTGAGATCTATTTATACATCGGTTTTGGACGAATTACGGTTTAGTATCAGAGTTCACGAGTTTTTTGTATCAACTAATTATAAAACAACACGTCTTATTAGATCAAACACTAATACATTGCCGCATCTTCATTGTTTTCTTTTACTTGTCAAGTGTCATCAATTGTTAATTTTTCTAATTGCCTTTAATTTGCCACGCTCAATCTAATTGCCTTTTAGTTTGTCATCGATTATCAATGGCATCTTCGTAGCTACATCTCATTTTACCTCCCTTAAGAAGTCAAAATATGTACACAGATTGTAGTTTGTTTTTTTGTTCTAAGAAATTAGGTTATTATATTATATTAATGTGCTTATATATATTAATGTGCTTATATATATAATTAAAAATAATTACCACAAGTGACACATTTTTGGTAAAATATTACATTCCATAACATCTTTGAATTTTAACTACATCGTTACATCTACACTATTCGTTCACGCATATTGTAACGTGTACTAGCATCGATTATATTTATACCACACAAGTTAGCTTTAAAATTGCAGTGTGTATGCAAACGTAATAAATGGTTTAAATCTGTATATTCGGATGGATGATTGAAATCTTTGTAAGATTATAACGATTAAAATCTGCATAGAATAGACAAAGTGCCATGAAGTACAACTAAAATTTGAAAGTGTTATACATATAGAGCGACTATTTTGAAATCTAAATGATAATGTACATTAACTCTATGATGAATCATCTAACCACTACATTACCATAACCTCCTTATATTCATACTTCAAAACAATCATATTTTTAGTTTTAAATTTTCTTTTGCGGTAAGAGATTCTTTGTTTCACCGGGAGAGGATTGAACAAGGCACGCAAGGCAAGACTGCCAAAGCATTAGACAAAAAAAAAAAAAAAAACAGAAACAGAAACAAAAATACACATAAAAAGCTTCTTAGTTGTTCCCATGAGGACAATGCAATGACAAGCAGATTGTTGCCTTTTGTTGTTCAACACTTTAATTTATAAAAGAAATCAAACCACCAGAAGAATTAAATCAGAAATATTAAGGTCCAAGTCCACCTCCCACATTTATTTTGATTTCGATGTATTTGTCGTAGAATATATGTCTTCGATCGATAATTTCCTTTTAGATAACAGAACCCTCCATTGACACACAAAAAAAAAAAAAAAAAAAAATCAGATTGGGTCAATAATTAGAATCCAGTTATTTACACATTTCTCCCGATAAAGAGTAGCTAGCACACATTGTGTTGCGTGAAATAAGATTTTGTTTCGAAATGTGATTATGGTAGCTAGTTTCATTTAAATTGGTAGCTAGTTTCATTTAAATTGGTAGCAGTAATTTTTGTAGACGACAACTTTGTCAAAAGTCTAGAAAAAGTTATCGTTGAAGTTTTGATCCTACTTAACGCCAACACATTAACTTATCTTAAATTTCACTACTTTGAATGTTTGTATTTCTTACATGAAATAATTGTGTGAAGTCTACATTTTCAAGCGCGCGCCATATCAAAATTGATCTATAGTTCCGAGTCTTGACTACTAAAATATATATAGTCATATTGACTTAGAGACGAGCTAAAAGTTACTAACTAGTAACTAGTTTTTGACTCGGATGAATCGCAGACTATATATAGACCAGCTAATAAATCTATGACAACTTTTGTCCCTAGATTTCTAGAATTGTGTGTTACTATTACTTCGAAGTTATACAAATATTGCTCTACTACGGAAAAACAAAACAACCAATAAACAAATAAAAAGATGATATTTTTGAGGTTGCATGTAATTAAATTTTTTTTTTGAATATGCTATTTTTTTTACCACATTTGTATAACTACCAGTAAGAGATTATATATCGGACCCATGTTGAGAAAGGAAATGAAAACATTGAAAGGTGCAAAAATTAAAAAAAAAAGTTTTGAATGTGCTATTTTTTTTTTTACCACATTTTTGTATAACTATCAGTAAGAGATTACAAATCGGACCCATGCTGAGAAAGAAAATGAAAACATTGAAAGGTGCGTGCAAAAAGAAATGGTTTTCTTAGGAATGCCTGAATTATAACGAGTCAAAGTTTTTGCCGTAAAAGAAAAAAACAGTCAAGCTTTTAGATTTGGTTGTTTTAAGCATGGGCTTTGTTTGATGTTAACACAAGTAAGTGGAAGTTGTCTTGTGGGGCCCCCTCTACGTTCACTGATTTAGTTTGACCAAATTCCATTATTTATAGAAACAAAATCTACAACACACAACAAATCTAGATCTGATTTTGGTGGTTGTGGTTGTGGGTACTGATTAAAAGCGATCGTAACTTGAAGCTTGCGATTGAAAAAAGTTTGAAATGTCATGATTCTTCTTCGTAATTGTGATTTGTAACCTGATGCGTTAAGCTTGTAAATTATGAAAATATTGAGAAACAAATATTTACGATTTCAAAAGAAAATATTACTGTTTACTGTATATTATTTTCATTGATATGCATCGATTCGATTCGACGCAGTGTAACACCCCGACCGCCTCTACCGGCGAGTCACCCATCCCTCCGTCGGGCAATCACCACGTGACATTTTCCCTGCAATCACCACGTGACATTTTCTCGTGTTTTGGCCTCACTCACACGGTTCCGCAGAGGACTTCCCGGAAGGTCACCCATTCTAGTGCTACTCTAGCATAAGCACGCTTAACTCTGGAGTTCTCTTAGGGTAAGTGACCGGAAAAGGTAAGTGCACTTTGATGATATAGATAGCCAAATCAATGCATTTAAACTTATTCTAATGGACCGGATCCGGATCGTTACACGCAGTGAACTGAATGATACCGTAGACAGTTTTTTTTTTTTTTTGTTTACGTATAAACAATTCCAAAAGTAAATGCACAATTCAATGGATTTGAAAAACAAACTTACAAATAATGAAAAGTGAGCAAGTTTTTTTTTTTTCCGGTTATCAAAGAAAATTACTCATCAAATCAAGCATTAAATTGAAAATCAAACAATATATATAACTTGGTTTTTTATATGTATGTGACTATAATGTTTGGACGTATAAATAGAACATAAATATACTTGTGAGATAATCATAACAAGATGTATAATTGTATACTATCATTTACATAAATCTTCAACTTCACTGCTAAGATGCGACTTTTCCCCACCAAGAAGATATATATTACGTAGATGATGGCATCTAAATGATGTTCAATTAAATTAAACGTCAGGAGTTTTTACCATAATTATTTAATTAAAAATTCCAGCAGTTTTACAGTGTTATAAATGGCACACGTGTGGGCTCATAGCCAGATAAGGTCGTTCCTCATACTTGTCTAACAGCAATCTCTACCTTTTCTTCTTCTTCTTCTTCTACCTCAGACTTTTGCAGTCTCTCTCTCTCTCCATCTCTGAGTTTTTTTTATATATTCGAAATTCGTTTTCCCGATCGTTTAAATGCCGAGGAGCTTAGAGCCGTTGGATCTTGGAATCCAGATTCCGTACCATTTCAGGTGTCCAATCTCACTCGAGCTGATGCGTGACCCAGTCACCGTCTGCACCGGTCAAACCTACGACCGAGCCAGCATCGAGTCATGGGTCTCCATCGGGAACAACACGACCTGCCCAGTCACACGCGCTCCTTTGTCCGACTTCACTCTCATTCCCAACCACACTCTCCGCCGCCTCATCCAGGAATGGTGCGTCGCTAACCGCTCCAATGGCGTCGAGCGAATCCCTACTCCTAAACAACCCGCCGATCCAACCTCCGTCCGAGCTCTCCTTAGCCAAGCCTCCGCGACTTCCGGAGCTCACGTCTCTGTTCGCTCACGCGCCGCCGCTCTCCGCCGTCTTCGTGGCTTCGCTCGCGATTCCGAGAAGAACCGCGTTTTGATCGCAGCGCATAACGCTAAAGAGATTCTGATTAGGATTCTGTTCTCCGGTGATGCCGTCGACTCTCTACCGCCGCCGTCGGAATTGGTCTCCGAATCGCTCGCTCTTCTGGTTATGTTTCCGATGACGGAACCTGATCAGTGCGTTTCGATCGCGTCGGATTCGAGTCGGGTCGAGTTTCTGACCCGGTTGCTGTTTGATTCCTCGATGGAAACACGCGTTAACGCCGCCGCGCTGATCGAGATGGTGTTGACGGGATCGAAATCGGCTGATCTGAAAGGAATGATTTCGAATTCGGAATCTGTTTTCGAAGGAGTTCTCGATCTTCTAAGAAACCCGGTTTCATCATACCCACGACGAGCTCTAAAAATCGGAATCAAAGCCTTGTTCGCCCTATGCCTCGCGAAAAACACGCGACACATCGCCGTCTCCGCCGGTGCGCCGGAAATTCTAATCGACCGACTCGCGGCGGATTTTGACCGATGCGATACGGAGCGTGCTCTAGCGACGGTGGAGCTCCTCTGCCGATTGCCTGAGGGATGCGCGGCGTTTGGCGAGCACGCTTTGACGGTGCCGCTTCTTGTGAAAACGATCCTGAGAGTTTCGGATCGTGCGACGGAGTACGCGGCGGGGGCGCTGCTAGCGCTTTGCACGGCGGAGGAGCGGTTGAGAGACGAGGCGGCGGCGGCGGGAGTGGTGGTTCAATTGCTGCTGATGGTGCAGAGCGAGTGTACGGAGAGGGCGAAGAAGAAGGCACAGAAGCTTCTGAAGCTTCTCAGAGACTCATGGCCTGACTACTCCTTCGCTAACTCCGATGATTTCGGTTGCAGCGAAGTGGTCCCCTTTTGATTTTAATTTTTTTTTTTCTGTTATTATTGTTTTCCTAGTAATTATTTGTTTTTTAGACTTTTGTATGTTTTTTTTAATTAGAAGGAAAAGAAAAAAAAAAATACATACAGAATATTTGATGACCATTAGTTAGGTTTTTTGTGGTATATATATTGATATTTTTTTTCTGCATATGTAAATAATTTATCTTCTTATTGATTGGCCTTTTGAGTTGGGAAAAGTTGTTAAAAAGCAAATGGAAGATATGCTAAAACCTTTAAAGTCTTAAAGTTATCCTTTTTTATAGTCTAATAAAGGTGCTTCAACTTTTTGCATTCCAATATTAAAATAGGTTATAATAATTTATTATATTAACAATTTTGGTATCGACCTATTGAGTGCCAAGTTTCTAATGAAATGTCATTATAGTATTTTCTACTTTATGTGGAGCTCTTGTTAATTTTTCTTCTTTGTAGTGTTTTTTTTCTTCTTCTTCTTCCATTGTCTTCTTTATGGTGTTTCTTTTTCCTCGTTGAAAGGGGGTTTAACATTTCAATTACACTCTGTTTTATGGACCCAAATAGTGTATACTTTATGGTTAGAAATCATTGATTCGGCTACATGGTCAAACACTCAAAATTCACAAAGATTCAATGCAGTTTGGACGAAATTGTTTCATTACAGCAATGATCTCCTATGAAAACAATAAACAATTCAACAAAAAACAAACTGGGCTTAGACATGGGTCGTGGCTTAATATCTCCAGCCCAATAAAGTAGTCTCAGAGGAAATTACATAAGATACAACACTTCAAATACTAATTACCAAGTTGGTTCAACTTATTACTGTATGACCCAAACAACTTGTATCCATATCAAAAAGCTAGATTACTATTAACTCAAATAAACTATATGATATCCAACCTACAACTTGAAAATTCAATCCAGAACCTGAATAAGCCATCTTTGTTACCAGCTTAACATCTTTTTTCTTTTTCTATGTTGACGATCAAATTGTGTAATATTCCCTTTGTTTCAATTAGTTGTTATTTATTTTTTTATTTATTTTAAATTAGTTATCATTTTATGTTTTTAATACAAAATTTTGACAAAAGTTTCACTTCTATCTATATTGTATTAGCTAGTTAATTAATAATATTAAATAAAATAATGTATTAATAAGAAATGAAAAAAACAATTTAAATATTTTTTAGCGTGTGAAAAAACTTTTGACGATAACTAATATGAAACAGACGGAGTATATTTTACCATTTAAATTTAAATAAATTTTGTAAGAAACTGTGAGAAATTTATTGACTTATTATATGGTCCATAACTTTTTTTTAATTACAAACAAATATATTCAGATTTGAAATGGAGGATTTCTCTCTTTTCAATTATATTTAGATACTAGATTAGGATCCGCATATATGCGGGTTTTTAATAAGATATTTTAAACCCGTAAAAATAAATTAAAATGATCATTATAAAAAAATTATTATTTACCTTTTTATTATCTTTTTAGTATTAGTGATTGATCATACAATTTATTTAATTTAAATGAAAAAACATAAAAGAAACTTTTTTTTTTCTTAAATTTCTTATTTACCTTTTCAATTTTTTATTTTTCTTTTGGTATTACCAATTGAAAAAAAACTTATTTTACTATTTTTTTGATTTTCCTTTTAGTATTAGTAATTTATCATACAATTTCCTTAATTTAAATGAAAAACATTAAAAAACTTATTTTCCTTTTTCTTAATTTTCTTATTTACCTTTTCGATTTTTTTGTATTAGTAATTGAAAAAGATACTTATTTTCCTTTTTTATTTTTAAAACTAATTTTTAGATTTATGTAAACATTATGTTAAAATCTAATTGGTTGAATTTTTTTAACACGTGTCAAAATCTAATCGATTAACTTGACACATGTCACGATCATGTTAAAAACTAACTTTGATGCATCATACTTTACATAATAAGATATAAAAAACAGTTTAGCGCAATTAAAACCTCAGCGAATTGGATTGAACACGTTCCGTTTTATTATATTAAATCAGAAAAGAGTCTAAAACTCATCACATCTCAGAGACACAAACATACCCACAATCAGTTCACACTATTCACGCAATACATACCACACACACACAAACAAAAGCCCTTTACATAATAACCCTTTTATCACATAGTCAAGGCCAGACATTTCTTGCTGCTTACTCTTTTCCTCCTGAACAACAGTTTCTTCAAGAGCCCTAATCCGTGCTTCTTTCTTCTTGGAACCATCTCCATCTTCTCACCTTTTGCCTTCACTGGTTCGTACACGATCAAGGCACTGTAATTTTTACCATCATCACCACCACCATGAGTACCTCTGTTGTTATCATCCTCTGCTTTGTAGGATGAATCTTTTGCCGTTGAGTCTTCTATATTGTCCCGGAGAGAAGATCTCTTGTGTAGAAACTTCACTTTGCTGCTGGTTTCTGTTGTAGATAACGCTCTTAGTTGCCTCCTTAAATTGGTAATCGTTTCTTGACACTCTGACAATTTCACAGATGCTGCTGCTATATCCCATCCCTGCAAACAAAACTCCACCATCATCACCCATACACGAAATTTGACATTTTAGTATGTGAACTCTGGTGTTCTCTACTCACGTTTTTGTTTCTCTGCGTCGGTTTCTTCGTTTCAACACTGCAAAAACTCATAAATAGGTGATGAATTTTCTATAACAAAAGGAAGTAATGTTGAGGCTTTAGGTAATGGTTTTGGTTACCTTTCTAACTGAAGCTGAAGCTCGATGCAAGTTCCTTCAAGTTCTTCGCAACAGCTCTTTCTGTAATCAAGTTCTACTTCCAGAGAAGACAGCTTCTTCTGTGTATCGTTGAGCTTAGCTTTGGTTATGTTGAGCTTTGTTTCAAGGTCTTCCTTCATCGATTTTTCCGCTTCAGTCTCAGCCTCTACCGTTCCTTTACTCTCTCTCAACGCTTTGATCTCTAGCTCTAAGTTTCTGATCTTCTCCTCTGATTCCTCAAGCTTACCTCTCAGTTCTTGCCTCTCATCACATTCAATTTTCTCAACCTTATCTGCTGTTGTTAGACCCAAATGTCTCTTGATATCATCCTTCGTCATTGGAGATTTCCATGTGATGCAGAGAGGATCTCCTTCAGCTTTCTTGGTCTCTGCATCATCATCATCCATACATCCTAAAGCAATCTTGATGTCCTGTAATAGTTCTTTAACGCCTCGTTTCGATATTCTCTCTTGCTTGGTTATGGCGCTCAAAACAGCTTGAATCCAATCGAAAGATCCTTCTTTTTCATCATCCTCTCTTGGATCTTTCTCAGTACTACAAACAATGGCTAACTTCTCCATCTCATTAAAATCATCCATCAGCAACTTCATCTCCTTCGAACCGGAAGGGCTAATCACGCTGTTTTCACTTCTAATGTCGAAACTTGAAGCCTCTAACGGTTTCTGCCCTCGGCTAAGATCTTTGATCTCCATGTTTTTCCTCATAATTATGTCCATTAGATTCTTGTTCTCCGCCCTAACATTCCCAATCTGCTCCATCAAAAGATCATACTTGAGCTTCCGGCTCTGAACTTCATCTCTCATCATCAAATCGCTCTTATTCGCGCTTCTTCTTTTCATCTCCATCTTCCTTTCTTCACCTTCATTACTGATCGATATAGACCTCTCCGGGAACTTCTTTCGAAACAGAAGTCTTAACCTTTGGCATTCAGCTTCAAGCTCCACAATCTTGTTCACGTTCCTAAGTTGCTGATTATGGGTTAGCTCCATAGACTTGCGAGTATACTCTGTTTCCTCTGTTTTTACCTCAAGATCCTTCTCAAGAACAGTATACTCATAACTCAAGAACGCGTTTTCTTTCTCTGTCGAATCCAACCTAGTCATTAACGCTTCGAATTCTGATTCAACCTGAAATTTACGCTCTTGTAGGCTTACCGCGAGCTCTTCTTTCGCCACAAGAGACTTCTTAAGCTGAGAGTTCTCAGCGGCTAAATTTAGAATCTTACTCTTCATCTCAATTAGATCATCATCTGCAGATCCTTCCTGTCTCTCTTTCTTGGTTTCAGTTAACCTGAAATTGTTGTTATCGAGTCTCTTTGCCTCATGATCTCTCCCAAGAAACTCCATTCGCTGCAGAAGCTTGTCCGATACACCACAAAAAGGCGATGAATCTCCATTCCCCAACCCAATTTCAAGACCCATTTCTTCATCTTTCAAGATAATCTCATCTGCAACACCTTTTTCACCATAAAGAGTCACACGAGGATCTTTCTTAGGAGAGTTTAAGGCTACGGTTTCTAGCTTCTCGTTTAGACTTTTTCGAGCTCTCTCGGGTCTAATTTCTTTTCCTGGAGGAACCGTACGTGCCTAGATACCAAAACCAAATAACAAAATCATCACATAAAAGACATATAGTAAGCTATTGAAGTTAAAAAAAACAATACATAGACAGAACCATGAGCTGATGACGATCACGTTCTACTCAAGAAAACAGATCACTTTTAGAGCAAATTTTTTACTACTTCTGCAAAAGTTTCTTTACCTGTCCTCTGATTATTCTTCTAGAAGGACCCTGGAGTGATTCTGCTGCAGATTCTATCTTTTTCTTCGACCGCCATTGGTTTGCATCCATTTCTTCTGTGAGATTCTCTTCTGCACCACATTTAAAAGGGGATAGAGCATAAACTTGAACATCAAACTTTACATTCGACTGTAAATTATCAAAGAACAACACCCAAGAAGTTATGTAAATGATCAAAGGAAGGTTTGGTTGCAAGATTCTTACATAGTCTTATGTAGTTCCCAGCTTGAACAAGTTTCCGACTAATCAATCTCTGCAACAACAAAAGAAGAAGAAGAAGAGAGATGACTCTTCACAAGTAAATAAGGTAGAGAGAGAGAGAGAGAGGCATCAATTGACAATGTGACTGTGATATTAATTGTTTACGTTTCAACTTATAAATAAGCATTAAAGTAACTAGAGGCGTTAATAAATTGTTATGTACTCTGCAACTCTAGTATATAGTTTTTATGAATAAACTCTTTCAAAACTTTGCTTTTCATAATTTTTACTAAAGAATCAATCATCAAAAAAAAAAAAAAAAAATTTCCACCCCAGTAATAATACCAATTTCAACACTTCACCATCATTTTGTTTTGCCCTTCATTGAAAGAGAGAGCAAAAATTAAAAAGAGTATTTGCAAATTAATTAAAGCGTTAAATTAAAGTCCACAAGACATTTAGTGCTACCTAATGATAGTGACATTTGTCTTGTAGCTTATATCTTTCATATTAATTACTTTTGACATCTCTTCTTTTGGTGGTTTTCTTTCTTTTGCATTTGCATCTTTTTTTTTCGTCTTCTTTTTTCATAGGTTTCAAACATATAGTTTACATTTTTAGATGATAATAAATAAACAATTCCAACGGATGCCAAAAAGAAAAGCACAGATTTCTAACGTTATAATTTCAACAAATGTGATTATTGATTAAACCATATTTAGAAGAGTTGCCAGTATTATACGAAAAATGGTTGGCCTAAAATTCGATTCTACAAAAAAAAAGAAAAATCGATTCTACCTACTTTCATTATTTGTCAATTGTCACTAACAAGACAAGTATTTCTTTGTTTTTAATTGTTTTGGAGGGCCATAGGATTCTCCAAATGCTCTCCAGCCTCCACCGACAGTTTTTACTACTACAATTCATTCTTTAATTACCCATCATGTCATGTTGAAAAGAATACAAAATAAAATATCAAAAAAGTTCACAAAATGAAATGGAGAAGTGGGGAATAGTTAAGGAGACGTTACGAAAAATATTAATTTTTTGGGGGTCCATATAATTTCTGTGATGTCTATAAAAAGAATAAAGCTAGGATTATAAAACTATGAAGATACAACCAAATTATGATTTCCACTTTAAGCCGTTGTTAGAATGAAATATTTCTTAATTGTTTTGTAGGGGATATAAACCACAATGATCGTTTTGTTGGTTTTTGGCATAAAGACTTATTATGATTTGTTAAATGGATTTATTTATTCTGCATTGTTTGCATTCGATGAACCTAACCACAAGCATTCATATTTTTTTCTTAACAGCACCATATGAGACCAAAATTAATCAAGCATCCAAAGTACTAATGATATCGAGTTTACCGTATGTCAACCGGTTAATTGGTCAGTTAATCAGGTAAATATCCAACTAATCAGTTTTACATTTGGTTCTATTAATGGGTAATGGGTAAGAAAGACACTTTAATATATACTAATTGATTAAAAAAATATTATAGAAAAAAAATGAAGATGAAGCTATTAGTGATCCAAGCCACTTGCGTAATCAAAGATTAAACCGAAAGGGAAATCCTAAGCTAGTGTTATGTTCTATAGCCAGAACATAGCGAATCAAAGAATTGATTATGATGAAACCAGGTAAAAGATTATTCTACGGTTCAAAATTTTCGACCAAAGCTTTATTCCCCCTTTGATCATCAGCGACAAAGACAAATGGAACCAAGACTTAGAAGACTCAGCTCTCTACTGGTTTTGTCGACTTTTGGCCCACCGGTAAATCATCGATCCAATCTCCATAGATTCGGTTAATCTTCTTGGAGTCGCTCCACTTGAGCAAACACTTCTTTCGCCGCCCTTCATCGTTAAGGCCAGAAGAATCTGCTGTTACTTGTGCAGTCGGTCTCATCGCAAATGCTTCGTTTGCAGGTACCACCGTTTGTGCGTTCGCAGCTTCTCCTTCAACCCTTCCAACAGAGTTATGCAACTCTGCAATTCCGTAATCAACAACCAAATCAAAAATCAAAAGATCACAGACACACAGGACTTGCAAAACATAGTAGCAAAGATAAATGTTCCGAGGATGACGTATAAGGGATACCTGCTTGGCCGTGAGCAAAGTGGCATTTATCGCCAAAAGGACATTGACCCGTCTCAAACTTCATACACAACCTCGTCTTCCAGTACACAGTCTTGACACCACCACCATTGTTCATAGGTGCAGGTACAGGGATGCCTCCTTGTCTATTTACATCGATTTGATTAGAAGCAGTACCATTCTCAGCAGATGGTGGATCAGAAGCAGTGGTACCAACGCTTATCACCGAGCTCTCCCTGAGTTTCCCCTCCTGCTCACGAAACTTGGACAGATCCTCATGAATGAAATTGCACCTTTCTCCATAAGGACACTCCTCACCGAAACAAAACTTCCTGCAAAGCTTCATCCTCAGGATTATCTTTTGATCATCTTCCCAGTTATTCCCGACAGACACAGAAGACGGTCTTTCCCTTTCCCTTTCCCTCTCCCTGTCCCTGTCCCTGTCTTGAACAGGAGGTCCAACAATCTCCTGCCAATTCGATGGAGGTTGCCTAAGATCCTCCATCCCATGCGCAAAATTGCAAAGCTCTCCGTTCCTACAAGTCCCGGACTTGAACTTGGCACACATTCTCGTCTTGTAGAAAATGTTGGCCGTCCCTTTGTTCACAGGAGGAGGATGGTTTAACGAGGGAACCATCCAAGGATTGTTGTTACTCGTGGGAGGAAAAGACGAAGCGGGATTGAACAAGTTGTCATCGACAAGTCTTGGCCTTTTCAACGAAGGCTGTAACTGCTGATGGGATTGAGACTGTGGCTGTGATTCAGATTGCGAATGCAAGTCGACTTGTTCGTTGCTCATCGGATTAACCATTGAATCAATCATCTGGGTTTGATTCCACCCACCATAAGGCGATTGCACGAACATGGGACGAGAATCAGAGTAACTCGAATCCATTACTGTAAAAAAAACAAAAGAAGAATCAAAATCTGTGATTAAAACAATGTCTATGACGAGACTAGAAACGGTTTCAATCGCAAGAAAACTGATGAATCAAAAAAAACTTCGCTAGAGAGAACGAAATGCTTGAAACAATGATATACAAAAACACGATTTGTTCTCAAATGGATCAGCGAAAGGGAGAGTAGAACAAATTACGTGAAAGAGACAGGGTTTGAGCAATACCAGGATCAGTGATGGCGGCGGCAGATTTGGGAGACGAAACGCGATTTAGGGTTTTTGAACATCTCATATAAATACCTTTTTCTTTTCTTTCTCTTTTGCATTAAGAAACTGAATAACAACAATTTCATTAATTACTTAATCTCTATGCTTTTCGTAATTTGTAAAAACAATATGAAAGAAATTTGTCAACATTATCTAATTGTGTTTTTTTTTTTGTGGGGGCATATCTTATTTAGATTTTATATGTGATAAATTATCTAATTTGATCCTATAACATTAAGTTAGCAACACTTTTTCTTTGTTAAATATATATATCCCATAACATTGAAATTTATTACTAACTCTCTAAATATTTGTACTTGTGGTGTTAGATGGTGTAAAATTATCTAATCAACTTTCATAATATTGTGTGATGCGAAAACGTTATCAACAAAGAAATTTTTTGTTTTGGTCTAGTTAAGTTTTGATTTGATATTTGTATAAATTGATGTTTTCGCAATTTGCATTATAGAAGGACTTTCGGTTTTTTCATACTTGAAGAGCACGAAAAAGGCCGAATCATACTTCAATAATAGAGCTGTGCTAGAACATACCCCAATGACATATTCGGTTTAATTCATACATGAAGTTAATAAAATTCGCTAATTCATACTTTACCGTAACATTACCGTAACAGCGTTAGATTTTCCGTCTAATTATGCTGACTCGGATGCCAAGTATGATACGACGTCGTTTTACCTTAAACAAAAATTAAAAAAAAAATTAAACGACACCGTTTCAGAATAAATAAAAAACCTAACAAAGAGAAGGATTGAACTCGTGACATCTCTTGGCTTCTATTTTCGATTCAAACCAATTGTGCCAAATAAATTTTTAGTGTTATGGCAAACAAAAATAAATATATTTATTAACAACGTCGGATATTTAGAAATGAATAAAAAAAAACAACGTTGAAAAATAAAACTTTCACTTTCTCTCCTTCCTCTCGACCCCAAATCGAATTCGGGATTTAGGGTTCTTATTCTCTCTTGACTCATTCAATTTTCTAGAAATTTTTTGCAATGGCGAAGCTTTTCAAAGCGGCGGATGCGAGCAATTTGGTGATGGAGCTTCGTCGGAGCTTCGATGCCGGAGTAACTCGCGGTTACGAGTGGAAGATCACTCAGCTCAAAAAGCTTCTCATCATCTGCGATAACCACGAGCCTGAGATCGTCTCTGCTCTCCAAGATGATCTCGGTAAACCCGAGCTCGAGTCTTCCGTCTACGATGTCAAACGCTTTTTCTCCCCTTTATGCTTTTCGCCGTTTTCGAAATCGATAAATCAAATGTTATATGGAGCTTTATCAATTTGAATTTAGTTTTCGAAATCTTGAAATTTCAAATGAGAGATTTCGATTATCTGAATTGGTTTCAGTCAACCATGGTGATCCATTGTTACGATTCAATTATCTGAATTTCAAAAGTTTTGTTTTTTTATTCATTTCTAAATATATTTATTTTTGTTTGGCATATCACTAAAACTTGATTTGGCACAATTAGTTTCAATCAAAAGTTGAAGCCTAGAGGTCACGAGTTCAATCCTTCTCTTTGTTAGTTTTTTTTATTGCGAAACGGTGTCGTTTAAAAGATTTTTTTTTTAATTTTCGTTTAAGGTAAAACGACGTCGTATCACACGTGGTATCCGAATCAGCACAATTAGACGGAAAATCTAACGCTGTTACGGTAAAGTATGAATTAGCGAATTTTATTAACTTCATGTATGAATTAAACCGAATGTGTTATTGGGGTATGTTCTAGCACAACTCTATTATTGGAGTATGATTCGGCCTTTTTCGTACTCTTGAAGTATGAAAAAACCGAAAGTCACGTTATAGAACAACAATTAAAAGTGGCCATGCAACTCTAGTAGATGATTCCTCGTCTAAGCGTTTCACTTTCCTCAAGCGGGATTTTCGACCTTTGTAGGCTTTACTAATCATCATTTGGTTCAAATAAAATTGTATGGGCTTAATTTATTTTTATAATGGGCTCTTGTAGAAAAACAATGGTGATCTTTTGCTACGTTTTGTTTAGTAGCATCAATTTTATCTTAGAAAAAATCAACTGAAATCTGAAATACACACACTTTCTCAATTACAAAGGATTCGAGGAGATTAGCCTTATCCAATCATCAGAGGTCCACATCGGTCCATCTCTCATCCTTCTCTGAGACTTTTAAGGAATGAAATCTGTTGTTGCTAAGAAACACGTCTCACGCATCGATATGCGTTTGTTCACACGCGCTAGTGATCCGGGCTTCTGAAACTTTGGATTAGAGAAGGAACATTGAGCCATTCGCTGATTCCGACGTTTTATTCATATTTTTATTTCATTTGGGTATATGATGAACTAATGAAAATTATTATATAAGCAAATCGGTTTAAAAAGAGTCATCATCAACATGTTTTTTTCTCCTTTGTAATACTTGCTCCAATCAATCGAAGCTCCAACAACCCCTCTATTATTTCTTTAGACAAAGCAAAACGATTTTTTATTCTGACAATTTTTTCTTGAAACATTGATCATACATTAACAATAATGATATAATTCAAAGTTTTTATTTTATTTGAAACAGAAATGAGGATTTTTAAACTCAACATAGAGCATATATAAAATCCAAAGAAACACATCACATCTTAGGCAGGAAGGAGGCTCGAAGATCCTCAGCTTCTTGCTCTAGCAGCTTCTCCTGCTGGAGAATCCAGTCCCCTAAAACATCAACCGCCTCTTGGACCTTGAGTTTGAGGGCTTCGGGTGATTCGACTAAGTGAATGCATTCGGTTTGGTCCAACTCAAGAAGCATTCCTGTGATTTTTGCCACAAAAAATGGCTGATGTTTTTCCACCAAAGGATACAAAGACTCACCAATCAACTACAAAAAAGGAGAAATTAAAGTTAGAGAAAAACAAGCAAATTGTATCTCAAAAATAACCATAGTATAAGAAAAACAAAATCAGTTTTAATTACAATTCTTTGTTGTTCGGGAGGTTGGTTTTCGAGGGCTTTAGTCAAAAGCGCTGCATTAAAAGCAGCAAGTCTCCGGAAACAATCATCACGTGAAGAGCTATCACAAGAAACATTCACAGAGATAAAATGACGCATGACTTAAGCAATGAGAGCGGCGGAATATTGGATAGAAGAAATGTGATATAAGGGTAATCTCTTTTATAACGAAACAATTAGCCTATCTAGGTTGACAATCTATTTTTCATAAATCTTATCCAAAATATATTTTTTCATAAATCTTATCCAAAATATATTTTATACTATGCATGTTTTACACGTGTTAGACAAAAATGGTATACATCTACTACCACATATATTTTGTTGTGTAACACATAATTTCAATAATAACCGTTAGACAAAATTGGTATAAAATCTACTACAATATATGTTTTGAATATAGACATGCGCATTCGGATACCCATTCGTGTTTGGGTCGGGTATATTCGGGTTTTGGTTACTTTGGTTACTTTGGTTTTAGGTTGTATGTCCCATTCGGGTATTTTTTATTTTCGGATTGGGTTCGATTCGGTTCATATCGGGCCCGGGTCGGTTCTGTATCGAGGTTGAGGAACCGGATTTTATCCGAATTTTTTTTAACCCAAAAGTAACCATAATTTTAATTCGGTTCGGGTATTTTCGGGTATTTGTAACCAAATAAACTAAAAATATCTGAAATGTATCCGATTGAGTACCTAAAATAACTGAAATTAATATCCGAAAATACCTGATTTACCCAAAATACCTGAAAATATAAAAATATCTGAAAACCTATAAACTGATATATTCAGTTTATAATTATAATATTTTATATTTTTTATTACAAATCTAAATATAACTAATATTTGTTTTATATATAATTGTAGTTCGGGTATTTTCGGATATACTTTCGATTCTCTGTTCGGTTCGGGGTCGGTACCGGTTCTTCGGATATGGCAGTGTGGCTCCCATTCGGGTATTTACATCGGTTCGGTACCTAAAAATTCGGTTCATTGATATATCATGGTTTTTCCGTGTTTTTGGCCATGATATAGGCTTTGTATATAGTGTCTTTTCCGTGTTTTTCGAGTCTTTTAGAGTCTTTGTAGGATCATGAACGTTTGGAGCATAAATGGAGGATCTGAAGCTATTTTGAGAGTTTTGGAGAAGCAGCTGAATACGTGAGCTTGGATTGAAGAATTTGGCCTAGTGTCGATCGACACCAGGAGGGTGTCGATCGACACTGATCGTGGAACGAGAGTTGGACGCGAAGTTTTGAAGACTTTCTGGAATTACAAATTTAGCCCAAAAACTTATTATTATTTACAATTTAGTCCTTTCTTGTTTTGGGGATTATTTATGTTTTCTAAGGCTTTGTTTTGCCATTATCTTATTTTCCATTGAGGCTGAGAGAGAGATTGTATCCAGAGCTTTTAGGGAGACAATTATGCACTCTTCTAGAGAAGATTTCGAACCCTTGTATCATTACTCTTTCTATTTTTATGCAGTATTATTCGGCCATGATTTGTGTTTCAATTTCTATGTCTGAGTAATTTGCTAGTTAGTTTAGGGTGATTTAGGGTTGATGAGGAGTTTGTAGATTTGCTATATTTTTAGGGGAAATCAATTGGTTCTTCACCTGGACTTGTGCTTATATTGATTTCTTGATTGATCACCTAGAAATCAAACCTTAGGTTGTTTAATAGATGCGAGAGCATTGTTAATCGGCAGAACTAGTGTTAGGTGAGCAAAATTTCTATTCGCAAAGAGATTTGGTTTAGGGATTTTGTGAACAATCGAACTTGTTTTCTAATGCTTGCCTGAATTGATAGGATTTACAAAGAGATTTGGGATTCTGGAATTTAGGGATAGATAACTTATGCAACGAGAGTTGATTGGTTTTAAATCTGTGTTTCGAGTTCTAGACGGCTTTAAAATAATTCACTGAAAATATACATTCTGCATTCTCGGATTCAACCTGCGAATCATCCTTGCCTAGCGTTTTGTCTCATTGAATTTTAAGAACTTTAAATCAATCACTCACTACCTTTTAGTTTAATCGTTTTGTTTTACATTCTTCTGAAATTGACTTAGCATAATTAGAATCTAGAAACCATAGTGTAGCTCATACTTCCTTTGGGATTCGATAACCCTTTGTACTTCAACTGCATTGCTGTGCACTTGCAGTATTGATTTATTTGGGTAAAACTTTGACCCTATCAAGTTTTTGGCGCCGTTGCCAGGGAAGTAATAGCTGCCTACGGAATCTAGTAGTAGAATTTTGACTAGGTTTTGTTTTGTTTTTGGTTACTAACGTTTTAGTTTCTTGATTTTGGTTTCAGGTGCATGCCCAGTCGCAGTACCAGAAGCAACAAAGAAAAGGAACTACTTGGATTTGACAACNTATTATATAAGCAAATCGGTTTAAAAAGAGTCATCATCAACATGTTTTACCCCCTTTGTAATACTTGATGCTATCAATTGAAGCTCCAACAGCCCCTATTATTTCTTTGGACAAATAGAAACGATTTTTGATTATGACAATAATCCCTTAAAACATTGATCATACATTAACAATAATGATATAATTCAGAGTTTTTATTTTATTTTAAACATAAATGAGGATTTTTAAACTTAACATAGAGCATAAATAAAATCCAAAGAAACACATCACATCTTAGGCGGGAAGAAGGAGGCTCGGAGATCCTCAGCATCTTGCTCTAGCAGCTTCTCCTGCTGGGGAATCCAGTCCCCTAAAACATCAACCGCCTCTTGGACCTTGAGTTTGAGGGCTTCGGGTGATTCGATTAAGTGAAGGCATTCGGTTTGGTCCAACTCAAGAAGCATTCCGTGATTTTTGCCACAAAAAATGGCTGATATTTTTCCACCAAAGGATACAAAGACTCACCAATCATCTACCAAAAAAAAAGAGATATTAAAGTTAGAGAAAAACAAGCAAACTGTATCTCAAAAATAACCATAGTATAAGAAAAACAAAATCAGTTTTAATTACACTTCTTTGTTGTTCGGGAGGTTGGTTTTCGAGGGATTTAGTCAAAAGCGCTGCATTAAAAGCAGCAAGTCTCCGGAAACAATCATCACGTGAAGAGCTATCACAAGAAACATTCACAAAGGTAAAATGACGCATGACTTAAGCAATGAGAGCGGCGGAATATTGGATAGAAGAAATGTGATATAAGGGTAATCTCTTATATAACAAAGCAATTAGCCTATCTAGGTAAATGACAATATATTTTTCATAAATCTTATCCAAAATATATTTTTCATAAATCTTATCCAAAATATATTTTATACCATGCATGTTTTACACGTGTTAGACAAAAATGGTATACATCTACTACCACATATATTTTGTTGAGTAACACATAATTTGAATAATGACCGTTAGACAAAATTGGTATAAAATCTACTATAATATATGTTTTGTATATATACCTGGGCATTTGGATACCCATTCGGGTTCGGATCGGGTATATTCAGGTTTTGGTTACTTTGGTTACTTTGGTTTTGGAAACAATCATCACGTGAAAAGGTATCACAAGAAACAATCACGGTGATAAAATGACGCATGACTTAAGCAATAAGAGCGGCGGAATATTGGATAGAAGAAATGTGAGATAGGGTTAATCTCTTATATAACAAAACAATTAGCCTATATAGGTCATTGAAAATATATTTTTCATAAATCTAATATATTTTAGGCCACACATGGTTTACACGTGTTATAAACAAAATGGTAATAAATCTACTACCACATATGTTTTGTTGAATAACACATAATTTGTGTAAGCTATGAGTTTTTTTAGTCTCGTTAAATTGTTATAAATGATATTTATATAAAAGAATGAAATTTCAAAATTTACAATATAGAATAACAGAACCATTAAAGTAGTATAGGGAAAAGAAAAGTATGACATTTATTGAAACCCTATAAACAAAGAAAGTAGTACATTTTAAACTTAGTAGCAAACCATTGGAAAAAAATGTATTTGGTTTTATAAATTCAATGTTTGTTACTATTACAAAGGATTCTAGTAGATTAGCAATTCAATCAGCTATTAACATACCAAATGTTGTTAGTTCAGTTGGAAAAATATATTAAGGAAAACCTAGAGGTAAGAGGATCGAATCCTGTTTGGTAGGAAAAATGGTATTATATGATGTGGTTCCTGATAATCCAAAAAAAATCAGCTATTAGCATCTGTCAATCAGATATTGACAACTGTCCTGGATCCTCCATTTAATGAAGCAAATCTGTTGGTCCATTTCAAGAATCATTCCTGTGATCTTTGTTGCTGAATCGGGCTCAAGCTGTTCCACCATCGGGTAAAGATCGATTCTCACCAAGCATCTTTACAAATCATTTCATTTGTTAGAAAACAATTCGCTTACCGTTATCTGCAGTTGCATTTGCAAGTGCTATAGCTAGATTCACATAAACGTGTTTCCCAATCTTCATTTCTCCACTGATCTCCTCCATCTGAAAAAAAAAGAAGAAGACTTTTAACTTATTAGTCTTCCTGCAATTTCTATGCGCAGGTGTGTATCTAGAAACTTGCAGCTTTAGATTCTCACTCCACTTGACTAGAGCCTCGCATGACCTGTTCACATTCAGAAATGTTAAAATCTTGAAATCCAATATAATTCTGAAATTTGGAAAAACGGCTTCAGTGTTTTCATACAAACCTTGCATGATGTTATAGTTCCATAGGGAGAAAAAAGGTCTTTTGAGGATTTCATCTGTTACGCTTCTATGCAGCTTCTTGACACACAAGTTGTTCGAGCCCTGAGCTCTGTTGATAGCATTTTTCAAACCTCGTTTCATTTCGGATTCCCTCTGATACGTCTTTTTCCATCTCGTGACAAACCACTCCTTGTCCTCAAACTTCTTTCCGTTTAAAGCCTCAACAGCTTTCTCAGCATCCTCTGGACTCTCAAATTCAACAAAGCCAGAACCTTTAGATTTTCCTTGAGGAGCTTCACCATCCCTTATGATCACACAGCTCGTCGTAGGTTCAAACTCTAAGAAAAGAAGGATCTTACAAAACATGCATTGTGCATAACTCGTTTTAAGAAGAAGAAGATCATCTCAATTGTCAACCCAACTCGAGGAAAACACTACTCTAGACTAAACCCTAATGGGTAAAGCTAGGTGGCTTGGGGAAAAAGTTACCCTCTTGAGCATAATCAAAGGTAACGTGGGATGTGGCCATAGCCAAGAGATCTCCGAGTGGTCAAATCCCTGCAAACACGAACAGAGATCACGCGACCCGTTTGGTTAAACACGTCGAAGAGCTCTGAATCCGTCACGCTCGGTTCCAGATCTCCGACGTACAGCAATGTCTTCTCTTCTTCAGCCATTTCATTAATACTCTGTTGCTCTTGAAACCACAACCATTCCATTACAAATGTTTTTGTTGTTTCTTATTTCTTTTTGAGTTTATTTGAGTTATGTATTTTCTTTCTTGCTAACGAGAAGAGGTCAGAGGAAAGATACAATCTATCGGTCACCACCGGTCGTGACTCCATTAACTCTGAGATTGAGTTGTATGTGTAAGTATTAACTTGGAACTCTAATTAATGTCTTGATCTTTTCTTTTTTCTTTAGTGATTTGTTTTTGCCTTCTTGTCTTAAGTTAATACCGAGGAAAATTAACTTTAACAACGTAGAGTATCGTTTACCAAAGAACAAACAAAGCAAAGGAGAATCTTTTTTGGGAAAAGAAAAATTATTAGTTACTCAGTTTCACAAAAAATGTCATTCTACTCTTTTCACATATATTAAGAAACATAATAAAAAGTCTATTCTATTCCTTATTAATACACTAAACAAATTTCTCTCTCTAATTAATACACTAATATATTAAGGTTAAAAAAGGTTTTTTGTTTAACATTTTGCATTGAAAATACAAACAACACTTTTTGTGAAACAAAAATAAAACTTTAAAACGACACTCTTTGTAAAACGGAGGGAGTATATGCTTATGATGAATCATACATTAAAACACTAAAATTTTGTTAACTACCAAACTGGAATATTAACCTTTATCATTTAGTTTCTCTGATTGTAATGCCGGTTTTTTTCTTTGGTTGATGTAAACAAGAACTACGGAACGGACAGACATAACGTAAAAAAAATAACAGTATACTTTTGCACTATATATTTTTTTTAATATACTCCATCTATTTCATTTCATACGGCAAAACCATTTAAAACCAAAATTTACCATTTTTCTGTGCGCGAATAAATTTACCAGTTACTAAAACTATTAATTTACGATAATTGGTTGGCAAAATCATGAGTAGGACAGTCTTCTCTTCTGGCTCTATTCACCTAACATTTTTTTTTATATATATATATATAGTAATGTAATATAAGATATTAAATGATGCCAGTCACACACTTGAGAATTTATGTTACCCTTTTTCTATTACTAAGACAATCATTTAGAATTATTCCTTATCATAAAACGGAGTAAACAGTTGACGGAAAAAATGATACACCAACGAAGCTACACATGTATCCACCCACCCTTTGGCATTATAATATGAAATTTTTTTATACTAAATTCAAATTTGGATTTAACTAAATTAATTGTAAGCTAACCTAAAGCTGCCTACAAGTACAAGAAGACATGTGCATTGACTTCTCAACATCTCAATGTCATTCCCTTTTGCTCACTTTCTCTATATTATCTTTCTCTACTAAGCCAATCCTCAAAGCTTGCATCAATCTGGCACCTATGGCCCCAACTTATAATCTTTCCTCTTTCTCAATTTTCTTGATTCTGTCTCTTCACTTTCTTTCAATTCTAGCCACCGGAAACAGCCACAACACCGACAGAAAAGCTCTCGAAATCATAATCGGCGGCGGTGAAAGCCCCAATTACAATTCTCCGGCGCCATCTCCGGAGCCAGAAGACTGTCCTCCACCACCGCCACCGCAGCCGCAATTCTCGAGCCCACTAATAGAGAAAGTGTATCCAGTCATCAAGAATTTTCAGAACCTAATCGAAGACGATCCAAAGAAGATACTCAAAACATGGGTAGGCACCGACATTTGCGCTGAGGACAAATACGTAGGACTCGAGTGCGCTAAATTTCCAGGAACGAACAATCTCGCACTCGCGAGTATTCAGTTCAACCAATTTAACTTGGGAGGCAAGAAACTCCGGCTAGATAACTTCCTCGACAAGCTAGATGAAGTCACCATCTTCCACGCAAACAGCAATAACTTCGTGGGCTCTGTTCCCAAAGTCAGTAACTTGAAGTACCTCTTCGAGCTTGACCTCAGCAACAACAAGCTCTCTGGAGAGTTCCCGAGCTCTGTCTTGAAAGCAACGAATCTCACGTTTCTCGATCTCAGATTCAATTCTTTCTCAGGTTCTGTGGCTTCTCAGATTTTCAATCTTGATCTCGACGTCTTATTCATCAACGACAACAATCTTGTTCAGAGACTTCCCGACAATCTCGGATCCATCACTGCTCTTTACCTTACATTTGCTAACAACAGGTTACAAAAGCTTCACACTTTCTTTAGTTTTATCGGATGAAATCTTAAAGGGTTTCAAAACTCAATTGCTTTTAGTCGTTAGAAATTTAATCCAAGATTAACTCTTTTCTTCTTTTTTCAAGAACAAAACAGAGTAGGTATTGTATGACATCACGATTCACGAGGATACATATGCATTGGGTTTTTGTATGCATGCGATAAAATATACTTTACATAAAGTATCTAAAGGGTTATTTGGAATTTCATGTGATATGATGCAGATTCACGGGTCCTATTCCGGGAAGCATAGGTAACATCAAGTTCTTACAAGAAGTCCTTTTCTTAAATAACACGTTAACCGGTTGTTTACCATACCAAATCGGGAAGCTTAACCAAGCTACGGTTTTCGATGTCGAGTTAAACCAGCTAACCGGTCCTATACCGTACTCTTTCGGATGTCTAGACAAGATGGAACAGCTGAATTTGGCTAGAAACAAGTTCTACGGCACCATACCGGAGATCGTCTGCGAGCTCTCAGCACTCAAGAACGTTTCTCTCTCGTTCAATTACTTCACGCAGGTCGGTCCAAAATGTCGAAAACTCATCAAGCGGAATATTCTAGACGTTCGCATGAACTGTATTCTTGATCTTCCGAATCAGAGAACGCCGTGGGAGTGCGCTAAATTCTTCATGCGGAAACAGAAATGTCCCAACTCTAGGTCTTTCTTTTATATCCCTTGTGGCAAGGATCCGCACCGGATTAAACCGGATCAAGAAGGATTAGAAGGACAGGCTTCGCCACCGGTATCTTACGGCGCTCTTAACCCGGACCGGATTCGGAATCTCTAGCCAAAACCAAGTTGTTTGTAATTACGGATCTTCATGTTTTCATATTTGGAAGTATGATTTATTGAATAAAATGCAACTTTTTTTTTCCGTGTGGTACATTTGGGTTATTACACAAGTAAAATAGGTTTTGCCTTGATCGTACCAATTTAAGCCGGGTTGGTTCTTAATTTGCCAACCGAACCGGAACATGTATAAATTAGTATAAAGTAAACCATTAGAGTCAAAAAATTGAGAGAAGTGAGACAAAGGTTACAACAAACACAGAAAGCCCAAGTTGGGTCGGTTTGGTAGATGGATGACCATAGCCTTTGGTCGCTTCCGCGGTAAGTTTCGCAATCATCATGAGTTTCGAATCCAGTTTCGGCTCTTCATGCTTCTCACACGTCCCATACGGCATGTTCTCCTGCACACACACACACTGAATATGTTTTCTAACATGCAAAATCCATATAGTGAACCATAGAGTACTAACCTTACAATCGGCTATATCGTCACAGCCGCAAACTGAATGGCCGTTTGCAACATCCACTGCTTTTGGAGCTCCTCCACCATCGCTTCTCTAAACCGCAAACATACATATTAACATTACCTAAATGTTACTTAAATCAGATAAAATCTCATTAGAACCGGACCCAACTATACCTTGTAGAAATCGACTGCGATGAAGTTAGGCCAGCGTTGTCCCGAGGCTTCTTGACATTTGTTGATGGTGTCAAGAAGAGGACCAGAGTTCTGCTTACAAGATCCAATCAAATCCGCAGTATCCGGAAAATAGTTTACTAGAACAAGTGATCTCGATTTATCTCCCATAGCAGCTGATTCCGGTCTATTGGTACACACTCCTGCTCTCATCCCTCCATTTCCAACTAAGAGTCCTAACATTATATCAATTTTCTATATATAGAAAAATAATACAATGTATCAATCTATTTGGACCAGGTGTTTGGACAAACTCACATTGATTTTCCACCATGTATCTCCATAGAAACGCGATTCCTTCGGACGCTTCTTTATGAGGATTTGAAGTGAAAACCAGCAACCGTTGGTTCTGACTTATCATGTCATCGAGGGTAGGCCAATCCTCTCCGTTCTTAGGCATTCTTGATACCGGAAACATGAAATTTCGTAAACCGGATGCATCAATCACTTTGCTTAAACCATGGGGAGATTTGACGTAGTCCTCGAGGATAAGCGTCACAACCACATCCTTGTTCTTGTCTAGAAACACTTGAAACTCCTTTAAAATGCTAACCGCCGGTTGCTATATACGGACCAAAAACCAAATTAGAAACGTTTAATTTCGACATTGGACCGATCGACTTATGTGTGATTGTGAATCTATGGAACTTACGAATGCCGTGTAATTGAAGCAATTGCCACCGTAAGAATGGCAAAGCCATAAATCGTTTTGGAAGTCGTACATGTCAAGCATAAACCCTCTAACACCATTCTGCAAACCCCACAGAATAAAATAAAAGATAGAATAAATTTTAAAGAATGATACTTTTGAAATGGGTTTATCAAAAGAATTTTAAAAAAAAAAATTCGTTGAAGGAAAGAATGAAACTTTTGAAATGGGTTTATGATATAATGATCAAGAAGAAGAATATTTACAATGAGTTGGCTTGTGATTGAATCTTGTTGGTTGGAAGGAGCAAGAATCATAGAGCCTGTGCCTGATTTTGCACCTATTCGAGCAAATGAATTGTGTGTTGTTAACCACGAGTATTTGTTGTAAGGCAACCCTTTTACCTTTTGACACATAAACATGAAAATGATCAATCGATTAATCAAATACTAAAAAATATAATCTAAATTATGATTAAACGAAAGGACGCAAAAAGAAGGAACCTTGGAGGTGGGGTTAATGGGTTGCATTCGGGAGCATCTAGGTCGGAAGTTATCGCTTGCGAGACACGATTCGCAGTGTAATCCCGGATCGCAATTCCTGTTCACGATGCATGTTTCTCCTTCCTACCAATCAACACGAAGATCAAAGAAATTCAACCGAATTCCCACGATTCAAATATTGTTTTTAGATCAGAAAGACCCATTTATGATCAATTCTTTATATTTTTTAGGATAAATTGTTAATGCCATTTCGTTACCTTGAGGGCAGAAGAAGGGCTAAAGAGGAGAAAATATGGAATGAGAAGAGCTGTTAGAAAGAAGGTGAATCTCTGAAACATTGTCTTCTTTCTTGCTACAAAATCCCATAAAAAAATATATTGAAAAGAAGAGAAAACCCTCCCAAGGATTTTGGGTAAGAAGCAACTACTTTGTAGACTCCAAAAGACTTTCAGCCGGTGATTTGCATTTGCCTTGACCAACCAACAAAGAAGAAAATAAAAACTTAAGTCTAAATTTATCTTTTCATGAAAATAAGAAAAGAATGGGAATCTCGGGCATCTCGGAGACAAAGATGTTATTAATAGCTACAAAACAGAAGAAAAGAGAATTTTTTATTTTTTGGTTTCTCGCTTTTCTTTACTTTACATGCCATAAAAAAATGTTTCTTTTGCTTTTTGCTTTATAAAAAAATATTTCTCCCAAAAATAATAAAGTTATATGAGACCGTCATCATCATCGTATAATATAATATCAAGTTATAAATAGCATGCCAGCTACATTACATTTTAAAGTGCTTTTATCTTCTGGAAATTACGTTTGTGCGGGTCCAAATCAATCATAGAAAGATAACCTCGCATGAAGGAGAATACTATTGTATTATATGGTATTTGAATGAATTTTAATATTTACTTTCATATTATATGATCATTATCTAGTATATGACAATTAGGTGTCCGCGTGTAATCAAAAAAAAAAACCAGACACATCGTTCTGAAGTAGTTATTTACAAATATATTCAGAGATATGAATCATTTGCGACTCTTCTTCTACATCATCGTTATTGGCTTATTGTTTCTATAATTTTTTTGTGTCCTTGTATTGATAAAATTATGGTTCTAATAAAAAAAAAAAAAATAGTGGTCTCTGTATGAAAATTTTGAAAACAAATCATGTGAAGAGATAAGATACCCACTTGGAAGAGTAGAAAAAACTAGAAAACAACAAACCATTGCAATCATTATGTTTAATTATGCAATACATAAAAAATGCTCAGTTTGAACGAAAAAAACTAAAAGTTTAAAGTATAACAAGTAAAAAATTTCAAATAAAGCTTGTCACAAAAGTAGAAAACAATGTTTATCTTTAGAAACCTTCCACATACATATTGAGAAGTAGATGAAAACATTTTTAAATGTGCATGGGTGCTTTGAGCAATTTAACGAACTTACGGATGAAAACGTAAGAGAATGGTAAGTTAAGGTGTTTTTGGGGTTTCGTCATTGTCATAGGGAAAATAGGGAAAACTTGCTCTTTCTCTCTCCGTCTCATTGTCACTGACTCGGACTGTTGTCATTCTCTCAGGCGACTTGCCATTGACCTTTCTTAAAGTCTCTCTCTTTCTCTCTTTCTCTCCTCTGTTCTTGGCCATGGTGGTTTATAGGCTAGCTCTCTTGCTCGCATTCATCGCATTTCTTGGAATCCAGCTGCCTTTACTAACGGAAGCAGGTTTGTCTCACCATTACCATTCATCTATCCTTTTTAGAATCTTCCTTGAAAATCTTCTTCAGTTGTCTTGATTCGTCATTAGAATCTACTGATTCGAGGCTAAATTAGGAGAAATGACTGATGTTTAATCTTGATTTTTGAAAGTTTTAGGCTTTGGGGGTTCTGCAAATTTCGATGTGCATTCGTTAAGTGTTTTTGTTCATCCGTGTTTCTGGTGAAATTAGAAGAAAGAAACTCTTGAGAATTTGAAGCAAGGTTTTGTGATTTGTTGTGTTTACAGATTGTCCATTGGACTTGACTTCATCTAACTTCACTCTCGTGGCTTCCGTGTGCTCGAACAACACCGACAGAGCCAAGTGCTGCCGCTACATGAACGCTTTCGTTGCTGTATCTGTCGCTCGCTATGCTAACCACACAACAGATCTTGGAGTTGCATCAGATTTAATCGAAATCTGCATTACTTCCATCTCCAGAACCATGGAGCTGTATGGAATCCCAAGAAACGCAACTGCCTTCTGTGGATTAGGGACCAAGATTCTGGTTAACTATGATTGTGAGGGTCTGACCACTGTAACGCAAATGCTTCAGTCCCCAAAGTTTGGAGAGGTTTCGAGAAACTGCAAACTCCCGCTTTCACCGGGAGACCAGTGCAAGAGTTGCTTGAACTCCGGTATCACCTACCTCCGTAGTCTCGTGGATACAGGGAATAGCATCAAACTGAGTACTTGTCGAGATGCAACCTATGCTGCGTTAGCAAGCCGGGTTGACAATTCATCGGCCCTTGAACTCGCTAGCTGCTTCTTTAATGTGGCTGAGCTTAGCGTTGCTCCAGGTATACGCAGTTTTGTGTGTCAAATTGTCATTCATGGAGTGTAGAATCTTATCATTGTTTCTATATAGGGAAAGTTCCTAGACAGATCCTGTATATTTTAGTATGTCCTGGATAATCTTTTTAGTATTGGATCCGATTATTTGTTTCCTTTTCTGATTTTCTTGATATCTTCTCAGACTCGTCTCCATCGTCGCTGAGCCCAGAAGCTTCTCGAAGTCCAGTGTTAGCTGATAGTCCAAGCAGCAATGATCTTGTTTTGTCTCGAATTAAAAGTCACCATCCATATCACTTGACAGTGGCTCCGATTATTGGGATCGCCGTTACAGTTTTTGCTGTTATAATGCTCGTGGTCCTAATAGTTCTTATCCAAAGAAAAAAACGGGAACTTGATGACTCCGAGAGTATGGATCGTAATCCAACAAAGACATTTCCTTCTCCACGCCCCAATGTGATGATTCATGAAGGTGCGAAAGTTCTTCTAGTGTTTCACTCACTTATAAGAGATGTTTTGAGCACCTAAAAGAAAGAAACGTATGGTTAGTTTTTGCAGGTAATTCGTTGGCTTTTCGGAAATTCAGCTACAAGGAGCTGAGGAAAGCAACTGAAGACTTCAACGCGGTGATTGGCCGTGGGGGATTTGGGACTGTTCACAAAGCTGAGTTCAGTAATGGGCTGGTTGCAGCTGTAAAAAAGATGAACAAGAGCTCCGAACAAGCAGATGATGAATTTTGCAGAGAGATAGAGCTTCTCGCCAGGCTGCATCACCGCCACTTAGTTGCTTTGAAAGGCTTTTGTATTAAGAAGAACGAGAGGTGAACTATTACAACACTTTTGCTTCGTTTCGTTTCTCGCCATTTCTGTGGAAGAGATATTGGATTCACCTCTGCTCATCTAACCTGAGGATTTTCAGGTTCATTGTCTACGAGTATATGGCAAATGGGAGCCTGAGGGATCATCTACATGGTATGCTCATGATTTCCAGATTTTATTTCTATGTTATAGACTTGGATTGAGAATCTTGAACATTGTTCTTCATTTCTGCGCAGCCACAGAGAAACCTCCACTTAGTTGGGCAACAAGGATGAAAATTGCAATCGATGTGGCTAATGCTCTGGTAAATTTTCCAAAGCCTTCAAACTACATCTCTCATAAGACTCATACTATATGGTTCGAATTCTGTTCTTAGTTCTTGATTGAATATTCTTCTTTTCCTCCAGGAGTACCTTCATTTCTACTGTGACCCACCTCTCTGTCACAGAGACATGAAGTCAAGCAACATATTACTGGACGAGAAATTTGTTGCTAAGGTGTGTCTGCATTCTATATCACATATCTGGCTCTTTGACTTGTCTATTCGTTTCACCTCATAAGGAAGTTGATTTTTTTCCTTTTGGCTTCTACGCAGCTTGCAGATTTTGGCCTTGCATATGCTTCCAGAGATGGCTCCATCTGTTTTGAACTCCAGGTCTGGAGGCAAAGGAACATCAACTATTCTTATCTTGAAAGTTGAGTGAAAAAGCTAATCTAAAAGACTAAAACCGGTTGAAATCTGAATTTCAGGCTATGTAGATCCAGAGTACGTTGTAACGCAAGAACTGACAGAGAAGAGCGACGTGTACAGCTACGGAGTGGTGTTGCTAGAGATCATAACGGGGAGAGGAGCGGTGGATGAAGGTAGGAACCTGGTAGAAATGTCTCAGCCGTTACTGGTATCAGAATCAAGACGCATAGATCTGGTGGATCCGAGAATCAAAGACTGCATAGATGGAGAACAGCTCGAAACAGTAGTGGCGGTTGTGAGATGGTGCACAGAGAAAGAAGGCGTGGCTAGGCCATCAATCAAGCAAGTCCTGAGGCTGTTGTGCGAAAGCTGCGATCCGTTGCATCTCGGGCTTGCAATGGCAGTTGAGGAAGACAAAGGGAGGTCGCTGAGAGGTGACTCGGGTTTCCAAAGCGGTGACATTCGTGGCTTGGCTTCTTCCTCTAGTACTACTTCAAGGTCGCATTGTAGCCGGAGTTTTCTGCTTGAGACTGGCTCTCCTCACTCTCCACCAAATGGTCTCTCTTTTTGAGTCAGGTCGCTTCTTCAAGAAATTTGGCACTTTTGATGATCAAACTGTTTACTAATTGCAATTTTCGAAGATATATATATATGTTTTCTAACAGAGTCAAGACTGATTCAGTTGTTAATCTCAGATTCTCAGTAATGGTTAAACCCTAGTTAAGACAAGAGAAAATCTTCAAATCCCTCTAATAAAAGGTCTCAGGACATGTATAAACAACGATATCTTTTAGAAACAACAAACCAGAAACACACAAGAACAGAGGATTATCTAAACCTAGACTAATGAAGGCGAGGGCACAAAATATGTCATTATTCATAATGAAAACTTCTCCTACTCTGTAACCTAGATTTTCACTCAATAAATTTCTCTTAAATCTCCTGTACAGAGGTAGCACTATCTCCTATTACATTAGTCCCATGCAAAGCGGTGTCTGGTTTGATTGGTTCTTGTTTCTTGTTCTGATTTTACCATGGACCTGTTAGTGTCCTTCTCAAGCATTGCCTTTTGCCGCCCCACGGTTGTTTCGACGATTCCTTCAGCTGCCAATTTAAAAAGCAGTAGTTGTGAGCAACATAATCAAATTCAGCATGAGGTTCACCCAAAAGGGCTATTCAAAAATAACAAGCGAGAAGCAGAAAATGTTGAATGTGAGTAACTATTAGAACTTTTATGTTTTCAAAATTTGGTCTTTTCTGATGCTACAGAGTCGAGGGTTTGTAGATGAACTTAAATAAAAAAAAAAAGTAAAAGTCGTTAGAAAATTACCTCATTCTTCTGCATTTCCATCATTTCAGCCTGCAACATAGGGGAAGCTTAGTATCATAGCCAAGCGGCTAAATTCTGAGAGGGAGAAGCAGGAAAAGAAACAGGTCGTAAATGTCGGGAAAGGAAAGATACCTGTTTTCTCTGCAAATCTTGGTTCACTTTCTTAAGCTTTTCAATTTCGGCTTCCAGTTCCAAGGTGTAAGCCTGCAAGTAATGAATAATGAATACACAGGGGAAGATAAATCTAATCTTACAAGTGGTTCGGGAAAGAATAAAACTTAGGTGATTTTATGTTTCAGTTTAATTCAGTCTTGCAAAAGATAAGACCAATATACTCAAACCAAACAAAAAGGGATTTATATAAAGGTTTGGTTACACTAAAAATCACCTGCTTTCGAGCTCTTGATCTAGCAGCTGATTCCCGGTTCTTGATCATTCTCCTTTGCCTCCTCTCGATAACCTTCTCTAGACCCGTATTGCTTCTTCTTCCTCGGTTAAGCACATACGGAACTGGTGACAAAGAATTATTTTCTGCGCTGCTTGTCCCTGGAGAAACTGCTGCAACAGTGACCCCGTTTCCTCCGTAACTAGCTATTCCGTTATTATTGTTGATGGAGTTATTCGCAGCCCCAGCGTAATTCTTGTTGACCATACCCACAGGCGCAGCAAATGTTACGTTTGCTTGTTTAGGAAAAATGATTTGAGGCAGCCGCTGCTGCTGATGCTGCTGCTGCTGTTGATGTGGATGTGGATGATTCAGATGATGTCGTGGATGCTGCTGCAACTGCTGTTGTGGATGCTGCTGCAACTGCTGTTGTGGATGCTGCTGCAGCTGCTGTTGTGGCTGCTGCTGCATTGTCCCATCCACTTTGATGCCTAAACCAGGTGGCTGATTCAAGATCATAGAGTTGTTATTACCATTGAATGATATGCTGCTTTGATTTGGCTGACCAAACCCAAAGCCTAAACCCCCACCAGCGCCGTTGTTACCATAAAACCCGTTGTTGTTGTTGTTGTTTCCGTTGACCTGGCCCATCTGATGAGTACAGTTATCTTCTCTTACAACTCCAGCGCGAAACAGAAACTCCTCAAGTGTCATCTCCCCTAAAGTCTGTTGCCTCACAGGAGGCGCATTCGACTCACCACCGCATCCGCTGCTACCTCCCATATGACCGTTATTACTGTCCTTGGTGATCAAACATTTCCAGACCTCATCAACAGTCTTCTGACTAATCGTTCTAGGCAATGTCAACGAGCCATGCCTCTGGAGATTCCCGCCAGGGACACCACCACCGGGTTGCGCTACTGCTGTAGCAACTGAAGATGTCATGGTCATGGCCTGAGCTTCCTCAGCAGTCCATATGCTCTTCAAGAGTTCATCCATGTTCATCGACCCGAAATCTTTTCCCGGTCCACCTAGTGTGCTCTGAAGCTCATCGAACGTTAGGGAATAAACCGAGGACTGCCTCGCCAAGGGATTGGCACTGCCCATTGGCTTCATCTGGTTACTCCCTTCCCCTCCTGGAGGACCACCACCTCCTAAGTTGTTGAAATTGATGTGAGTACCCATTTTCCTTGTGTTCACTCCTTCTTCTTCTTCAATGAAAGCAAAGCATCAAAGCCCCTAACCCCTTCTTCTAGCTTCCATTTGAGAGGTAAAAGAACAAAAAAATCGAGTTCAAAATAAAGATATTAGAATGGATTGCACAATGCCAAGAGTCCATGAAACAGAGAAGTTCCAAGGATATTAAAAAGAACTGAGCTATGTGTGTAACATAATGCATGTTCACATCCATATAAGAGTAAGTAAAGAGAACCAAAGCAAAACTGGACAAGCCACATAAATGTGTGTGTACAAATGTAAAAGCACAGTAAAGTCAATCAATAATGGCAGATCTTTAGATAACGTTTGTAATTTTAAAAAATAATGAAATTTGACCACTTTTTGAGAAAATGCATTCATACAGTGTTTCCTCAAAACCATATATGAACATATCAGCAAAATTATACAGATAATTTGAACGGATTACTTGTCACATATTGTCTGTTTCTTCTGTGGATACTCAAAATCCAATAAATTTATAAACAGGCAATGTAAAGAAATGCAGAAAATCAATCTGGAAGTAACTTTAACAAACTCGATTGCTATAAACGTTTCATGGAATTCAACAATGATCCAAAGTAAAATCACAAAACCCAACAAGCATGAGAAAGATCTGTTCCAAAATTCAGCGGAAAAGTAATCCATTTCTCTTACAAAAATTCGATCGAATCAAAAACCCCAGAAATAAACAAAACCTAAAAGCAACGAGAATCAGATCCCTAAGACACTCTTTGACTCTAATTTCACTACGGAGAGCTACTTCTTCACTACTTCCATGTGATTCAAAAGCATACACACGCACACAACAACAACAACAACAACAAAACGGAACAGATAATAAGCAGAGAAAAGACAACAAATATTTGCGAAAGTGGATGATGATCGGACAAAGACAGATCCAGATATAAGAAACGGATAATAAAAAGAGAAAAGAGCTAATATATATCTCACCTAATTAAATTTCTCGAAAAAAAATTATATTCGCCACTGCGAAAACACCAGAGAAGCTGCTGGGAGAGACGACAAGTGTGTTGCTGCCGCCTCGACACGAGCAGCCATTTTAAGGGTTGAAAGCTTCTTCTTTTTTTTCTCTCCGGAGTTTTTTTATTTTTTTTTTTATTTTTTTTTATTTTGTGTAAAATATTGATTGTTTGTGTCAGATAGAGTTACGTGGACGAATGATAAAAAGAGTCTTAAGATTTTAAATGCTTGTCAAGATTCTAGCCAATTACATGGCGCAACGTGGTATAACATTAGCCGTTCGTTTGGTTTTTGTCTTCCGACAATGAGTATTCGAGTGGTTGGAGATCGTGCTTGGATTTTTTTTTTGTTAAATCATAATAATGAATATTCTTCGTTTTTGGGTCTATTAAATATTAATCATGTATCGTTTACTCCACCACATTTATCCATTTTTACTTTTCTTTAACTTTTTTACAAAAGTTTCAAGAAATCTTCAAAATTTACAAGTGGCACAACTGCAATATTAGAATAAATATGTGAAAATCTAGATTTGTCTTTTTCCAAAATGGTTGACGATAAGGATGGTATTTTTATTCAACACTATACTAATTTCATCCATTAGATAAGACTATACATAAATGTCCATATATTAGACTTAGGCGGAAAAAAAAGTCCATATTAGAGAAGATATTATCCATAAAAGATAGAAAAGGGGGAAGACTATAAAGGACTAGATAAAGTTATATATAAGTCCCATAAAAGTGATCAATGTAAATCAGATGATAGTATATGTATTTATGCTTTAGATTAGTGAAGTATATTGTATTGTCTCTAGAATAATATATTACAGTATTTTGTGTAACTTTATTTACATGATGAAGAATTACTACTTGTCGAATTAAATATGTGGTGCTTTCATTTTGGGAGCCCATTTTGGTTACAAGCCAATGAAAACATCACACCACTCTTCAAAACAAAACAATAAATAACACTATTGATTGCGTGGAGTCGAAGGTCATCACTTCTAAATACAGAAATATTGTTTTCTTTCCTCATTTGGAATTATTACAATGTTTGCTTATTTGCTTTTGATTTTTTTATTTTATTCAAAGAAACATAATAGAGCCCATCTATTAAGTTTATCATGTAATCATCGCTTATATATACATTATTATTTGGTTATATAAACTTGGATACTAAGTTGGACCAAGGAAACTGATGTAATGTTTGGTCCTTCGAACCCTGTAAAAACTTGGACTATTTATTAAATTTGTAGCAACTGTAATTTTAAAATACTCCAGAACAAGTGTCATAGCTAATAGATTTTTAGTCATATTAGATCTTTTTAAAAATATTTCTGAGATCCTAATGATCGCTTGTGCTATGGTACAACATATATATATATATATATAATCATGATTAAGGGGGTGTTATTGGTTCTTGTATTTTAATGGATTTGGAAATCCAAACCAAATCCAGTGTTATTGGTTCTATAATTTTAAAATTCATATTAAAATCCAGTGTTATTGGTTCTATGATTTTAAAATATATAGTGAAATCTAGTGTTATTGGTTCTATGATTTTAAAATATATAGTGAAATCTAGTGTTATTGGTTCTATGATTTTAAAATCCAAGTATTATAAAGATTTGAGTTTTTATTGGATTTGAATGGATTTAGAAGTATTTTCATGACTAAAATACAAATACTCAAATCTAAGATTTAACCTTGTTATTTGGTTGGATTTGAGTATTTTCTAAATCTAAAGAGTATTTAAAAATTCATTAAAATATAAGAACCAATAATCCCACCTAAGTCGAGATGTTGGAGAAACTGTTTATTTGTAAGAATAAACTATTTGTTCCCTTAAGGTGGTTATATTGACAACTACGTGAGTTTTGAGCTATCGGTATTTTCTTAGGATTCTCCAAAAATTAGATTCTTTCTAATAAGACTCTCAGTTAGATTTTCACTTAGTAAATGACGTCGGAATAGATCACAGGTCGAGAGCACTGACCGAAACAGAGACTATCAGACTACAGATCCAAAGAGTACTAAAACTTCCTCCATAACAGAAAAATAAAAACTTCCAATCGATTTACATGGTTTAGCCGCCCTGGGCACTAAAAGGAAGAATCTGTTTTACCTATTTCTTTATCTGATTTGATTCGATTCGATTCGGATTTAATTCTCCATGATCTTCTTCTCCATAAAGTTTTGAATGTAAGTAAATTACAATTGCGAGGAGGTCACGAGACACATGAGTCAACGAGACACATGAGTCAACGAGTCACATGACTTTCAAAGGGAAGCCAACGTGGACAACTTGTTGTTCCTCCTCTTCCTCATCAATCAAATTCTCTAAAACAATACAAACCCAATCACAATTCTTCCCATCCCCATATTTGACCACATCGTCGCTGTGTTTTTTTAAAAAATGGGTGCTTTCTCCAATCTCCGAGGTCCTAAAATTGGATCGGCCCACCAAGGATTGCCCCTATCCAATGGCTCTCCTTCCTCTATCAAGCGAAAAGTTTCGAGCTTGTTGCCATTCTGCGTTGCTCTTGTAGTCCTCATCGAGATCGGGTTTCTTGGTCGGCTCGATAACGCTGCTTTGGTCGACACGCTGACCGGTTTTTTCGCCAAATCACATTCGAGCTCACCACAGCCTCCGACCATGCCGTCCGATTCGAAAGCTGGGCCGGGAATGGAGAGCTGCCATGAGTGGTTAGAGAGAGTGGATTCAGTGAGTTACTCTAGGGATTTCAGTAAAGATCCCATCTTTATCTCCCGTGTTAACAAGGTTTTGCCACAGAACTTTCCCTCTCAATTTGTTTTTTTTATATTCCTCTGTGATCAAAATGTTGATGGACTGTGATTTCTGGGTAATCTTGCTTAGCCTCTTACGTCTGGCCATGTTCTTTTGGGATGAATTTGATAGTAAGTCGAGGGGATTAAAATATTGAAGGATCATCTTCTTATGAATGGTGGTTATTGACTTGATTCCTTCTCAACTGTAGGATTTCAAATCGTGTTCAGTTGGTTGTGGGATTGGAACTAGCTTTTATAAGAAACCCGATGCAGCTTTTGGGTTAGGTCATAAACATGGAACACTCAGTATAATCCGTTCCATGGAATCAGCAAAGTACTTCCAAGAGAACGATCTTGCTCAGGCACGACGGTGGGTAAGCACGATCTTAACTGGAGGCTTTATACTTTTGGAGCACGTGTAGAATGCCGTAAAAAGTATCTGACTTTTTTTTATGCGTTCTTGGTTCATCAGGGGTTATGATATTGTGATGACAACTAGCCTGTCATCAGATGTTCCCGTTGGGTATTTTTCATGGGCGGAATATGATATTATGGCTCCACTGCAACCAAAGACCGAGAAAGCTCTTGCTGCTGCTTTTATTTCCAATTGTGGGGCTCAGAATTTCAGGTTGCGAGCTCTTGAAGCCTTAATGGAGACGAATGTTAAGATTGATTCTTATGGTGGTTGTCACCGGAACCGGGATGGGAGAGGTATGTATTGTGCATTGCTAGCGAAATGTTCTGTGTCCTAACCATATTCAAAGTCTTGAAACAGTAATTTGCGGAGACAAATAACTTAAATTCTTTACATTGAAGAAGGTTGAAGCTCTTAAGCACTACAGATTCAGTCTAGCTTTTGAGAACACCAACGAGGAGGATTACGTCACCGAGAAGTTCTTCCAATCTCTAGTCGCTGGTATAGATAGCTCTCCTTCTCTCTCTCTCTCTCTGCTGATCTTGCAAATTGTAGTGTCTGCTCCATTAGAAAAACATACCTGTTACCCTAATAAAGTTCGTCTGTTTGGTACGGATAGTTAGGAGTTAGGATAAGCAAAACCAATGCCAGATATGGTAGCCAAGTTAGAGTAAGTCCTGTATAGTTCGGATTTCAATTTTGGTAGATTTTCATGTGTGTTTTGGCTGATTCGAGTTTAAGTAGTTCAGCTATTTTCAGGCAATTCTGATTCGGATTATGGATAAGGGAAAGTGTAACGTTTTTTCAGTCTACCAGGACCCAAATTTTCTCCTATAGTTTGGTTGTAGCGTATTGGGCTGGATTATGCGACACAGAACACCCTCCTGCGTTTGTGGCCATCAGTGATATCTGAATAAGAATGTTATATGAGTCACTTATCCTCGTAGTTCACATTGTCTAATTTTAAGTATTTAATCCTTCTCGACAGCGCGTGAAAGTTGGAAGAGAGTTATATGGGCACTACAACTTAAGGCCATTATGGCTAATTATCCCATAATCCTCTGTCATCTCTTAGCTACTGTTAGGCTTCTTGCATGATCTGAGCTTATTATCATTTCACTTGATGAACGATGATGATATGCAGATTTTATATACGTAGATCATCATATACAAGAGCTGCTTGATGTTTCTTTTTCTAATGAGAGCATCAGAGCACTATATGATCAATTCTTCTATTAGGATCTGTCCCTGTAGTTGTTGGAGCTCCAAACATAGAAGAATTTGCACCTTCTCCTGACTCATTCCTTCACATTAAGCAGATGGGTGATGTCGAGTCAGTTGCAAAGAAAATGAAGTATCTTGCAGAGAACCCCAGCGCCTACAATCAGACGCTAAGGTGTGGTAATACGTAAAATATTTGCCGGAATGAAATTTTTTTAAAAAAAACACGTTTAGACATATTGAAAAGCTTGAAAGCTCTGTTCTTTTATTAGATGGAAACACGAAGGCCTGTCTCTTATACACATCTAGATGTGTATAAGAGACAGACCGAAGACCGAGAAAGCTCTTGCTGCTGCTTTTATTTCCAATTGTGGGGCTCAGAATTTCAGGTTGCGAGCTCTTGAAGCCTTAATGGAGACGAATGTTAAGATTGATTCTTATGGTGGTTGTCACCGGAACCGGGATGGGAGAGGTATGTATTGTGCATTGCTAGCGAAATGTTCTGTGTCCTAACCATATTCAAAGTCTTGAAACAGTAATTTGCGGAGACAAATAACTTAAATTCTTTACATTGAAGAAGGTTGAAGCTCTTAAGCACTACAGATTCAGTCTAGCTTTTGAGAACACCAACGAGGAGGATTACGTCACCGAGAAGTTCTTCCAATCTCTAGTCGCTGGTATAGATAGCTCTCCTTCTCTCTCTCTCTCTCTGCTGATCTTGCAAATTGTAGTGTCTGCTCCATTAGAAAAACATACCTGTTACCCTAATAAAGTTCGTCTGTTTGGTACGGATAGTTAGGAGTTAGGATAAGCAAAACCAATGCCAGATATGGTAGCCAAGTTAGAGTAAGTCCTGTATAGTTCGGATTTCAATTTTGGTAGATTTTCATGTGTGTTTTGGCTGATTCGAGTTTAAGTAGTTCAGCTATTTTCAGGCAATTCTGATTCGGATTATGGATAAGGGAAAGTGTAACGTTTTTTCAGTCTACCAGGACCCAAATTTTCTCCTATAGTTTGGTTGTAGCGTATTGGGCTGGATTATGCGACACAGAACACCCTCCTGCGTTTGTGGCCATCAGTGATATCTGAATAAGAATGTTATATGAGTCACTTATCCTCGTAGTTCACATTGTCTAATTTTAAGTATTTAATCCTTCTCGACAGCGCGTGAAAGTTGGAAGAGAGTTATATGGGCACTACAACTTCAGGCCATTATGGCTAATTATCCCATAATCCTCTGTCATCTCTTAGCTACTGTTAGGCTTCTTGCATGATCTGAGCTTATTATCATTTCACTTGATGAACGATGATGATATGCAGATTTTATATACGTAGATCATCATATACAAGAGCTGCTTGATGTTTCTTTTTCTAATGAGAGCATCAGAGCACTATATGATCAATTCTTCTATTAGGATCTGTCCCTGTAGTTGTTGGAGCTCCAAACATAGAAGAATTTGCACCTTCTCCTGACTCATTCCTTCACATTAAGCAGATGGGTGATGTCGAGTCAGTTGCAAAGAAAATGAAGTATCTTGCAGAGAACCCCAGCGCCTACAATCAGACGCTAAGGTGTGGTAATACGTAAAATATTTGCCGGAATGAAATTTTTTTAAAAAAAACACGTTTAGACATATTGAAAAGCTTGAAAGCTCTGTTCTTTTATTAGATGGAAACACGAAGGCCCTTCAGATACTTTCAAGGCACTTGTTGATATGGCAGCTGTACACTCTTCTTGCCGTCTCTGCATTTTCGTTGCTACGAAGATCAGAGAGCAAGAAGAGAAGAGTCCTGAGTTTAAGAGACGACCTTGCAAATGCACCAGAGGCTCAGGGACAGTCTATCATTTGTATGTCAGAGAAAGAGGCCGGTTTGATATGGAATCCATCTTTTTGAAGTAAGCCAGCATTTTCTTGTTTATCTCTCTAATCAAAACCGAGGAAAAGTTGATTTATGAATATTGTTTTGTGCTCCTCTTGCTATGTTGGGACAGGGATGGGAATCTGACTGTGGAAGCTCTGGAATCTGCGGTTCGCACCAAGTTTAATTCTCTAAGACATGAACCGATATGGAAGAAGGAACGACCCGCGAGCTTAAAAGGAGACGGTGTGCTTAGAGTACACACGATATACCCGCTTGGTCTCACTCAAAGACAAGCCCTTTACAACTTCAAATTCGAAGGAAACTCGAGTCTCATTACTCATATACAGAGAAACCCTTGTGCTAAATTCGAGGTTGTCTTTGTCTAAACACCATACAAATCTGGTTTAGATGAACAGAAAGTGTACTTTGCGATATCCGCTTTTGGATGCTGTTGTCGTAGGCATGATAGGAATGTGTACATATAAAAATAAAATGATTTTTACTTGTTTTATTGGATTTACATGTTTGAAGATGCAAGATTAGTTTGATAAAACACACAATTGACACAAATATCTTCGTATCAGCTTTAACAGAATTACAAATATTGCATGTATTCTACAATAGAACTTCTATAAATTGATACTCTCGGATTAGTGTAAAAATTAGCAAAATTTGATAAGATAATAAGATAATAATTTTTAAAAATTTATATGCATAAATAATTAAATACGATCCCAATAATAAGATAAATTAATAATTATAAATCTATACATACATAACTAAGACAATTTAGTAAAAAAATACTTTATTGTTTTTTTTTCTTTCTGAAAACTGAATTTTCACTGAAATTCATCTCCGATCTTTCTTATTTTATCAATAATTATTGGTGTTGTATTTTCTATTTGCATCCAAAAATTGTAAAAAAAAATTAGAAACCATAATTATTTCCAAAATATAAGAAAAGTTAAATAAAACAAAATTCCCAAAGATTATCGATCAAAAAAAATATCTCTATAAATTAATAATTTTATAAAATAATAAAATTAAAGTTCCAATATTATTAATTTATAGATATTTTACTATCGTTGTATTGTATCTGTTTGACATGTTTTCTGCAGATTTTTTTTTTTTCTATTTGTGTAAAAAAGTAAGGAAATCTTTAAAGATCGGTTACAACTTACAACTTACAAGTCATGATGATATGGCAGGGAAGTGGGAAAAATATATGAATTAGATTTTCTCTTACATTGACAGAGAATCCCCACTGTCTGATTTGCCTCAAGCATGATCTTTGACTAAAAGTCTTTTAGGATCCTGCCCCATCTTCTTCTTCTTTTTCTTTGTTCTTGTCTCATATTGTTGTGTCATTTACACTCATTTATCTTAAGAAATGTATATAGTTTTACAAATCAATAGACTAAATCCGTTTAATTTCGATCTTTGAATGAAGAATCAAATGTGGGAGGATTACGAATTTTGTCACTTTAGGTGTTTTTAGATGTTTTACGAGTTACATACAACTTCTAAGTTATAAAAAAAACTTGATGAAACAAAACATGCAGAAATAGTAATTTTATATATGTTATTTTTTTTTGGTCAACATTTATATATGTTATTTAAACCAACAAATTCCTGGTCTAGTCCCTTATCTTTTTCGGGTTAGAGACCAGGCATGCTAAATTAATCATCTTCTCAGTGTTGGTGTTTGAACTGGTGACATTTCCAACTCTTTCTTTTGAAGTGGTTAAGTGTTACTCCGATTGAGTTATCGACACCGTATCAGAAGATGTTCAGTAAATATTAATGATGATAAATTATATGGTTATACACTCAAAAATGTTTTTCTATCGATAGGTTCTATTGATTTTGAAATCAAAATATAAAATGTAGTGAAAATCGTTATGTAAATAACACAATTGTTTCAACTAGATAACACATAGTTAATGATTTTAAACAGCAACTATATAAACCTAAAGTTAATTGTAATCTCGTTCATAGTTAATTTTTACGCAAAATTAACAGATAAATTTTCTAAAATACCAGCTTTATATTTTGTTTACCACAACTTCTTAAAATTTTTTAAAAAAAACACAAAATGTTTACATTTTATGAAGAATTCTGAAACTTTTTATATAACTCTTCTTACTTAGTTCCTAAAACTAATATAGGATCATTTTAAAAAAAGTTAAAGAAAAGTTCTTAAGGTGTTGTTTTGTCTTTTTAGAGTTTATTTTAAAATGTAATACTTTTTTAAAAAAATACCCAACTTATAATTTATTTAAATGTGATACAGAAAATACTCTAACTTATAAATTAATAAGCACGTGTAGATATATCAGTATAATATGACAGTTTTTATGGATAAGATGAAACCATCGATCTTTTATTCCAATTTACTGTAATATGATTTTACATTTTTTTTTCTTTTCTTATTCGATTTCACTTGAAGTGAATCTATGTGTAAACACATGAGACACAATTTGAGAAGAGATAATGAACCAGACATGAGTGGAGTAGAGCGAAGAGAGTTGCAAAATTGGCAATGATTTTCGGTTTACTCTTTTTCTTCTTATTCTCTCCTTTTTGTTTCAGATCCAATCCTGTAATTTTCTTTTCTTAATAACTTTTCTGCTTATTATTTATTTTTGTTTCCTCCGAAAACACTTTAATATAAATTCCAATTCATGCTTATACCAAAAGTGGCTAAAAACCGTTAAATCTCCATCTTGTTACTGTCCCAAATTCTCTGATAAGTAATATATATGAATCCCACAAAACAGTGAAAGACCAATGATATACTTGAAACATGCTTCTGTCACATTTCAACCAAAGCTTGTAGTATCTTTATTATAATTAATGTGGTTATATATTTACTTATAGTGCATGGCATTCACTTTAATTGTTCGTTCTACCTTTATGAACCAAACACATGTCTTCAAACTATGGTTTGTTGTTGTTGAAATAGTCAGTGGGAATATTAGTGTTAACCTAATCACGTTATATATCAAACATGTGTTTAAAAATAACAAAAAATCTACATCGTTTATAATAATGATCGTCGATCGATGTTCATTTTTCTGTCGTGTATGAGTTATAGATGCACATTCCCATATCTGAACTCTAGTTATAACACGATGACAACAATAATACAAAGTTATAAACCACTCGCAGCTACAAAATACGATTGGTTTATATATAACGATGGATGTCTTATAGCTATCGAATTTGTAAGTGTTGCATATATACAAATATTATTGTACATGTGTGGATAGAAAGTAAAATTAAGATAATAGAGAAAGAGCCGTACAGAATTGGAAGAAAGATAAGTAAAAAGAGAGAGAATCAAAAGGAGAAGAATAGATTCAATATCATGCTGCGAAAGTCTAAACAATTTAGAGCGTCTATGAGTCACCCCCTCTTTGTGCTCCATGTAAATCCCCCAATCATTACCTACACTCACTTTATCTTTATATGTATATATATAGTCTCTATTTATATATACATATATACATTCTAAACACTGTATATTTGGATGTGTATCGTAAGAAAAATAAAAGGGGGGCATTATTGATCATTAAAGGTATGGTGTATAAGAAGCAAAGTAAAGTTGTATTTTCTCCATGCGTGATCTCAAGAAATATCTACGTTTTCTTTGTTAATTGTCTTAAATATCTACATTTGTCCTACACGAAATACATGACACACGAAAGTAAAAAAAAAAAATGAAACCGATAAATAAAGAAATAAAATTCGAAGCAGTGAATATTTCTTACTTAAAAAGTAGGTAAGATTTATAAAAACCCGTTAATGGGAGAATGGAAAAAAAAAAAAAAAAAAAAAAAAGTATTTACTCGTGTCACTGCCTTGCATGTCAAGTACTGCGATTTTAACATTTTAATCATTAAAGGATTTATTTGTTGTTGATTTAATAATTACTCCATAAAAAAGTTTAATGAACTTGAATAAAGAGAAAAAGGCGCACATATGTGGAGCCAAGTCAACAATTTCAATTTATTTGTTGATGATTGCATTGGTTTAACAGTTTGGTCTTTGACGATAAACAGCTTGTATGAATGTAAAGCAAAGGAAAGCATGGCACGGAGGCATCTGGTTTCAGCATGTTACTCTCAAATTTTTGTTTATGACATGGTTTGCTGTTCATAAATCGTTTGATGACGGGATATCGTATGTTGAAGTGGAATGTGGGAGTGTCAGCAAACTGCTTATTATGCGCAAAAGAAATAGAATTTTGTGATCATCTATTTTTTTATGCGAGTACACAAATCAAATCTGAGAATCTCTTACTCGGGAACTTTTTCATTACAGATATGTCTCGACTTGAAATTCAATCGTTCAGCTTATTTTGGATTTGACTTCGCCTCATACCAAAGCGTTTCTATTACGATATGTTCTTCAAATTACAATCACTTATTTTTGGAGGGAGAAGAATAGCATAAGGCATAGAGAACCACATTCTCAATCTCAGCACCTAATCAAACTCATTGATAAGACAATTCGGAACAAAATCTCATCTATTCGAAAACTGAATGTGCGATTTGAGAAGGTTCTTACCCAATGATTTGAAACCCGTGGCTAATTTCTCTAAGTTCTCAATGTCTTAGTTTACAAACAGTTGCACACGTTGTAAAAACTATTTTTTTATTTTTTTGTTTGAATAAATTTAATATTGTTTAAAAAAAAAAAGAAAGATAAACTAAAACAGCTTGTATGTTTTATTATATACGGATTCAACCCATTCAACCCAGCTATACAGAATGTTGCTTTATTTCGATTTTGTTGAAAGTTTTCATGCACAAACGAAAGAATGTGAATGTGTGATTGAAAAAGATTATGGAAATTTGTGTTTTAAAATATTTAGATTCCAACCAGATTTTAAAAACATGTGTGAGGATTACAGTTTATTAGTTGGTAAGTAGTACTATTAAGTCTGTGGGATATATTCCCTAATACGCCCCCTCGAGATGATGGTTCTTGCCCATTGATTTCGGTATGTTTGAGCATGGATCGACGGACCATCTTTGAATCACATATCAATGATGGATCGGGTTGGATTGCGTGGATCGGACTCTGATACCATATTAAGTTACATGGGCTTCCAACTCAAAATCAATTGGCAATGAGTGGATTGGCCCATATGTTTTATATATTACTTAAAATCTCTTCCAACTTCCGATGTGAGATATATTCCCTAATAAGTACTGAATATTTTTTAAAAAAATATAGTGATCTTGTGAGATAAAATCGTATAATAATCGCATATACAAAATAACAAATTTAAGAAAAAAGAAATGGTTGCCGTTGCGTGATAGAAGAAGTCTCGAGATTCCGACCAACTAAAAAAAACAAACTTGAACCGTTCGATTTTGATCCCCAAAACAGTAGCACTCATTTTTCTCATCAAACAAAAACAAAATTTAAAAAAAACAATCACCTGATGTCAGCCGAGCGTGCGTCCCACGCTCCTTGACAAGCTTCCACGTGTCAGTTTTTCTCCGTACGAAGAGGGACCCACACCGTTCGAAGCCGGTGGGACCCCATCGATGGTAAAAATAAAGCAAAGGAAACAGATCATCACACCGCTGAGCTGTATTGCATTTTATAAAAGGGTCCCACTTTGTGTCACGTCATCACGTGAACACAATGCGCCGACTCCACTGGATTTCTCCTCCCTCCCGCAAAATTATTTCCTTTTTCGTTAATTTTCTCTTTCTCTTTCTTTTTTGGATCAATTCAATTGACGGCAACTGCCCTTCACCACTATTTTTTTTCCTGGCGGCCATTTGTTTTTTTTTATAAACTTTTTATTTAAGATAAAGAGATTCTTTTCAAAGTACAAACAAAAAAATCTTATCATCGAAGTATATAACACAAACTTTATACTCCCTCTGTCTTATTTTAAATAATTTTCAAGGATTTTTATTTTATCATATTTTAAATGATTTTTCTGTTTATTTATGCAAAATTTTAATTTATTTTAATATAATATATTAATTAAAAAAGTTTTGGTTAAAGGAATTGAAAGTTTTCTAACTTTTTATTATTTTTATTGTTTTCAATATTTTTATTAAATGACAATCTCTTTTATAAAAGTAGTTTTTTTAATATGTGTACCTTTACCTAGAAAATCAATTAAAATGGGACAGAGGGAGTTGAATTTTTTTATTATATAAAACATGACAATATAATAGTTGTTTTGACTGCTAAAAACTATTGAAGTTCAATGAAATTTTTTCTTGGCGTAAACGAAACAAGTATTCTTTTTTTTTTGTCAACAAACAAGTATTTTTTGTATCGTTATAAAAGAATTTGATTGAATATTAGGAGAAATCCTAATAATAGTATTCAGTAATAATACTATTCATAATGATTCGAAAGCAAAAAGATATCAACACGAATAAATAAAAAACACGTTTTAATTACTCATTAGTCAATAACATTTGTTTTGAATTAGAAACCTATATTTCTTTACATATTTTGGAACTAGTTTCCTTTAAACTACTATTTCTTGGCATGTCCATTACCATTGTAGATCTCAGACGTTAATTAACAAATCACAAGTTTTTGTTATTATTATTGCAATGATACATTAATTAACATAACCATTTGGTCAATTTGTACATATGTACAATGTCCTTTGAAAAAATATCGCATAAATTTTTTATTTTTGTGAACTTAGCTTTGTTACATACAGTTGTGAACAACATTAGCCTATAGGTTCAAATCAGACGGAGACAATTGGTATGTGTAAGGCACCGACTCTGTCCTCATAGGTCCATTTCATTTACTCTCGCAATATTTTATTTTAGATTTTATAAGAGTCAGACAAATTCGTCACTTCTCATTTGATCATGATAATACATGTATGTATTAATACGAGTGTTATAAACATCAAAGTTAATATTTTATTTTTGTAATGAATTTTTTCAATCCTTTATTAAGCAAAAAAAAAAAAAAAAGGTTTCCAATCCTTTCGGATGTGTACACAAGAACTACTACACTCATAGTACCATACTATTCGTCAATATAAATAGAGTGATGATGCAATATATACGATTAAAATAATTCGTGATAAGATTGTTTCATTCGTTCTTTGTTCATTTTGAATACATAATAAAATCTTGAATAAAGAAAGAAGAAACTACTAGAGCGATACACTAAAGAATGCTACGCAACAATTTGGGCAACGTGATCGATCTTAGGTTATGTTGCTAAAACTTGCAATTCCCTTCTAGAATTGGATTATTCCTTGTATGGAAATATTTTGTCGCGAGCAATGCCCTTTTCTTTTCTTTAGATTGTGTGATACCTAAACTTCAAAAGCCAATGGCTAATTTTTGAGATCCATAATTTAATTTGGATTGTACTCAATAAAGACACCCGTATAAGTTTAGCAATTATCATGTAGAAGAAACTAGAAACGTTAAACGCATCAAATCAAGAAATTAATTAAATTAATAACTAATTTGTAATGCCGCCTTTCAAAATTTCTCCTTAGAGGCTAGAAGACGCGTATTTCTTCGAATTCTCCAAACCATTTACAATTTTGATGTGTAATGCCGTCGATAAATTTGTATGCAAATTGTTCATTAAGTAACTATAACAATACCATTAAGTGGTCCGAAAATATTTGTTCCCTCTACAAATATATCACTAAACTTATGAGCTATTATATTCCTTTTATTATGATACCATGATCTACTATCACAAAGAGCCATTATGTTAGTTTATAACCACTTTGCCTATTTAATTACAATGATGAGTTTAGTTTTGTTTTTATTTTTTTGTTATAGAAATGATGAGTTTAGTTAATACCAATATGCATATAAACACCCAACACTACAAAAAAAGGTAGATTGTATCACTTAAATTGTATCACAAAACTAAGTGATACTATTTTGAATTAATTATTTATAAATGAAACAAATATACATGGTTTAACATCAATTATGGTAATTGATGTTATAATTAACTAGTTTGACATCAATTCAATAAAAGTGATACAAATTTTATTAGTTTGTATCACTTTTAAAAAATTGATATTAAAATATAATGTTACATCAATTAGCTGATCGATGTATTTATTAATTTTTGTTAACATCACTTCTAACAATGATGCAAAATTAGCATCAATAAAAACTGATTCTAATAAAAATTACACTAATAATATATACATAATTATGTGAATTAGCTTCAATTATTAAAAATGATGTAAATGTTTCATTCTTTAACATCATTATAACAAAATCGATACAAAATTATAAATTTACATTAGCTAAATAATCGATGTAACTAATAATTTTGGTTAACATCATTTAGAAAAATGATATAAAATTTATATCAGTTAAAAGTGATGTAACTAACGTTTTTTACTTTATCCCACATTGCTAATAGATGAAGAAGTTAAAGAGAAACCATCTCTATATATACTGAAACTTAA
>JAHZTW010000001.1:198887339-199008435 GCA_020283515.1 Alliaria petiolata | reverse complement strand
AATTATGATATTGAATAAATTAAAAAGTTAATTACAACATATAAATCGTAAGACACAACAAAATATTCAATAAAAAATCGAGAAGATAAGAAGATGCAAAATTTCTGATTTGATTCTTCATTAAGAAACCATTGCACCTATGACCCCTTGGTCGCGACCGCTGTCTACGCGACCACAAATCGAAATTTTTTTATGATATTGAATAAATTAAAAAGGTAATTCCGACCTATAATATCATAAAACAAAACAATAAAATCAATAAAAATCGAGAAGATAACAAATTATATAAAAAAATAGAGAATAAGAAAAATGGATACAAAAATATACAAAATTTTAAAAAATGAAAAAAATATATGGATTCAATGAAAGATATACAAAAAAGCTTCAAAATAATAAATTGAAAAAAAAATAATAATATCATAATATTAAGATTTAGACAAATGAAAATAGTATGAAAATTGAAGAATAAATAAACATTCATGAAATAATGTATGAAAGAGATTATACACATCATCAAAAAATAAAGTAGAAAATAATATTTTTTTAAAACAATATAAAATCAATAATCAAAATATAAATATAAAATATATTTTTAAAAACTTAAATTAAAATAAAATCCGCGCATCGCGCGGGTTCTCTCCTAGTATACTAATTAATGAATGATATATATAATTCATTGAACGAAAGTAATAGAAAATCAACAAAAGGTATAAAATATGGTTTTACCTTGGGGAGAAAAAGAACTGTCTATATAAAAGGATAAAAAAATATGCTTTCAATTAAGAAGAAAGAACACTTACAAATGATAAAATACTTAAAATGAAAAAAAAAAAAAAAAGGCTGGAAGCTAATTAAAGGAGACATGATTATTGCTCCACACTTGAACTTGATCACATGCTGTTACTTTGGTTTAAAGTTAACCTAACCTCTCAGAGGATCCTTATCGTAAACGCTAAGTGTTTGTTTGTTTGTTAAAGAAGTGTTAATAACTTATAATTAATGATTCTCTTTTAGCTGAATTGACCCTTTTTATGTTTGGAATAATAAACCATATCATACATACCTTTCAGTTGTCTGCATAATATCCCTTATTAAGCAGCAGGTAAGAATAATTATTGAAAAACTTTAACAAAAATAAACATTTATTGAAGATACAATTAAATGAAATATGTAATCATCTAAAATCATGAATCGCGCGTGTCGAAAAAGCAAAAACCTCAAAATACTGTATTTTTGAAAATAAAAAGATAAAAAAAATTAAGACTTGTTCTATTGATAATAATAATTAAAAAAAAGAAAGAAGAGCAATTAATAATAATATAAAAAAAAAGAAGGTCGCGAGATCCCAATTCCCAAGCTCGGCAATTTCCATCTGTCGCTCACTTTCAGGAAAGGCGGAGAGGATTAAAACGTGCAGCGAATCTCTGTGCCCCCCAAAAAAATAGAGGCGAACCAAAAATTCTGATCGACTTTTTTCCCCCTCCCGATTCCGCGATCCCGATACCATTTTCGGCGGTTCTCCGGCGTGCTGCTGTTCTTTGTTCTACGGGAAGATTTTTGATTCTTCTGTTTGGATGATTTCTCAGTGAAAGAAAGAGGTCTTTTCTTCGGCGGATTTTTTGTGTTTTCTTTTTCCTGAGCTCTCGGCAATGGAATCGGTATATTCACGCGGCGGAGAAGCCGGCGTAAGAAATCTTGAACCGTCGATTGCGGCGTGGCATTTCCAGATTGCTGTCTATTTCGCCTTCGGATTCTTCTTTTTGAGGCTCGTCCTCGACAGATTCGTCTTTCAAGTAAGTAAGAATCTCCGTTTTCTTCTTCTTCTTCTTCTTGCTCTCTTTTGATCGCAGAAGCTTTCATGCATTTCTCAGCAGAGAGTAGTCCTAAATTCGCGTTTTCCTATCATCTTCTATATGCGTTGACAGTTGAAATTCTTGCCTCCGGAAATATAAGCAGATCGTTTTATATGTTTTCTTCTTCACTTAATACAAACTTTGGGTATAGAAACAATGAGATTCGTAATCATGGAGAATTGTTGTTGGTTGATTCGAGATCGATTAATGTTCCCATTGTTTTCAATCTTTTTTTCCAGAGGATAGCTGTGTGGCTTTTGAGTACTGGTTCTGCTCCTATTAAAATGAATGATGCTTCTCGGGCGAAAATCGTCAAATGCAAGGAGTCCCTGTGGAAACTCTTGTACTATGCTGGTTGTGACATATTCGTTCTCAAAGTCGTTTATCACGAGCCGTGGGCCAGAGATATCAAACTCTTCTTTGACGGCTGGCCAAATCAAGAGCTGACGTGAGTTAATCACATTTCGTTTTTTTTTTTAACTCGCTGCCTTGAAATTTCTTGGTTTAGAGATAGTCACTGGCTGTGGGATTCATGACTTGGATATGCGATACGTTATATGATCGAAAAGCGAAGAACCTAACCTATTCGTTTTTTGTAGGCTTCCAATAAAGCTTTACTATATGTGCCAGTGCGGGTTCTATATGTATGGTGTTGCTGCGTTGCTTGCATGGGAGACCAGAAGAAAGGATTTTGCTGTTATGATGTCTCACCATGTGATTACGATCATCCTGATTGGCTACTCATACCTAACGAGGTAACCCTACCTCAGTTCATCTATTTGCGTATGGGGATACTTACCTTAAGTAAGGCAGATTATTGCTTTAGTAGAGATTTTGAATTGATTTGCTAAGCTACAACCATTAATAAAAGAGCTCTTTGGTAGTTACGGCTCCAAGTTCTTAACCCAAAATTGTTATGTGTGTGTGTGTGTGTGACAAGGTTGGACTTTTTGACTGGGAGATTAAATATATAGTGAATTATAGAGCAAGCAACCAATAAGAGAAAGCTGATTTTTTTGTTTACTAAAAAGATTAAAAGGCTATAGGGAAACTGATTTTTGTTTCTTGTGCAGTTTTTTCCGAATTGGAGCAATCATCCTAGCCCTTCATGATGCAAGTGACGTGTTTATGGAAACTGCTAAAATTTCCAAGTATTCTGAAAAAGAATTTGGAGCAAGTGTGTGTTTTGCACTTTTTGCTCTCTCTTGGCTAGTGCTACGGTTGATATACTTCCCATTTTGGATCATCAGGGCCACGAGGTACCCACACTTTATTTGAACTCTTATTAGGTATAATATATTTTTCTCCTTGTCAATGCTTTTATCTGACGGCCACACTGTTTTTTTTGTTAAACTCGAAGCATTGAGCTCCTGGATTATTTGGATATGACATCAGCTGAAGGCACGATCATGTACTATTCCTTCAACACAATGTTACTGATGCTTCTTGTTTTCCACATATATTGGTGGTATCTCATTTGCGCCATGATCGTAAGACTACTTAAAAACAGAGGAAAAGTGGGAGAAGACATCAGATCTGGTAAGGCTTTTGTATTTCTTTTGGGTTTAAAATCGGTTTTGAATAGAACTGTTTATATATATCTTTCATATGAGTCTGGGTCATTTTTCTCTATCGTTAAATCGGCTATAGCTTTCAAAGCCGCAAACTATTATGTTCTTCCTTGTTGCATGTGTAGTGTGGAGGAACCATTAGAGTTTTTTGAGTTATTATAACATATTTTTTTCGTTTGTTCTTGTCAATGCAGATTCAGAAGATGATGATTAGACTTGCAAGCATGATAGATACGGAACATGTTTCCACTTCTCCAACCAAACCCCTTTAGCTGCTGAAGAATTTGTTCTCAGCTTCATTACCTTACTGATTAGAGTTGGAGGTTAAAAAAAAAAGGAAGAAAGGTTTATAGTTTTTTTTTTCTTTTTTTTTTTCAGTTTTGTATTGGTCGAGTCCATTTCGACATTAGACTGCATATTCTCTTTGACAAATATAAAAAATGAAAAACAGAAACGCGGGTTTCTTGTGTTGTTGTTATGTGTTGTATAAAAACAAATGTGGAAGTCTCTCTGTAAATGCAATTCCTCTTTGTATTGGTTTTCTATACATATAGCCTTATTTTTTTGGAGTCATTGTGGAAACGAGTCATTTCTAAAATGAAAGCCGTATTTGCATGTCATTGAGGTCTTTGAGTACACAACCCTTGTTTAGTCGTAAACATCTCTAGCATCATATTTGTCTCTGCCCTCATTAAAAAATACAAAAGCTCATACGTTTTGATGATGGTTGTTTCTTAAAACTTAGCTATCTTTTTTTTTTTTTTGCTCTATCTTTTTCTCAAAAGAGAATTTTAAAACGATAAACAAAACATTATAGCAGAAAGGAAGAAGAACAAAGACATACCCTGACCCCAAAAACAAACAAGACATGCAAAAAAAAAGAAAAACAGACATAACATTCCCATCAGATTGTCAACTGCGTTTCCCATCAGATGGGCGATTTGATGTCCCCATTGACACAGCCTATTGTCATCTAATCCCAAAAATGTAGTTTCTGATGGATCTAGCTGCGACCCTTTTGCTATCATTTGCTATGTCCCTCATCGTGATTTCAGTCCCGTCTTTCTCCAATTTCCATTCTGTTCCGTCTCTATATCGAGCTGGTTTTAACAACACTTGAGTACTGTTTCCCTTGTTTAGTCGTAAACATCTCTAGCATCATATTTGTCTCTGCCCTCATAAAAAAAATACAAAAGCTCATACGTTTTGATGGTTTCTTAAAACTTAGCTATCTTCTTTTTTTTTTCTCAAAGAGAATTTTAAAACGATAAACAAAACATTATAACAAACGGGAAGAAGAACAAAGACATACCCTGACCCCAAAACAAAAAGACATGCAAAACAAAGAAAAACAGACATAACATTCCCATCAGATTGTCAACTGCGTACAGCCAAGGGCCGTTCCACGACACTTGGTCATCGAAGCGACCTTCCGCCATGCCGGACGGTCACTCCCAACCGTCAAAACGTCGACGTCCGACAACGGCTTGATGTCCCAGTTGAGCCTATCAGCGCCCATCACTCCTCCTACCAGCAAAACCTCAACACTCAAACTCGTCATCGCCATTCCAATCCTCCGCTTAAACTCTGACGCCGACGCAACCATCTTCCACGTGTCATCTTCTTCTTGCTTGTACACCAGTCCATGGCTCATGACGTAAGGCACGTCCTCAACAACAGCCATCGGACCCTGAGGCCACCCATACTCTCTCACAGCCCATCCGAGTTTAACGCTCTCAAGAACCTGCACCGTCGATAGCCCTTTGTGCAAGACGTGAACTTTGCCTTTCATCACTAGTCCCGAGCAGGCCGAGTTATGGGTCCTGTGGAGATCCGGGATCGAAGTCCAGACGTCATTCTCGGGATCATACATCTCCGCCCCAGATATCGATTTCCGGCAAGTCGTGAATCCGCCGGCAACAACAATGTTCCCATCGAGAACGCAGCAGGCGAACATAATACGAGGCACCAGCATTGGTGCTCGCGGACTCCATCGCCTCTGAATAAAGTCGTAACACCAGACCTCGTCCGTCGCAAATGTACCATCGTGATCGCCTGTAAGCGGATCTACGGCGTCGCTTCCTCCGCCTAGGACAAAGAGTTTTCCGGCGGTGGTGACGGCCCCGAAATGGGAGAGGTGGCGGATTCTCGATGGAAGGATAGGCAGAGTGAGCCAGCGATCGCAGTTCGGACTGTAGACTTGCCAGATGTTCTCAGGATAGAAAGAACACACGCAGAGGAGATTTTCCGATGATCCCACCTCTTTCCGGACTCTGAAGAGCTCGTCGCTGCGTATTGCTGCTCGCCAGGAACGAGACACGAGCTCTAAACTCGGATGGACGTCTAACGGAACGTGCGCGAGGCATCTCAGAGCAACTGCGTCGGGAATCCCTTCGAGCAGCCCAGACATTGTGGATGCTGCAAATCTGAAAAACACATTTGATGATGATGATGATGATGATGATCAGATAAACAAAAATTGCAACAGCACAGGGGAAGGGAACAAATGACACAAATCGGAATTTTGAATCTGAATACCGAAATCGAAGGAATCGACAGCATAAATTTTTGACCTGTAGAGTGAGATTTGGGGATCGATTGTGAAACGTTTTTCCAAAGGGCGAGACCGTGAGACCTAGAGAGAGGGTGTGCAGAGCGATTCTATGCGAAAACGGCGACCCAATAAACCTGATCGATTTCTCCTCCGATTCCGCCAATCGAAACCAATTCGGGTGTTTTCCGGCGATTGTTAAACGTGCAGATTGATGCTTCTTTCTATTTGGATGATTTCTCAGTGAAAGAGGTTTCTTCGGCGGATTCCTTGACAATGATGATGGAATTGGTATCTGGTGTAAGGAATCTAATACGATCTGGACCTAAAAACAGTGGGCCTGGTCTGGGCCGGCCCGTGACTTCATACTTACGTTTAAGCCTCTTTTTATCTTCGTCGTCGGTTGTATATTTCATCCAACAAAAGTAGAACTTTTGAGTCGATCCGGTTAAAGAAGAAGACTTCTTCTCCGGGGAAAACAAAAGGAAAGGTGAGATCTGAAGGAAGAAGAAGGGGGAGCAGATAACATGTCTGCGATTGTTTGCGGTAAGAGATCTTTGTTCGAGGACTTGGCCGCCGCTTCGCCTCCCGTCTCCAAGAAAATCCGTTGCTTTTCATCGTCTTCTCCGTCTCGTTTCTCTCCTCCGATTCCTCCTGCCTCTTCGCTTCTTCTCGATCACCTCGCCGCGATTTTTCCCGATATGGATAAGCAGGTGACTTTTTCCGATTTCAAGCTTTTCATCGGATCAACGAATTCAGTTTATATACTTATATGGACTTTTCTTGTTTTTGTATTGCGATTTATTGTCATTTCTACCAATTAAAGGATCCTTTTTTTTTCTCTACCAATTTATTGTTGACATTTGTGTGAGTATTAGATTCTTGAGCGGGCAATTGAGGAATGTGGAGATGATCTTGATTCAGCCATTAGATCTTTGAATCAGCTTCGTTTAGAATCTGCCAATAAGAATTATTCAAACTCTGCTACAAACCAGTCTCATGCTATCCAGGAAGCAAATGTTGAAACTCAGCAGCAAGGTAGTTTTGGAGTTATGTATCCTAGTTATCTTATATCAATCTGAAATTATCAAGCCTACTTGCGTCTGTTTTCTTCATATTTATTAAAAGTAGATTTCTCCACATGTTGCTTGTGATCAACTTTCTATGTATTCTGCATAAGTGTCTCAGATATAAAAAAAAAAAACTGGTGCAGGATCAGGCAGGGAGGAAGTTTTATCTAATGGAGAAGCAAATGTGTTAAACCTGGACGGCACTGAGTGGGTTGAGCTCTTTGTTAGGGAGATGATGAATGCTTCTGACATGAAGGACGCCAAAGACCGCGCTGCAAGAGCATTGGAAGCTTTGGAGAAGTCCATCACTGCACGTGCTGGTGCTGAAGCAATGCAGAGTCTCCAACAGGAAAACTCGATGCTGAGGCAGCAATTAGAAGCCATTGTCCAGGAAAACAGTTTGCTTAAACGAGCGGTGGTGACGCAACAGAAACGGCAGAAAGAAACCGAAGATCAGAGCCAGGAATTGCAGCATTTGAGGCAGCTAGTTACTCAATACCAGGGGCAGTTGAGAACTCTAGAGGTGAACAACTATGCCCTGACGCTTCATCTGAAGCAAGCACAGCAGAACAGTTCCATCCCAGGACGGTATCATCCAGACGTCTTCTAATGCTTTGTGAGCACAAGGCCCAAGCATAATACTTCCAAGTGTACTTTCTTTTTTTCTCCTTTGGTTTGTGACTATATTTATAAATATATGGTCTGGAATGATTGTTGGATGGTTATAGTTGGTGTGCGGAAAAAATAAATAAAGAATCCCTCTGTCGATCAACAACAAGTAGATACTACTTTGATCCATTCATAATCCAATAAATCGCGAATATTCGACTTGCAGAAAAGAGTGTCTATGTCACGAAACAAGGCTGTGGACAAAATGGCAGACAAGAACACAAGTTACAACCGATGCAGCTGTTATTAAAGGAAAGCAGAACGTGGTTGCTTCTTACATGAGGGATCCAAGTGTAACGATGCTGAACTTTGCGATGGAGAAATATCAGTCAAGAAGAAAAAAGTCGTGGTGAGATGAGAGGATTGTCAACTTCATGGCTACACGCCCAGCCAAGATTCCTTCAAACACTGCGGATTTGCTGAAGAATATGTTTGATCTCAAGACCCGAAACGGTCTGTCTGAAGCATAATATTAACAAACCGCAATTTTGGAAACGCAGGAATAGATCGACTTTTTGTGTTTATGGTGTGTTGTTTGTTATACAAGATTCTTAGTGAATACTGAGAAAAAGTATATTTTTCTATACGGTTAGTGAAACTCATTTGTATGTTTTACTTAAATTAAATCTAACATTAGCTGTTCACAAAACCAAGTCATACCAAATTTGATTCAAACCACATACAAAGCAGTTTCAAAGACTCATCATACTTGAGCAAAGCCATATGTTATTCAACACAAACCTTCACACGACGACAACAAATCAATTTCAATACAAAAAACCAACAGGGAAAGTATCAGATGCAAAACGTGTTTTTATCACAATCGTCTTCCGGAGAGGCTAATGGAGCTGACTTTCTGAGGAGTGGCAACCACAAGTGGAGCTTCTGGAGAGTTGTTACCGGAGAAGGAGAATTTATCGTGCATGAATCGGCTCTCCACAATTGATTCATCCTTCAACAAGATCTTGTAGCAGTAACAGCTCTTGAGCCCTTGCTGGTTCCTGTAGCACTCGTGCGCACTGTTCTTCACCCGCTCCAAGTCCCATATCACACTGAATTTCCCCACTGTTGCTACGATGTGCCTCTCTTGCTTCCCGCTCTCCGTTACCTGCAAATAACATTCACCAACACACAACAAAGACTATGAGATTTGGCTTTATAACCAATCAATAGCTGTAATCAATAATGTGTGAAGTTAAAACTTACCCATGAGAAGTGACCGCCGTGAAACTTATTATCTTTTCCTGCTAAGTGTGAATCTAGTGGTGTTAGCTTCAGCAGCCTCGGCGCTGGTATCTTGTTCCCCATCCTTCCGCTAAAACCTGTTTTTGTCCGACCATCTTTGTCTGTGAAAAGGGTGCATATAAGAACCAAGTATGTATCTGTTGTGCCCAATATCCATTTCCCGTCATACGAGACGTCCACATGTGTAATTGGTGAACCAAGCCCTGGGAAAGCCGTCTTTGCCTGTCTCATTGAGGTCTTTGAGTACAACCTTATCTTTCCATCAAGCGATCCCACGACGATTGACCCATCCCCAGTAGTTGCAAAGCACTGGAAATTCGTTCCTCTAGAAAACTGATGCCCTTGAGTCCATTCCAAGATGGGCGATGCGATATTCTGCACAATACCTCTCCTATCCCTCATGTCCCATTGACACAGCCTGTTGTCATCTAACCCCAAGAACGTAGATTCTGATGGATCTAGCTGCGACCCTTTTGTATCATTTGTTATGTCTCTCATCGTGATGTCAGTTCCGTCTTTCTCGAATTTCCATTCCGTAACAATCTTCCCCGACTCTATGTCGAGCTGCTTAACACCACTCGAGTGCGGTTTCCCTTGTTTAGCCGGACTCATCAGCATCATATTAGTCTCTGCCCTCATCAAAAGAGCCTTGTTTGGTGTTGTCTGGCTCGAACCCTGTCCAAGTTTCGAGTTTCCATTATCGAATCTCACGCACACACCCTTCCCATGAATCCCACGTTCCATATTCCTATAAACCTGAACCCCTATATCATTCACCAAGAACGAATTATCCAATGCTCCTAAAGCCAAACTATGCACTCCACCATTCGCCACCTCTTCGAATTCTTCCGTCAAGTCCGTATTTATCTTCGCCCGAGTTTCCTCTTCCTCCGGTGGACCTTCAGCATTCTCCCACAGAGAATCATCAGCAGCCTCAGGTTTAGCCCACCCAATGAAATCTTTCCCATAAACTTTCATCCTACTCTCCTCTGATGCCTTGACCTTATACACATTCTCAAACAGATAGTCCTGGAACCTGGTAACGAACTTCCTATAATCCTCATCCGTCAAGAACTTCAAAGCCCAGACACCATTACTCACAAAATCAACCCTACGTTGATCCCCAAACATTTTCAACTGCATATCCGTCGAAACCCTAGCTTTAACCTTAGAACCAACGCCCAGAAACCAGAAGGACTCACCTCCTTCACCTGATGCTTCACCATCATCATAATCATCGATATCCTCTCCGTCCACCGTCGAAGTCTTGACGAACTTGTACGATGTCAGTTTATCTGTGATGATCCATTTGGCTTTGGGCGTGTTTCCGCCGATATGGCGGTAAAGCTTCACCGCGTTTTTCATATTGGGCGTTACGGATGATGGATATTTCAACTTCAAGGCTCCCAGCTTCTGCTCAATATCCAGATACGACGAATCAGATGGCCCCGAAGAAGAAGAGCCAGACGGTCCTGAGAGTTTTGAACCAGAAGCAGGCGACGATCCTTGCTTTTTCGAGACATCTGCGTCACCGTACCGATCATCATCTTCTTCATAGTACTCGGAATCGGAATCCGTATCCGAATCTGTGATCCGATCTTCCCGACTCTGAGAAGTACCCATGATTCGATCAGCTACAAGAAGGACCGAAACGGAGAGGTAGCGAACAAAAACTTTCCTCTTTTGAATCAGAAAAGATCGTTACCGAAATATCTGGCCTGGATCGAAACGAATTTTGAAAATTTCTCTGGGTAGGCTATAGAAGGAGAATGATCTGATGATTCTCGAGAAAATTCTTTGAGAAATGAGAGAGTGAGAGAGAGAGTTGGGAGCGTTTGTAGGAGAGGAAGTTAGGGATTTGGGAGGAGAATTGGGGATTTTATTTTATAGGGTACGAGAATCTGTTTGGAAATACGTTTAGCGTCCATATAACGTTGGGCTTTGCTTCGACCTGACGCAACGCTTTTAGAACGCGTCGGTGACGGACTGTGTCGGCGTTTTAGAGATGTATAAAGAAGAGTTGGGAAATAAAAGATACATCCACCACATCTATCATTCATCTATTATTTACCAAATGATTGATATTTATTTACATAATACATAGAATTACAGTTTCACAAAAAAATATAACTATTGGTCACTAAATTCGGTAAGGTAAAATATCCAAAATAAATCTATTGATTTAACTGGTTGTTATTGTGCATTAGAGTACATTTTACTATATTACAATGTTATGTCTTGGTTTAATGCGAATTGCATGGATTGATGTAGAACTTCAGCAAACTCATTTTTAAGTACTCACATCACTCGATCCTCAGACTTTTATCCATATAAAATTGAAAATAATCAAAAAGATTAGAGGAAAACATTTGATCAAGTTTGTGTGTTTTAACTTTGTTATGAATGAGGAGGATAGGAGAAAAATGATTTAGATAGGAAAAAGTATACGAATTTTCGACGGATTTTTGACGGATTTTCAAAATTTCAGTGGCTATTGCAACAACTATACAACATCTATTTTTAAATGGTTATTTTTCTGACGGAATTCCGATGAGTTGCTTGTCCCATCAGAATTTATGTCCGTCAGAAAACGGCATTTCGACGGATTTTATTTCCTATGGAATTTCGACAAACATAAATTTCGTCACATTTCCGCCAGAAATTCGTTAAAAAGTTTCGAACAGCTTGTTATCCATAAAAAAGGTCAGAATTTGGCATATTTTCTTGTAATGTGTGAGCGTGGACTGTAAAATATACTTGCTGTAAAAACTTTCTATACAATTCTATAGATAATAAAAATATAGTGATTGGTTGTTACTATTACAAGGGTTGTCTTCTCTATAGAATTAGAAGAATGAAAAACAGAAAAAAATAAAAAAATAAAGTCAAAATAATAAAACTTTTTATACAATTCTATAGACAATAAAAAAAATAGTGATTGGTTGTCAGTTTGTCACTATTATAAGGGTTGTCTTGTTTATAGAATTGGAAGAATGAAAAACAGAAAAAAAAAGGAAAAAAAAAGTCAAAATAAAATCTGACGCGCCAGGTAGGGGTCGAACCTACGACCTTCTGCTTAGGAAACAGACGCTCTATCCACTGAGCTACAGGCGCTTTCATGACCAATTGCTATTATTGTTTTTATTAACTATGTAAGATGATTGGCCAACAATTTTTTTAACAAGGAACTAATACAACAGATGTACTGAAACGAGGTTTTTTTGGGTTGTAAACACATCCTATTCTAATTACCATATACCAAGTGGAATCACCCAAGAATCTAGACTTATTACTAAAATTATGGAGGTGTATTTGGGTTTAATTATGGTTTATGATTTGCTACTAAAATTCTATGAAATCCTATCTAAAACCATGAGATTTGAATTTTTATATATTTTAGTTAGGAATTTCACTTTCCTTCTTTATTGCCGTGTTTACCCGAGTATATATCTGCGTGCAATCCTAAACAAGTCTGACAAATTTGATTTCGATTTGATAGGGATTTCAGTTGGATTTCAAAACCATGATGGAGGTAGATGAAGGCATGGAGTATGTTCCAATGAAGCCTTCAACAATATTCTAAATTCAGTTTACCTTTTTGTAATAATACTTCACTTTCCTTTTCTAGTGCCAAGTCGGTCAGTTACCCGACTATATATCTGCGTGACAAATCTAAAAGTTGTTTACGAGAGATCTGGCAAATTTGAGGCTTGATTTGATTTTGATTCAATAAGGTTTTTTCACTTGGATTGCTAAGTGAATTTTAAAATCATGATGGAGGTAGATGAAGGCCCTACCCCCATGTTTCATTGGGGTTTGGCCTTGCACGTGACATGCACATGTCAAATTCTTGAAAATGAAATCGACAATTTTTTTTTTTTTGAAATCGACAACTAAAAAACATAAAAAAAAATATATGCACATGAGAGGATATAATCAACCGATCAATATACGAGAGTTTTCAGAATTTTCTTTGAACTACTTTCAGTTTTTTTTTTTGCTCACCTCATCGGGATCTAGGGTTGATTTTGAAAAAGGACGTGCTGAAAAAAAAAACTCATGGGTTCAAAGAAGGCTAGCTGACATGATCCGTTTGAAGGCTGTCAAGGCTATTGAAAAAGGTCAGTTTTACAATGTAAAGATCCTAATTGGCGTTGTTTTCCAGAAGCGTCTGTCACAAATGGAGCTGAATGGGCTGGAGGAGGAAGACGAGAAAGAGAAGGAGAAGAAGGAGAAAGAGAAGAAGAATGGGGATAGGGGGGGGAAGTGGACTGTGGGATATGCCTTCGTAGCTTTGACAATGTAACAAAGTGCAGGAAGATACAATGTGGGCATAGTTTTCACAAAGCTTGCATTTTGAAGTGGAATAGGCTGCATGAAGATTGCCCTATCTATCGCTCAAATACATCCTTTATTAATTTTTTTTAGACGGAGAACTGTGTAAGTTTTTAGCTGTAATAATTAGTGATATGATTTTTTTATGTCGATTAAGAAACAACTTAAAAAGTTTTTTTTAAAAAAAAAAAATTGGGTTGGTTTGTCATATATAGACATCGTGTGGTTCTGGTTCTGGTTCCCGAGAAATATCTTCAAGCAAAGAGCCACTTCCAGAAAGTGGGCGTTGCTTCAACGGACTCTGGGCTAGAGATTGCACTGATGGTGACTGGAAGAACAAACGAGTACAATCGAGCTCTTTGTTATGGATTTAGTTCGGTTCGGTTCGAGATAATTTACCCATACCAAATTATGGAATGATGATTTTGTTGCTGATCAAAATAGTTTTGTTACATTACGTACTTGTCTATCTCTTTGATAAACCAAAATAGTTTTGTCGATGAACGTATAAATAAAGTATAGAAACACGACTTAGATTTGTAGTCACGAAATGCAACAGATAATTATGCTGAAGATCTATAAGATATTTGTATCTTTTGGGAACTTTTTTTTTTATAGGATTGAAAGGTGTATAATTTGTTTTTAACATTCAAACCATGACAAATCTTCTTGGTCTATTGTCAAAAGACTACCAGCTAAGAAATACATAATGCAAACCATTCTCGGTTTTACCATGGGATTTCTCCTTCATCTTATATAACAAAAGATTATTCTCTACCAAATTTTTAAATATCACATTATTGAAAAGAGTTATTTTTGTAAGTTGATGTAAATCATTTCACGCTTTAAACATAACACTGCACATGAGCTTTACGTAACAAATTTTTTAACAACAGGCTAATACTATAGAAGTACTGAAAGGAGGAAAAAAAAGGTTATAAATAAGAAAATACAAATAGGCTACCTCCATATGTATATTCCATGTAGAATCGAACCCAGGGCACTCGCCTTTGGTAAAGGGCGAGAGAAACAATCTGAGCCAACTCGACCCGACACAAATGTAGCAAATTTATTAGTAATTAAGGGGAATGAGAGAGAGATCAAAATCAAATCGTTGAATGCTATATTTTTATGACCATTAAACTTTGTATACATTGCAGAATGTAAATCATTCGGATGATGTTCTTCCACTTCCCTAAAATCTCTTCAAATTTCTCCATATCTAAAATTCCCCAAATTTCCTTTTTTAAGTTTTCCCCAAATTTCCTTTTTTAAGTTTTCCTCCGACTATATATATATATATATATAACAGATCTGACAAATTCGATAGGGATTTCAAGTTTGTTTGTTTGAATCATGATGGAGGTAGATGATGGGTTCGTGGAGTATGTTCCAGTGGAGCAGCGCAGAGCGATGGAAGAGAAGAAGATGCGTCATGGGAAGGCTTGATTTGGTTTCGATTCAATAATTTATTTTTTCACCTGGATTGCTAAGTGGATTTGGAAATCATGATGGAGTTAGATGAAAGCCCTACGCCCATGTTTTTTCATTGGGGTTCGGCACATGCACATGTCAAATTCTTGAAAATAAAATCGACAATTAATTTTTTTTTTTATGAAATCGACAACTAAAAAACATAAAAAAATGTATACACCTAAGAGGATAGAATCAACCGATAAATATACGAGTTTTCAGAATTCTTCTTTGAGCTAATTTCTGTTTTTTTGCGTGCTTTTAATCACAAAATTTAACACACCCGATTCCTGACTTTTAAGAAAACTTCAACTATATTTCTGACTTTTTGTTTTAAAACAAACCTAGAAATAGTTTGTGATTCGAGAGAGATGCCAAATCTGCTAATTTGAGGCTTCGTTAGGTTTTGACTCACTAGGGTTTGAAAAGGGAGTAGAAGTGTTGGAGTTGGAGGAAGAAGCTGACAAGGAAGATGACATAAGACAAGTCTTTGACCACTTTAAGTCTACGCTGGTTTACATTACAAATATTAATCTCCAGTTAATTTTTGATTTGTTTATCAGATGTTGGGCTTAATATGAATGCCTAATTTAACGATTTTTTAATCATATTTCACTTTTTTTTATTGATGGGTTTGTCAGCTATCGGAATATATACTTCAAGAAGAAGGTAAAAACGTCCTTTCAACATCCATTAAAGAAGAATCGCCTATGAACGTTAAAAATAACTCGACTCTGAACGTTAAAAATAACTCGAGCTAATGAGATATATATATATATATATATATATATATAGATGAAGGCTATGTTCCAATGGAGCAGCGATGGATGAGACACATAATGCAAACCATATTATCATTCGAACCATGAAAAATCTTCTCGGTCTATTGTCAAAAGACTAGCTAAGAAACACATAATGCAAACCATTTTTGGTTATACCATGGGATTTCTCCGTCACCTCATCATGTAACAAAAAATTATTCACTACTAAATTTTTAAATATCACATTATTGAAAAGAGTTATTTTGATGTAAATCATTTCACGCTAACATAACACTGCACGAAAAGCATATAATGAGCTTTACCTAACAAATTTTTTAACAAAAAAAAGTTATAATAAAAATGGAAAAAAAATTATAAATAAGAAAAATACAAAAAAGAGAGGTAGGCTAGCTACCTCAGGTCATATGTAGAAATAACCATATGTATGGAGTAGAGTCGAACCCAGAGCATTCCTTTAGAATGCGAGTGAGAGAAACCACCTGAGCCAACTCCACACGACGCTGAAGTAGCAATTTAGTACTAATTAATAGAAATGAGAGAGAGCGCAAAATCGACGAATTCTATTTCCTTTTTTAACTTTTTCCTTTTTTAATCATAATTAAGTTTTCCTTTTTTTTTGGTTTTGTTTTCTTACGCGAGTATATATATATATATATATATATATATATATATATATCGGCGTTGACAAACTAACCTAATAGATCTGACAAAATTCGATAGGCACTTCGATTGCTTGAGGTAGATGATGGAGGTAGATGATAAGTTCGTGCTCTATGTTCCAGTAGAGCAGCGCAGAGCAATGGAATATGCGAAGATGCGTCATGGTAAGGTAAAGGTGCGGGAGTTGCAGGAAGAAGCGCTCGCGAAGCCAAGCTTGCTCCTCCAAGCAACGCAGCTCAGGCGACATGTACCGGAAGTGAGTGCGACGGAGCAAATCATATTACAAGAGAAGGAGATGATGGAGCAATTATCCGATAAGAAGACGCTGATGTCAGTTCGCGAATTGGCCAAAGGTATCACTTATACAGAGCCTCTGCTAACAGGGTGGAAACCCCCTTTGCATATCAGGAACATGTCGAGCAGACAGATTGATTTGATTAGGAAGCAATGGCATATCATAGTTAATGGTGAAGATATTCCTCCTCCAATCAAGAACTTCGAGGATATGAAGTTCCCGAGAGCTGTTCTCGATACGCTCAGGGAGAAAGGAATCGCGCAGCCGACTCCTATCCAAGTTCAGGGTCTTCCTGTGGTCTTGTCAGGGAGAGATATGATTGGGATTGCGTTCACGGGTTCGGGAAAGACGTTGGCTTTCGTGCTTCCCATGATCATGATGGCTCTGCAGGAGGAGAAGATGATGCCTATCGCTCCTGGAGAAGGTCACATTGCGCTTGTAATCTGACCCTCCAGAGAGCTTGCTAGGCAGACTTATGATGTGGTTGAACAGTTTGTGGCTCCTTTAGTTGAGACTGGATACCCGCCAATGAGGTCGTTGCTATGCATCGGAGGAGTGGATACGAGATCCCAGCTGGAGGTTCTCAAGAGAGGTGTTCACATCGTTGTTGCAACCCCTGGGAGGTTGAAGGATTTGCTCGCCAAGAAAAAGATGAGCTTAGATGCTTGCAGGTACCTGACACTGGATGAAGCGGATAGGTTGGTTGATTTGGGATTCGAAGATGACATCAGAGAAGTGTTTGACCACTTCAAGTCTCAGCGTCAAACACTTCTGTTTTCTGCCACAATGCCTGCAAAGATCCAAGTCTTTGCCACAAGTGCTCTCGTGAAACCTGTAACTGTTAACGTAGGAAGAGCTGGAGCTGCGAATCTCGATGTCATCCAGGAGGTTGAATACGTCAAACAAGAGGCAAAGATTGTTTACCTCCTCGAGTGCCTGCAGAAAACCTCTCCGCCGGTTCTAATATTCTGTGAGAACAAAGCTGATGTTGATGATATCCACGTGTACTTGTTACTCAAAGGAGTGGAAACAGTTGCCATCCATGGAGGCAAAGATCAGGAAGACAGAGAGTACGCAATCTCTTCGTTCAAAGCTGGGAAAAAAGAGGTCTTGGTCGCCACCGATGTTGCTTCAAAGGGTTTAGATTTCCCTGATGTTCAACACGTGATCAACTACGACATGCCTGCGGAGATTGAGAACTATGTGCATAGGATAGGACGAACCGGTCGGTGTGGGAAAACTGGGATAGCAACCACGTTTATAAACAAGAACCAAAGCGAGACCACGCTGCTGGATTTGAAACACTTGTTGCAAGAAGCTAAACAGAGGATTCCGCCTGTCCTTGCTGAGCTGGATGATCCAATGGAAGAAGCAGAGACCGTTGCTTATGCAAGTGGTGTCAAGGGTTGTGCTTATTGTGGCGGTCTCGGACATCGTATTCGAGACTGCCCAAAACTGGAGCACCAGAAGAGTGTGGCCATATCTAATTCCAGAATAGACTATTTTGGCTCTGGTGGATACAGAGGAGAGATATAATATCTTGTTTCAAGGATCAAGGTTCGTGTTCCAATCTTGAATCTAGTTGAGATTTCTTTGCTCGATCTTGTCCTTGTACTTTTAACTTGTCATCTTGTATTTTCTTCTCCGTCTAAGAGGAAACTCAAGTCTAGTGATACTGGCCAATGCATTTTATAGTTTTATGGATCTGTAATTTGAAGTTTTGTGTTCCTTAAATACAAGAAGCGTAGTTTTTGTCTTTCTGTTGAGTTTTTAATTTGATGTTTTCACAGAATAGGCGAATACACATGGTTTAACATTGCTTTATTTGGTTGCATATTATAATACATTGCTTTATTTATCGATGTGAAGAATTAAGAAGCTCGATTTATAATTTTTTAATTGACATGAATACATGTGCGCAAGAAGATGCGGTTTGTCTACAATTTTAATTTTGATTTTTCCAACTGTTAAGAACTCAATACATCGTTAGTTCTTCTCAACAGTGTGGAAACCTGGTAATAACCCTGAGTTGATTTCAACCTGCAGGTAAGTTCAAGCATGTAATCAAGAAAGCAATGGTGGAACTTGATGGTGAGCCTTTAATTCTCCTTTCTCTTGGTTTTTGATGCCGCGATTACATTTTCTTTTAAAATGTGTTTTGGAAAATACAAGTGTACTTTTTAAGAAGCCGGCATCAAAGCATGAGGAATAGGCCTTGAGGAACCGATACATCAGCCAAGGTTCATTACAGTTAGTTGTTTTAAACAAAACATTTGTTGTGTTCAAATAAAATCATGGAAGTTGTGCTACCATTGAGTTGTTACGAGATACAATCTATGTGGCTATGACTTGTGAGGTTAATTTCAAGGGAAGCTACTAATATTGTGTACTTGAAAATTATGCAGGACATCAGCTACAACGGGCACAATAAGCTAATTGCAGAAGTCCAACCGCTGGATGAACGAGATGGGGGTTTAAGGATTCTGGTGGGACCAAGAACTTGAATCTTTGGATGTGACAATGGGTTTGATTGGTGGGCTTGATAAACGGACTAAGTGTTTCTATGGAGACAACACTCCTGACGAGTATGTTGGTCTAGAGCTTGGCCTTTCTCTAAAAATATCTTGCGCTACAAGTTTCAAGAACCAGGATCAGAGCAAGCACCAAGAGCTTAGCCTTTCCGATGCGTCAGCCTTTGTCACGATTGGTTTGGTTTAAAAAGCGTAAGATCTGATCACGGAAGCGCTACACCAAGCAGCAACCAAGAAAATATCAGATCATGAGGCAAAATGAGCTAGCTAAGCTACTACAAGAAATTTGGATGCTCAATCAATATGATCTCATATGAATGAAACGGGGGAAAGCTGGTGGCCTAAGTACTGTATGCAAAAAAAAAAAAATGGCAACTTGAAGCTGCCAAAACCATTCAAGATAAATTCATTGTAGAGCTTTTGAGATTTTTAGACTTACAAATAAGAAAGAGATGCTTAATCCTCAAATTAGTTCTCATCACGGATTTTTTGTCTGAAGCGCAAGACCAATCGTTTATCATGTTTTCTTTATCATCAAGAAAACATTCATCAACTTCCTACACCAGTAGGGAGATAAAAGAGGTAAAGGAAGAGTATAATAATTCTTCGACCATTGGAAAAGATGTGAAATTTCCTGTATATGAAAACTGTGACATTTCAATTTGCAACTACTTGGTGCTAAATGAAATGTGTGTTAACTCGACTAAATGTAAGTACCTCTTTGTACGAGAGTGTATATGCAAGGAAACATAAAAACTTAAAAACTGTGTGAAAGCACATCGAATGATACCATTTGTTAACGAAATATCAGTTCGAACGGTGCATTCAAAGGACATGCATGACCAAGATAAACTAAAAAAAGCACACAAAAAAAAAGAAACAAAGAAAGAGAGATGTGTGGCTTATAGTCACTTCTTGGAACATAATGAAGAATATATGGGTAACATCCATTTTCCTCTGCATCTTCTCCAAAGTCGTCTTCTGCGACTCTAGTATTATCCTCCGAAGCAATGTATATTTTTTTCAGCATTATTGTCAGATGTGATCGATCGATCGATCTCCCAAGGAAGATTTTACAAGGATAGAAGAAGAAGAAGCTCTTTCCTTTTCTTCAAATTTTGCAGTATCGATGTTAATAATTTAGGGATCTTCTTCCACTTCCTTTAAAACTCTCCAAATCGAAAACGTGATTCACCCAATTCACTGAAAATCACACTAAAATCCACCAAATTCTCTAAAAATCCCCCCTAAAATATATATATAATCACTGTACTGATATGTTTGCATTAAAAAGAGAGATTTTGCATGTAGCTCACCACTTTGTATTTTGCATATATCCCTATCAATCAATGAGACTCAAACGGTCAAACCTCATATTGATGCTAAAATAAGAAAATTAACAAATATTTTTAACACCTTCAACGTACGGTGTTTTCTCTACCTTCAAGCACTCCCTTCAATCTCTCTGATCGTTTGTTTCTGCTTCTTCAACAAATACGATCACAATGCCTCCTTTCTTCTTCTTCCTCTTATTATGGTTCTCTGTCTCTCAAGCTCTTCCTCCTCCTCGAGGTATATATAATTAATCCTTTTGTGTTTGTAATTTAATTATTATGTTCTCTTCTGGGAAAAAAAAAACATTTTCAATCGAATCTTAAAGAAAATAACATTTAGAAACTTTCCAAAAATCTCTTGAATCTACGCGAAAACATTTGATACAAATGTGTTATAGATACCTTAAAACGTCGCCGTAATTAATTTCGTATGGGAAGGTTTCTACTTAAATTGTGGATCATCTGCTTCAACCAAACTCAACGAGATAAATTACACACCGGACAAAGGATTCATCGCCGTAGGCAACACGACGACCATAAAGCAAAAAGACCTTCTTCCGATCCTCTCCACGCTGCGTTACTTCCCCGACAAGTCATCTCGAAAACACTGTTATAATTTCCCTGTCGCCGAGAACTCCAAGTACCTAATCCGAACCACGTACTACTACGGCAACTTCGACGGCAAAAACAACCCACCTGTGTTCGATCAGATCGTCGGTGGCACAAAATGGAGCGTTGTCAACACGTCAGAGGATTACGCCAAGGGTCAGAGTTCTTACTACGAGATCATTGCTGGTGTTCCTGGCAAGAAACTAAGTGTTTGTCTAGCCAAGAATGCAAACACCCTCTCATCACCTTTCATATCGGCTTTAGATGTTCAATCTCTTGAAGATCAAATGTACAATTCCACGGACCTCGGGTCTTACAAGCTCAGCCTCGTCGCCAGGAACACCTTTGGAGTAGACGGAGAGATGATCAGGTGCATGCCCTTTTCATCATTCCATACTTTTGATGATCTGACATTTTCATTTTGTTTTAGCCTGACTTGTGTTTGGTATGTAACATAGCTATCCAGATGACCAATACAACCGTCTATGGCAACCGTTTTCGGACAAGAAGCATCCGACAGTGACTTCTCGAAGCAGCATTAAACCGTTGGACTTCTGGAACATTCCACCGAGTAAAGCCTTTGTGGAAGGGTTCACAGTGAGTAAAGAGAAGCCTCTGCAGCTTCAATGGCCGCCGTTTCCTCTTCCGGCCACAAAGTACTACGTAGCTCTGTATTTTCAGGATGATCGGAGTCCAAGCCCCTTGAGCTGGAGAGCTTTTGGTGTCTCGATCAATGGGGTTTCCTTTCTAAGGAAACTCAATGTGAGCACCAATGGGGTTATGGTTTACTCTGGTCAGTGGCCATTGTCAGGTCAGACTCAGATCACACTGACTCCTGCCAAGGATTCACCGATGGGAGCAGTAATTAATGCTGGAGAAGTGTTTCAGGTTATTCCTCTTGGTGGAAGCACTGATATTAGAGATGGTAATGTAACTGTTCCCTTCTGCTTCATGTTTTTTTTTTGTCTATTCTGTGATAAATGAAGTCATTGGAAACACAGTAACTGCAATGGAAGACCTGTTAGAGAGCATCAAGAAGCCTCCGGTAGATTGGTCCGGCGATCCATGCCTTCCTCTTGCCAACTCGTGGACTGGCTTAACTTGCTCCAAAGAAAAAATCACCAGAGTAATTTCTCTGTAAGTAAAAACTCAATACTCTAAGAGAAGCTTCTGTAGCTGTAGACTACCAAGTCTAAATCACGAAGAGCCATAATCTAGGATTTTGGTTCTCTTGCTAGAAATCTGACAAATCGTGGACTATCAGGCTCTCTACCACCAAGCATAAACAAGATGACTGCCCTTAAAGATCTGTACGTACTTTACATCCTAAAAGGTGTTAGTGTCGGAGTTACTTTTTGTAAACTAAGATTTAGCTGCAACTTTCGGGTTGCAGATGGTTAGGGAAGAACAAGCTCACAGGACCGATCCCAGATTTGAGTCCAATGACGACATTAGAAACTCTGTATGCCTTCTTGTAGCCAAACTTCTATAACTGTTGTGATATATTAATAGATTATTGAACTTACCGTTTTATTTTGGGGACGAGGCAGACATTTAGAGGACAATCAGTTTAGCGGAGCGATTCCTGAGTCACTTGCACAGCTTCCTAATCTCCGCACACTGTAAACTTATTTCTCTCCTCCTCTCTGCTTATAACAGCAAGTCTACACATACGAATCTGATAATATGACCAAAAGTGTTCACTTTAGTTATATGACAAACTAAGATTTCGATCTGTAACTGTTTGCGTCATCATCAAAACTAGCATCAGGTTATTATTGTTTATGTTAATAGTAAATCTGCAGGTCCCTCAAGAACAACAAGCTTCAAGGTACAATTCCTACTGCACTCCTCCAGAAAAAGGGCCTCACTATTCAGTAAGAATCATTACCAAGTTGATATTTTAAAAAGAAACAGCAGCATTTGTCATAGGCATTTTGATGTCAAAAAGTTGCCTACTTGTTGTAGGGCGTCTCCTGAGAACATGCCAAGCACGAAGAAGACCGGCCAAAATTAGGGTTGCTAACAGTGGATCAGATTCAAGTGCTCATTAATGATAAATCAGGGCATCTGTAAACTAAAGGGTCATTTTTCTTGGCCTTCGAGGATTGAAGTACAAAGATTTCATGGACAAAGGGTTCGATCGAGGAAGCATCTGGGCCACGACAGTTCTACTTTTGCAAGATTCTTCTAAATGACTGTATTACTTCCTTTTAAAATCATGGAAAACATATGTATATCATCAGTTCTTTTTACTGAACCACCTTTGGACCTCTAGAGTAACTTGAGCTAAGAGACAAAGCAAGCACATGAAGATAATTGAAATGGATCGTATTACCACTTTATTTTCTATGTGTGGAAAATTGATACAACCTAAACACCAAAAAGAATTCCTGCAGGCTGCAGTTTATGGTGGCTCAAGATCTGATACATATAAAAAAAAAAATGTAATTTCCTACTTGGGGAGTAATGGCGAGAGAAGAAGCCATTATCTGAGCAAGAATCAGTAGTTTTGTCTATACCTCCAATCAGCTTGTTTGGGCCAAACATGGCAAAGAAGCAGCTATCTCTCTTCTGGTTGTGGTTTTTTACATGCAACAAACCAAAGCGCACGCATACACACGCATGAATGGGCCTGGTTGAGCAAATTCAAGGTCAAGACGTTTCATCATCCAAATCTTCCATCACTTCAATGTCCTTTCGTGATGTTATCTTCTGCACATATCCTGCAATCAATTTAAACTTCTTAAGTCAAGATTAATTTGCATAATACACTAGACAGAAAGCCAAAGTCCATAACCCCACAAAGACAAATCAAGGAAGCAGCTCAAAGATACTCTAGAAACTTTCATTCGATCCATCTCAGGAAGGTCATTACTCATTAGAAGGAAAAATAAAAACCAGGGAAAAATAAACACACTCAGAAACTTACCTATCCCTTGGCATGGTATGCATTTGCAAATAACCTCTTTACCCCTTTTCTTGTAATAGCTGACAGTCCCAGATCCTTGGCAACTTCTACACTTTCCAGTCCATTCATAAACCACTTCACGGCAATCCTGAGAATTGATCGTGTATATATATTATGATCAGAGAGAACATTCCCAAGGCATGCTAAAGCAAACATTGCATCATTCGGACAATATTCTAAGCACATTATACCACTGCCTATTGCACAAAACCGGGTAGAGACCAAGTACACCATNATGTAATTTCCTACTTGGGGAGTAATGGCGAGAGAAGAAGCCATTATCTGAGCAAGAATCAGTAGTTTTGTCTATACCTCCAATCAGCTTGTTTGGGCCAAACATGGCAAAGAAGCAGCTATCTCTCTTCTGGTTGTGGTTTTTTACATGCAACAAACCAAAGCGCACGCATACACACGCATGAATGGGCCTGGTTGAGCAAATTCAAGGTCAAGACGTTTCATCATCCAAATCTTCCATCACTTCAATGTCCTTTCGTGATGTTATCTTCTGCACATATCCTGCAATTGATTTAAACTTCTTAAGTCAAGAATAATTTGCATAACACACTAGACAGAAAACCAAAGTCCATAACTCCACAAAGACAAATCAAGGAAGCAGCTCAAAGATACCCTAGAAACTTTCATTCGATCCATCTCAGGAAGGTCATTAGAAGGAAAAATAAAAACCAGGGAAAAAGAAACACACTCAGAAACTTACCTATCCCTTGGCATGGTATGCATTTGCATATAACCTCTTTACCCCTTTTCTTGTAATAGCTGACAGTCCCAGATCCTTGGCAACTTCTACACTTTCCAGTCCATTCATAAACCACTTCACGGCAATCCTGAGAATTGATCGTGTATACATTATGATCAGAAAGAACATTACCAAGGCATGCTAAAGCAAACATTGCATCATTCGGACAATATTATAAGCACATTATACCACTGCCTATTGCACAAAACCGGGTAGACCAAGTACACCATTTTTCCCGTTCTTCCCTAAGCTTATCATATATTAGGAAAAGCTTGCATCTTTACTTTATATACTGTTGAGACTAGGCTTTTATCATATAAACCCAAGGAAAATTAAACCCTTTGTTGATGTTCACATTTCAGAAACACCATTCGCTTCCAAGAATCTGAGCTAATCGGTCTATAAGACATAATAATTAAACCCAATCGTCAAAATTGCAGGAGCGACTCATACATGTGTGCATAGTGATTGGTTCGAAGGTACGGTAGATTATAAATGTCAGCTAAAGCAATTCAAATGTTTAAACACGATTGTGTTGAGAGGCTTATCTAATAATCAAATCAGTAAATGAAAGTGGAGCAAGCCAAAAAAACCTCGACTACAGGATCACATTGCAATCTCCGGTCAATCTCATCCGGCGACACAGGGGATGTATTGGGATAAGTCATAGGGAGCGGAAGCGCGTCTCCGTCGTCTACCAAGTAACTCTCTCCACTTTTCGACCAGAGCAATCTCCTCTTCCTCCATTTACCCGCTTCACCATTCCCGCCGGCGGCGACGGAGACATCTCGAGACCTCGTCGAGTCAGAGGTGGAATCCGCTTCCCGGGGTATCCGTATTCCGTCGCCAAGGGGTATATCGGCGGTGGCGCGGCAACGGAGGGAGCGAGAAGGAAGGCGGGGAAGACAAACGAGAGGTCTGAGAGAGGGTAGAGAGCAATTAGGGTATAATCGGTACATCGAGACGAGAAGTTTGCAGGTGCGGCCATGAAATTGGGTGAAGTAATCAACCTCGACGAATAAAAAAATTTCGGATTTTGTTTTGTATTTTTTATCCTAAATTGCTAAAAGGATATTCTCTTTTTTATTTGGTCAACTATTTGGATATTTTTTAGTCTTTATTTCAAATTATTTGGTTTTTATTTTGGGTTTAATTATTTATTTGGTTTCTTTCTTGCCGCCAAAAGCAATTTAGGAATCGTCAAAAGCGAAAGCTCTGGGCTCGTAGGTTGTGTTGGCTTACCGTCGAAAATGGAGGAAGAAGATGAAGACGTCATGTCGTCTTCCGATTCCGAAGATTCCAGTGATAGTTACAAGGAAGAGTCTCAAAATTCGGAAGGAGATGATGAAAATTCCGAGGAAAACCCTGAGGGCGAAGACCTTGCGGCCGTTTCTCCTCCATCCGATGCCGATCGGAAATCGAAGAACGTAAATGATCTTTTGAGGTGCGTAATTGAAGTTTTTCGATTTCAATTTGAGCTTGGACCTGATTGAGGCTTTTGTTCGCATGCGTCTATACGTTATTTCGGGTTTAAGGTTGAGATTTGGGGATTTATAGGAGATTTCGCGTCTCGAGTTCTATCAACTCCAACAAAATTAGTGTTTCAATTTCGATAACATTTGATAGTTGGTCAAGCTTCTTTGCAGGGTTAATAGTGTTCCGAGAAGAAGTGATCCTTCTCACTATGTTGCAAGTAGTATCTGTTTGACAAAACTTGCTTCTGGTCTTCTTTCAAATATGGTTTCTATTTGTGCTGTAACTTGTACATTTATTCCAACGATATGAGTGGTGCAGATAGCGTAATGATTCCATCTTCAAACTGATGGATTGAAATTAGTCTCTGAAGCTGTATCACATAAATATTCGATAGATCTGTTATATAATGAAATCCCTGAGGGTGAATGTTTTGTGTAATTGGAATTGAATCTTCTGTACGGTTGACAGGGGCAATCTGGTGGTGCAACGGCAGCCACTTCTTCCTCGGGTGCTTTCAGTGTCGGAAGGAGCGGCAGTTTGTAGGAAGCCCTTCAAGCCTCCGTGCTCTCATGGTTATGATTCCACCGAACAGCTTTCTCGTCGCCTTTCGGCTCGCAAACGGTTTGTCCCTTGGGGTTCTTCAAATCCGGTTGTGGTTGTTCTACCTACTAAGCTGAATGCATCAACCACTACTGAGAGAGATGAAGAAGAGGAAGTTGTTTGTCTTCCACCTGAAATAGATCCCTTGGTATTGTGGCAACTTGAAGAATCTGATGATGGAATGAGCAATGCAACAAAAATTGCAGTGCATCCATTGCTTGTCCAATTTCTTCGGCCTCATCAAAGGTATTTCATTTCTATCTAAGAAGTGACGTCAAAACTTGCGTACAATCTCTGCTGTGATAGTTGAAGTACATCAAAATATGCTCTTGGTATTTTGCTCTCAGTGAACGGCTTGTGAATACAGCAAACCAATGAGCGTAAAATTACCTATAGTTGCCATCACGAATGATATATACACCTTTACTTACATGGTGAGATGGTTTTTCTGAGACTGCAGAGAGGGTGTCCAGTTCATGTTCGATTGTGTTTCTGGATTACATGGTTCAGCAAATATAAACGGTTGCATTCTGGCTGACGATATGGGGTAAAGTCTATCTTCTCCATTATGTAATATTGGGTCTGGACACTAAAATTTGCTATTAGTTTTCTTATTTCCTTATAAATTGATTTGGCAGTTTGGGGAAGACATTGCAGTCCATTACTTTACTATACACACTTCTATGTCAAGGATTTGATGGGACGCCTATGGTTAAAAAGGCCATTATTGTTACACCAACTAGTCTTGTCAGTAACTGGGAAGCTGAAATTAAGAAATGGGTTGGAGACAGGATTCAGCTAATAGCCCTATGTGAAAGCACCAGAGATGATGTTTTGTCTGGAATAGATAGTTTCACTCGACCACGAAGCGCTTTGCAGGTATAGTTGTGCATATTGTTTAGCTGGCTCTGAATAATGCACTTATCATTTAATTAATGTTAACAGGTACTTATCATTTCTTACGAGACATTCCGGATGCACTCATCCAAGTTCTGCCAGAGTGAATCCTGTGATCTTCTAATATGCGATGAGGCTCATAGGTTGAAAAATGACCAGACATTAACTAACAGGGTAGCATGCAAATACATACTTATTTCGTATCCTTTCAGGTTGATACTTTTTATTTCCTATTTTTTTTTTCTAATTTTGGTTATCGTCATATTCGTATACAGGCTTTGGCTTCATTGACATGCAAACGGCGGGTTTTGTTGTCTGGAACTCCCATGCAGGTATTGGACAATTGCACTGATTTTCTCTATTATTAAACTTCCCCTAACTTTTAACACTAAGATTTTACTCCTTTTATTCTGATTCTTCTGCGTCCGAATGTTCCAGAATGACTTGGAAGAATTTTTTGCCATGGTCAACTTTACAAATCCAGGAAGTTTAGGCGATGCTGCACATTTTCGCCATTATTACGAGGTGACATACTTTGTATTTTGATCCTCTCTTTGATGCTGATTCGATCATTATGTATTCTGTCATCTCTAACTATGTTAAGTTCAATATTTCTATGCAATTGTTGGCCTAAAATGTAGGATTAGCCTAAGTTACTTTGTAGCGTATACTTTGCTGCTACATTTTTTCTGTTTTGTTTCCAGTATAGCAGCTTCATGGCCTTGGATTTCATTAAGTTGAAAGCTTCTTTTAAAAATAGTTTTGAGATGGAGAATTTGTTTACGCTGTTATCTGTGTTATACAACTCCATTTCAATTGACTTCTTTTGATGCATCCTTGTTTTGATATATGAAACACAAGGCACCTATTATATGTGGAAGAGAACCTACATCCACTGAGGAAGAGAAAAAATTAGCTGCTGACCGCTCCGCAGAACTGAGTTCAAAAGTCAATCAGGTAATTCTTCTTAGCATTGTATATGTAAATATTTGATTATCATTGAAATGCAATTTTGCTAAGATGATTTTGGTACTATGATCTATAGAGCATCACCACTGACGTTTTACAATTGTTGCTTATATTTTACTGCTGTACCTTACGAAGATATTGTTTTGTTTACAGTTTATTTTGAGGAGAACCAATGCATTGCTCTCAAATCACTTACCACCTAAGGTGCTTTTCCTTCTACATCTGCCACAGGCGTCTTAATATAGTTTCTTATGATGCTAAAATTCTCTGTCAGTAGAATTGCCTTTATTACTTCTTCATATGTTGAATCGTCAGATTGAGTAATACATATAGTTTTAGGAGTGAAATAATCATCTGCTGAAAGTATTGATAGAATGAACACCTTTGTGAAAGTATCGTCTCTTTTCTTAGCTACTAGTTTTTCCTTTTGCTGCTTTCTTTATTGGAAGTCAGAAATACATCAAAATCTTGATGCTGGATGTTTCGCAGATAATTGAAGTAGTTTGTTGCAAGATGACTACTCTCCAGTCCACTCTGTACAATCATTTTATAAGCTCAAAAAATGTAAGCATTGACCACAAATTCACAATCATTCTTATTACGCTATGTAAATTATATAACTTGGAACTATATACAATGGATGCCTCTGCATGCAGCTTAAAAGAGCACTTGCTGATAATGCAAAGCAGACCAAAGTTTTGGCTTATATAACAGCTCTCAAGAAGCTCTGCAATCATCCAAAGGTATTAATTTGCCCTTAAGTTTCTCCGATATTTTTTTATCCATCCTTGTAACATCTTAAGGTGCTAATCAAGTGCTCATATTAAGACTCTAGTTTTCTAAATTTTGGTGGTCCGTGATCTATTTGATTGACAACCTATTTCATCTTTCATTAATGATAGACCTTTTCTTTTCGATGTAGCTAATCTATGATACAATAAAAAGCAGAAGTCCTGGAACTATTGGGTTTGAGAATTGCTTAGAGTTTTTCCCTGCAGAAATGTTCTCTGGGAGGTAGGCTTCTTTCTCTAGTTTGAGACATTGAATGTCTGCATGTATGTGTCACTACTTGGGATTTAAATGGAACTATACATTCAGATCTGGAACATGGACGGGGGGTGATGGTGCCTGGGTCGAGCTCTCTGGGAAAATGCATGTTCTCTCAAGACTTTTGGCCAACCTACGTCGGAAAACTGATGACCGCATAGTACTTGTATCAAACTACACACAGGTATGCTACTTTTATTAATTTTTGAAAGGGACAGTGCATGTAATGGTGGTCATACATGGATTTTGAACAGATTCAGCTGCCGGTCGTCACTTGTGGTGTTACTAGTGGCCTAATAGTCAATTATGGCTCTTGCAATCACCTTTGAACTAGTCTTCCCATAAGCTATGTGTTATGTTATCCCGAGCCTTATGAGCCATCATATTTTTGCAACTTTTGCATGTGATATCCGAGAAGGTAGGGAACACGTTACGCTCATTTGTCTGTTTGTATTCAAAAGGCAACTTTTTTTTACAATCATTACAAGAACCGAAGTCTGTAGTTGTTTGATTGTATAAAACGACCATCATGATGTGTTGCATATAGATAGCAATTTTAAATCCAGTTTGCATACAATAATCATAGCCTGCACCTTTTGCACTAGACATTGGATCTTTTTGCTCAACTCTGTCGCGAAAGAAGATATCCTTATCTGAGGCTGGATGGATCAACAACAATCAGCAAGAGACAGAAGCTTGTTAACCGATTGAACGACCCAACAAAGGTACTTGATATTATCGTCTTTTTCTCCCCTTTTTTACAAACTAGAGTAATCACCTGGTTTGACCTTTGCTTCTGCAGGATGAGTTTGCATTTCTCTTAAGCAGCAAGGCGGGTGGCTGTGGATTAAATTTAATTGGTGCTAATCGGCTTGTTTTGTTCGATCCCGATTGGAATCCTGCCAATGATAAACAAGTAATTATCATCTTAACCTCCCTTTAAAACTGTTTCAGAAATATGCTGATAAGAGATGCTTGATTGTGCGGTACATGCCTGTCAAAACAGGCTGCTGCTAGAGTATGGAGGGATGGGCAAAAGAAAAGAGTATATGTCTACAGGTTTCTTAGTACTGGAACTATTGAAGAAAAGGTACTGCATTACACCCGCAGAACTGACCTCACTTTCTCCTCGCGGGAGTAATTGCTTAACTCAGATTCATATTGGTATTTCACGTTGTATATTGGTAGGTTTACCAGCGTCAGATGTCAAAAGAAGGGCTTCAAAAAGTTATTCAGCATGAACAGACGGATAACAGCACGAGACAGGTCTTTTCTGGAATCCTATATGCTTCATCAGTTAGACATTTTGTGCCTAATGCTTGAATATAAACCACAACATCTTTGATTTTCCAGGGGAACTTACTTTCTACAGAGGATCTACGAGATTTATTTTCGTTCCACGGGGACGTTAGGTATGTGGTTCTTCTGAATTCAGGAAATGTTTTTTGCCCAATCAGACACTATAGCATAGTCCAATGGTTTATCTCTCTGCCTTTTTCCTGGTAATGTGACTAGGTCTGAAATCCATGAAAAGATGAGCTGCATCAGGTGCCAAAATGATATCTCTGGTTCTGTAAACATCGAAGAAGGAAATGAGAACAATGTAGATGACAATGCTTGCCAGATTGACGAAGAAGATATAGGCGGATTTGCAAAAGATGCAGCATGCTTGAACTTGTTAAAAAACTCCGAGAGACAGGTCCCCTTTATGTGCTTTGGTTACTGAGTCCTGCATTAATCTAAGTCTTTCTAGAGCTTAGAAAAACAAAAAACACTGAAACATTACCACAAAAAAAATCACATGTAACATAGCAAAACATGATTCCAATCTCGTCACCAATTCCATTGTCAGCTACAAGCTCTGCTCATGCCTTTGCCATCTGATTTCATCTAAAAAACCTTTTTTCCCATGAAATTTCTCAGGTGGGCACTCCATTGGAGGAAGATCTAGCAAGCTGGGGTCATCATTTTACCTCAAAGTCCGTTCCAGATACTATACTCCAAGCTTCAGCTGGTGACGAGGTGAGTTGTCTCCGATCGAATCTTATCATTTGTAAGCTGTAAATCCTCAATGTCAGATTTATCGCCATGCCAAGTAATACGGTAACAGAATTTTACAGGAAACTATTTTCACGGTCTATAAAAACATTGCAGGTTACATTTGTGTTCACAAACCAAGTAGATGGGAAGCTCATTCCCATCCAATCAAATGTTAGTCCGAAACCTGAAGAACCCGAAACAGAACGCAACCGAAACCAAACTGTAAGTAACCGTGCGTTCAACAAACCGCAGCAAAGACCTCGGGAACCGCTGCAGCCGTTATCTCTCAACGAGAACACAAAAAGAGTGAAGTTGTCAACTTATAAGCGTTTACACTGTACTAGTAACACTGATGATGCTCAGATTCAAATGTCTTTGCAAAGACCAAATCAAGTTTCTGTAAATCATGACGATGATTTTGTATGAGATTTATAGTTTTTTGCACTTTGCGACATGGTTATATATATGCTGTTTTGTGGACATTTTGGGTTTTTGTTTTTACTTCTTTTTTCGTCGTGCGATTCATTAGACTTATACTACTCGCATGGGAAAAAGTGTCAAATTCAACCTAAACTATGATAAAGGAGAAACTTCATACCTAAACTAAGTAGTCATGCTAAACCCAACCTTAACTCAATAAAAAATACAAATTCCTACCCGAACTATAATTAAGATGCCTAAATCCGCATTGACCTAAAAATCGTTAGTCAAACCGTTATTGTGTGTTGAGTCAGAGTCCACATGTGTAATTAAAATGACAGCGTTTAAGAAACTAGCTATTGCTCGTGACTGAAATTCTTCAAACAAAAATTAAAGAGAAAACGTGAGAATTTGAGTGATTAGTGCTTGATACAGTCCCAAGTGATGGTGAAGGAGAAGTCTTTCATAGATTCTATGTGTGTTTCAACGTACTACGAAGAACATGGCGTCAATATTGTCGACCAATCATTGGTCTTGATGGCTGTTTTTTGAAGTGTACAACAAAAGGACAGTTGTTAGCAGCATTAGGAAGGGATTCAAATAATCAAATGTATCATATTGCTTGGGCTGTTGTGGATGTGGAAATTATTACAATTGGTTTTGGTTCGTTGAGAAGTTGAAGATAGATTTGCATGGTGATGGTTTTGAAATAATTTCAGATAGACTGAAGGTAAATGCATTCCTTTATATTTAGAATTGGTTTCTTTTGTAGAGATTAGATATGCTTCAGCAATAGAAAAGATTCGTTGAGAAGATAAAAATATTGAGAATTAGTTTTTGAAAGGAATTGTTTTCTTTAATAAAATCTGTTTTGTTTTTTCATATTTCAGGGGTTGATAAATGCAGTAGAAAACCTACTACCAAAGGCGGAGCATTCTCGACACATCTATGGAAAATTGAAGAAGTTGCATCCTCACAAACCTGACATGAAAGGCTTATTTTGGAAAGTTGCTAAAAGCTACAATAAGGCTGAATATGATACAAGGGTAGCGGCAGTTAAGCAATATGATATTCGTGTACATGATGACATGATGGAGAAGAATCCAAAAAATTGCAGCCGCGCCTACTTCAAGTCGATATATTGTTGTGATGATGTCCACAACAACATCTCTGAGTCATTTAACAATGCAATCGATCCAGCACGAGCAATGCCTTTGGTTGAGATGTTAGAGACGATTAGGAGACGATCAATGGTGCGGATTGCTCTCAGGAAGAAGAAATCTGAGTCACACACTGGTAAATTCAGCCTCAAAGCAGCCGAGAGCCTTGAGTTGGAGCAGATAAAGGTTAAACACTGTCGGGTGATGATTCCTGGATCAGATGGTAGGCATGAGGTTATTGAGAAAGGTTATTGAGAAAGGTATATCTTTCACTGTTAACATGAGAAGACACACTTGTGCTTGCCGGAAGTGGGATATGACAGGTATTCCTTGTCGTCATGCATTGAAGGTTATTTCAGATAAAAAATGGGATGCTGATGATTATATGTCTGATTGGTACTTAACTACTCGATGGCAAGCTATCTATAGTGACTCAATTGAGCCAATGAATGGTGTTAAATTTTGGAGAAAATCTGGTTCTTCATATGTCATTTCACCAGAAAGAGATGAAAACCGAGGTAGAAAACGAAAGCCTTAAAGGAAGAAAGGATTGCATGAGTCTCCAACAAAGAAGACCAAGGCCACAAGAGATAAGCGGATTATGCATTGCGGAAGGTGCGGTGTGGCTGGACATAACACTAAGAAGTGTCAAAATAGTGGAGTTTCGGTTATAAGGCCACCGAAGAAGAAAAAAACCGGAACAACCAACACAATACAAGATGGATCCGAGTCCATCACTTTTTCTTTTGGTGAAGGACCAAGCCACGCAACACAAGAAATGGTTTGTTTCTTACTTCTTTATGTTCATGCCTCTGTTTTTGATGTTTGTGATATGGTTCATTGATGTGGTTTGTTTCTTTTTTTCTTTACTTTCATGCCTATGTTTTTAATTTTTTGTAATATGGTTCATTGACTAATTTTTATCCGTTCATGCCTCTATTTTACAGTGATGGTTCATTGATGCGATTTTGGAGTCTCTCCTACTTGGATTTGGAGTTTCGTTGATGGAGTTCAAGATAACTTTCGAGGATTCATGATCTTTTCCCCCTTAAGTATAATGAAACAATCTTTATATTTTTCTTTTTTTTGTAGCTTGATGGAGTTCAGAAAAACTTTTATTCTCTTATCATGTATGATCCACTTCATGTTTTTTTGCAAGACTTGTATTTTTATATGAAATGGAATCACTTTCGAGATATACACCACAATTTCTCAACAATTTTTTATATTAAAAAAACACTTGACTCAATTACGAGAAATGTTACTCTTAATTCTTCACAAAGAAAACTTGACAAGAAGATGTCAAGATGTTGAAGATGAAGCCTAATTCCCTAAATTGACGTGAAGTTTTTTTCATAAAAAGAATTATTTATTCATTAAACGATGGTTTTTGGCTTGTTAGGCATAAATAGTTTAAATTTTAAAACATTTTGGTTTTAATTACACACGTGGAATCTGACTAAGCATACACTAACAGTTTAACTCACGCCGTTTATATCAATGCGGGTTTAGGCATCTTAATTCTGGTATAGGTAGCAATTTACGTTTTTAATTGAGTTAAGGTTGGTTTTAGCATGAGTACTTAGTTTAGGTATGAGGCTTCTCGTAAGCTATAGTTCGGCACTTTTCCCTACTCGCATGTGTATTGGTTTGGACGAGTTTTGATCTTTTAGACTAGTACAAAACTACAAGTCTACAAATAAAAATAGTTAAATCTATTTTAATCTTAGCCCATATGGGATTTGTTTTGGTAGGATCGGACCAATAATTTTGGTTACAGCCAATTAGTACCCAACTACCCATGGCCATGATCATATGATTGAACCAAACCAAGCCCAAACTTTGAAAAGTCATGACCTCTTTTGAATTGGTCCTCCGAAGGCCCCGTCTTTGGTAAAGTCTGAACGAACCGGAACGGTTAACTAACTTCATCAGAAATATATTGGTTTTTCTACAAGTAGATTATTTCTTTGTGCTCAGTTTTAATTCAAAATTCGGAGTGGAATGGATATTAAAACAAATAGTGAATGCCGAGAAAAAGAAACATATATAACAATAATTGGACTTGTTTGTTTGTGAAGTATGCAATTGTTAAGAAATACTCCAACTAATAAAAGATAGTGAGGTGAAAAAGCTGTGTTATTTGTTAAAGACTTAAAGTAGATAACAAAAATGCAGAGAGTTAAGTAAGAGGAAGAAGACAGAAGGTGTAGAGAAAAATGGAGACAAGAAGACAGCCAAAATAAACTTTAGATACAGCTTACTTATCCACCACAAAAGTCCTATGATATTTATCTATATGTCTAGATTCCCTCCCTTATCATACTTTACTACATGTTAATATTAACTTAATTAAAAGCCATACTTTTAATCTCAGCTCTTTGGATTTTTATCAAAGCCAAATATATGTAATAATGGAATTTGGTAAATCACACTATATATTTAAGAAATGAAATATATAATGATATATCTAGGTCTGATTGGTAATCGATATATATAATCTCTAGATTAACTCGATCCGAGAGACTTGCAGGATCTGTATCTGAATTAAAATACGAAAATTGCACTCAATGATACTAGGTGATATAACATGCGTCATGCGCAGGATGAAAAATCTATAAATAATTTTATTAAAAATGATTTTGAAATTGTTTAAAATAAAAATAATTTAATCAGTTTTATATATATGTGAATAATATAATTTAATATTTCAACTTTTTGACATATTATTTTTAACTTGTTTTCAAGTTTAAATATTTATATTATTTGGTTAATTTATATGGTTCTATTAACAAACCATATAAACAAAAAATATATTTATAAATATATATATCTATTAAAATCACACATATCGAATTATTTTTTATTGTAATCTAAATTATATTTTTAATTTGTTATAAATATTTTTTTTATTAAAATCACACATATCGAAGTCTTTTTTATTGTAAACATATTTTGTATATCATAAATTGTGTATAAATTATATTTCGTTAAATAATATTTTTTAAAACTATTGTTTTATTCATTTTTAAGAAATGTATTGTGTAATATGATGTATATCATAAATTATCACATAACCTAAAATTCGATTTTAAATAATTTAAAAATTAAAACATAATTTTTTGGTTATATTAAAAGTAATAAATAGATAAAGACATATAATGTAATTAGTCTAATCAAAAAAGGAAATTTGTATTAAAATAATGAGAGAATAAGTGTGGTGATGACACATCAGTAAAATGACACCACTGTAAATATTTCAAAAAATAAACCTATTCTCTAAAAATGTTTCTCAATTAATATATACCGGTCTATGTCTGATTGGTAATCGATATATATAATCTCTAGAAGTCAATTAGATGGGAGTTAATTGATTAACTCGATCCGAAAGACTTGCATGATCTGTATCTGAATTAAAATACGAAAATTGCACTCAAGGAACACGGTTTTTTGCACGTTCAGTAAATAAATTGTTGTGCACAAATATTTATCATGTAAATAGAACGAACTTGGTTTTAGCTTAAAAAGAGCCACACGTCAAAACCCTAGTTGAAGAAACGTGAGGAAATTCCATTAGGACTGGAAGTGAAGCACGTGAGGGTCACAACAAGACAAATGTTACCAAAGTTTTAGTCAAACCCTAAAGTGTCTGAATCCAAAAAGTAAGATTTTACCAATTTTTTTTTTTTTGGTTTATTGTTTTCTGTTTTGGGGCTTTTGATCAGTCGAACAATTACAGCTCAGACTCACATGGCTCTTTTGATGCTGCAGTACTTTGTCTGCTTGATTGATTTATCTGTTTGTCTATAACAATGTATAATTGAGTAATTACTGATTAATCTGATTATTTATTTGAGAGAACCATAATTAATTTTTTAGTGTTCTGTTAGTGGGAGTATCATTCATACAATCATACTATTACTACCTGCAGAAAATTTTCGTTAACCTATTTCCAACTTGACATTTACATGAATAAATTGAAAAATACATGAGAGAGAGAGAGAGAGAGAGATTATATGAATATATATGATCACACTTACTACTTACGAGTGCATATAGTGACGAGTTTGTGGAGCTGGCGGATAGTTAGGTTAGGTGATATATATCATCTTACGAATAAGCAAGCAAATGCAAACATTTATTTTAATAAATAAGCAAGTGGCTTAATAAATAGAGTACTCACACTAGCGAACTGTAAAAAATAATACTATTTCTAAGATAACAAATTAAGAAAACGATGCGGAGAAGGAGGACTTTTGTCGGTTAATAAAGTGCCACATTTAAATCGAACAAAGCGTAAGAGACAACGAAAAATTCATGCAAATTAAATATCTGAATTGATATCATACAATGCATGGATCTACTATATATATATATATATATATATATATACACTATTGAACGAGAACTTTAAATAAACAAATACTAGTTCTTGAATTTGTTTCTTGTTTACCATCTTAAATAAGCAAAATTATATTATATCATTCTTAAATGTGTACCGTCTTAAATGTTATGCTTTAATCTACACTGAATTCGAATATATTTTTAGAGTAAAATAGATGATGATGCCATATATTATTGTATTTAATAATGATTTTTCATCTTATGTTATTCTTTTTAAATGTTTTTTAAAATTTTTTATTTTTTAAAATGTTTTTCTGCACCCGTATATCATGCGCAAACTATTTTTAGACTCTAAACTTTAGTTTCTTAAAATTCTTACACAATATATATATAAATCCATATCAAATGTAATGTACTAAAAATAAATATTTTTTACACAGACTATTCAAACTAGTAAAAATAAGTCATCTCCGGTTGAATGGTCAGCTTTCTCCATGCATATATTAGAAACTAAGAATTCATAAAATTCAAAGAACTTTTAATATGCGCTTGTCATTACCTGCTATTTCATTATCTAAACGGTGGTTGTTTGACCCATAGTGTTAGACTGCGTTTTAGTGGTTTTGTTTATGTTAGTGTTGCAGCTCCGGTTGGATTTATGAACTTTGATTAAACTAATTATTAGTACAATAGCACTGTTGGGAAAAAAAGGGATAAAGATAGTCAAATTGAAGAAGCACAAAATATAAACAGATCAAAATATATGATAGGCTCAAGAGCTAATACAATGTATACCAGATTTGGAATAAAGAAATTGTAGATATTGGATTCAAGTTTGTAATGAGTTAGTGTGTTGAACGCTGAATCGCCCATTATTGATAGTTATATAGACGAAAATATCGTTTTTAGCTAGTAACTATATAGACGAAAATATCGTTTTTAGCTAGTTTCAAATTTTTTTGAATAAATGTAGCATATACTGAATTTTGGTATGTCATTTTTGTATTGGCACGAAAATGGTTTTTTAAAGAATATAATCCAAATTGGAGAGAAGTGTTATTATCTTTATCTTTATTTACCTCATATGTCTACCCTTTATTTACCAAATTGGAGAGAAGTGTTATTACCACTGAAGTGTTATTATCTTTATCTTTATACTAATTATCTGCATTAAAAAAAAATTGAGGAAAAATTAGGTTAAAAAGAAAGATGAAATCCACATGGATGCCCACCTTAAATCTATAAAATGCAAAACATGTGGATGCATGAAGATCCCAAAAACTAGCACAAAAGGAGAAACACATACTGAGAGAGAGAGAGAGAGAGAGAGAGAGAGAGAGAGAGAGATGGCTAACAATGTAGAACAAGCCTCATTGTATTCATCCTTTGTAGACGCAAGAATCTCATTCTCCAATGATTTTGCAGACAGTGATCATAGTAGTAGCCAACTTCATCAGACAGTTTCATCAAGAGTAATACAAGATCAGATGAAGTACAAGGAAGCTCCTGTAACGTCGGATTTCAAATTCAATGTCGAAACTTACGGTTTCATTTCTGCGGCTGATGAGATCTTCTTTGGTGGAGTTTTGTTGCCAATGGAGAAGACTCAGAGGAAAGTGACGACGACACTTAGAGAGGAACTAAGTGCTCAAGATTCTGACCGTACAATCTCAAAGGGCTCTCGTAATTGGTGGAAATTAGGTCTCAGTAAGTCCAAGAAAATTCATTCCAACAACAACAACAACCTCAGCTTCCATCTCCCCCACAAATCTCAGGTAAACATAATTACCTATATATTATTTGTTAAATTAAATCCATGTTGTTTCCTAAGTTCTAGCATTTTTAGATTATGAAATATTGTTCTTTACTTATATTGTTGAGTATGTAATCAATCTTATGTAATAATACATGTTGGTTGTGCAGAATTGTCTTGCAAGCATATTGGAATCTGATGACTGAAAGATAGATAGTCTCGGGAAAAAGTCGGCTAATTGCGGCAAACTAGACATCTAATGCTAATAACAAAAAAAAAAAAAAAAAAAAAATCGATATTTTATTGTTCCTGTTCTTCTTTGAGTTCTTCACTTCTCTCTTATTTAAGTTTAATGTAGCTTTTTTCCTTTTATGTGATCTGTAATCGTTCATTGCACATAAACCATTATGTATCCCGGTCGATTTTTTGTCACAATTAACATAATTAATGTATTTTTCAGCTAGTCCTTAGAAAGAGACAATTCCATGCAACTATTTGTTGCTATTACTTACTATTATTTTCACTTTTCAGAGAAGAATCCAAGTAGATGATGCTACAACAAGATAAATCTAACAAGATCCTTTTATGTGAGTTAAAAAAATCTAAAACACTAACTCACAAACATGATGTTTCGGAAACCAATGTTTGACCACGTTTCCAAATTCCAACATAATCCTCTAAGACGTCTGATACAGTCAAATCACACTCGATTTTAAATTTTTTGAGAATAGAAAAATACGAAAAATAAGTTGGCGGTTTTGAATTTCTTTTCAACTATAATAAACAGAGAAAACTGTACACTTTCACTCATTTGGCAAACTTTTGTGGGGGTAAATTTACAATGGAGCAAGATCGAAATTGTTTATGTACAGAGAAGAACTGAATGAATCTATACCAAAATCATGCCATCTCTCCTGATTTTCGAGGGGCAAAAGAATGGTTCTGCACTTTACTCTATTCAAAACCTATATTACCTGCAAGAAATTGAAACACGTTTAAACTATTATAAAGCGCGAAAACGGTTTTGGAACCAAAAAAGTACATATAAAGAGCAAACTGCTTTTCCTTTAGAAATAGACTTACATGCTAAACGTAAAAGGGACCTGACACCATTGGATAATCTGTAGCAAACATATTAGAAGTAGTAGTAAATGGTTAAAGCCAAGCTTGGTTTCTCCAACTGCTAGATATGTTACTGCAACTGCAATAACCAATCGAAGAAAAATGTGACTGACCGAAAATCTACCTGGGTTTATCGGTGTTGGTTTTGATTCCTTTGTTTATCGGGGCCTAAGTACTTTTCCATGGATTCCTTTTTATGTTCAGGATCGAGACTGAAAGGCGAAAAAAATATCCATGAGTCTTTAATACTTTGCAAATAACAGTTTTTTCCAAAGCCCTATTTCCAAAAAATTGAATATGAAACCGACCTATTTCTGATGCCAACAAGAGCACTATGTACAGCCCTAGCACAAGCAGAAGCAGGTGCTATAGCAGCTGTTGGAACTCCCTGTACAACTGTTGCAATTGCAGATCCAGCTCCGTCTCCACGTTGATACTTCTTCAAAGGTGTGCGGACTAATGCAGAAGCCGTCTTTCCTATTCCATCACCGATGCTCTCGCATGCCTATAAAATTTGGCAAAGTAAAAATATGATCCAGGAGTAGACAAGGGATCATTTGAGCAGAAATGCAGAACATGTATTGCATTTACACTCACCTGAAGCATGCCTTGCTTGGCGTTACTAGGCTGATTATGTCTAACATTCGTCTTCGTTCTGCCTTGGGGCTGTGGCAATGATGGTGCACTTGCAAATATATATTCTGCTCTCAACAAAATATCATGAGCCCCGGCTGCCAAGTGAACACCAAGTCCAACAGCTTCCAGTGAGATGCTTCTGAGAAACGCAATAGTACCTGAGAATCGACAGTGAGGCAATTCCAATATCAGCTATGTTAGAAGTTGTATTTATAAGGGTTAGAGGGCTGACAGCAGTTATCATTAACCCTTGTTCTAGAGGAATGAGAGTCTAGGATATATATTAACACCAGAAACCTTTTAAGAACAGCTCCACTTTTGCAAGTGGCCTCTAACAGTTATAACATCATATATGATAGCGATTAAGTGCACCATAGGGTAGCTTACTTTCAGATATTAGGAAAGAATATGATGAATACAAGAAAAAAATAATACTGAAAATTGAGCATTAAGCACTTTGGGTTCACGCCTTACCTCTTTGGACTCCTTTTACTAGCCTTCGATCTTTCCTGTAACTTTCAACAGGTGAAGAGACCAGCTTCGCAGTAGCAGCATAAAGAGCAGATAGTGATCTTACTGTTGGGATACCCTTCAACAGTTGATGAATCTAAAAATACAATTACAGAACATGAAAAAGCTTGTCAGTCTTTCGTCTTCTCTTTTTTTTTTTTTTTTGGCACTAAAAGCTCGTCAGTCTAAACCCATAAAATGGATGATTATTAATACTATGAGAAACGAACCTGATTCTGGGATATATCTTCCAACCATTCTCCCAGTATAGTCTCGCATACATTGCTCCAGCCGTAGATTCCAGCAGCATGCACATGTTTGAGCTGTAGTTCAATACCCTGCATATGTTCCTCTGCGATGAATAAATGATGCTGAAAAGACCTTGAAGACGCAAGCTGGAAATTTTTGGTTCTTACCTTCCAGGGAACAAGGTTCACCAGCTCTGCATATTTCCCTCCCGTTAGTGCTGCTAGATCAACATGATGGGGACTGTAATCAACTCGAACACTAACAGGCCATATGTCGAATTTCTGCAAATGAATATCATTAATCAGATAATTTTAGTAAATTCAACCTTTATAGAAACATACTTCCTCAGAACTCTGAATTACAAGAACACTAAGGTTTATAACTTCAGCTGAGCGACGTCATATATTTGTTTTGGAGACATTAACATGACTAGTATCACATTCATTTCAGCATGAAAACACACCCTATCATTATAAATAATTAAACACGTCCTAGGAAGGTAACACATGAATGCTTCTCCTACAGTAACATACTAGCTTATAGGTAGAAAGAAACTTTATTAACCTGAAAATATGGAAGAAGCGCTTCTTCTATGATATTTTGTCCCTTAACAGAAACTGACAACGTTGAACCACTTGAGTCTTCGACGGAAACTACAGGCTTTTCTAGGTTGTTAGCTCCAAAAAAGCTGATGAGAAAATCCAGTTGACTTTGATGAAGATGCAACAGTATAGGGAGTAAAGCAACACGTAACCTGGGAGGAGGCAATTCAAAGGAAGTGTTCACATATGCGGTAGCTATTATTTAAGCTATAAACAGAATGTCCATCTAAGTCATAATTATGAAAAACCAAAATCTATCAAAAAGGAAAAAAAAATTATAAGTAGCAGCGAGAACGTAATCAAGTTTACTAAAAATACATCCGTAATGTAATTTACCCTCACATTTTGCCAAAAAAGGGGGAATCCCGAGGAAACTGTTTTGTATGAATATTACTACCTCCATTAAAAATGACCTTAATTATTTAGTGTCTATGCAACTGTCTTTTCTTTAGTAAGCATTGAATTTGACAGTGCAGCAAACCGATAAAGATAATGAACATAACTCGGAAAATGTTTGAAGGAATTTTTTACTAAGTAAGCAAACATTTGTTGAAAATCCAATATTTTTTACTAACTAGGCCAATGTTTATTGAAATAATAAATATTATCCTCGTTCTTAGATATAAAAGGAAAAGTGAGTATAACACTGGAATAATAGGAATAGCATACCGGTTTTCCTCAAGTGGTGTCTCAGGGTCAGGTCTGACAGCTTTTAATTCCAACTTGAATGCATTTGAAGAGGAATCTCTTGGGTGATCTTTTGAGTTGTAATATCCAAGGACCTATAATTCATCGGAAGGAACAAGTTGAATTATCTACCCAGGTTATTTTTAGTATAATCAATCTTATGACGATAAGAGTGAAGAAAACTCAATTACCAATCTCCAAGGTGCAGCTTTGCTTCTATCGTAAAGATAAAAATCTTGGACCATGAGAGAGAGTTTAGAAGTACATATTCCCCCAAATGGGAAGATTTCATATTGGAATTGCACCCCAGATAATTCCAGCTCAAGGCAAGAAGTTGTATCCCGGCCCGTCATACTTTTAGAAATTTCACCTTTCTTTTCAGAAGCAGGCCAATCAGAGCCAGAGTAAATTCTCCATTTGAGGTCGATATTTTTCACAAGTATACGCCCATTAGCTGTTACAGCAGAATAAGACGTCAGGCCAAAGGCTGAAAATTCTCCATCCAGAATATGTTCCTCATGATCTTCCTCGGTTGCTTCTGACACATGGTCTTCTAAAATTCTAAAGGATGTGTCGTCATACCACCCAGAATTTCCTCTCCTCAAATCAGTCTCAAGAAACAATTGTCTCCCTGATGAATCCCCTTCTTGAGGTACCTCTGACAATGGAGGGAACTCAGACAAACAATAGTCTTCAATTATTTCAGGCAGGCCATTTCTTTCTAGGAATATTTGACTACTTTCTGGTTTTAATCTAGACGATGACCCACACATAAACTGATTAGAAGGTAGCTTCTCAGGAGTAGCAGGTACCCAAGTACGTGCCTGCCCATGAGATGATATATAGTTATTCTGGCATTCCAAAGAGTAAGGCAGACTACTAGGACTGGCATCAAATTGGAAAGCATCTTCATTTATTTCATCCATCAAACCGATGACCCCAGTTCCAGTTTCTGAATCTAATCTCAAATTCTTCATTTCCCCACTTGAATCAGAGCTACTGAGTCTATCGTTGATATCAAAATCATTCCTAGCATTCGCCTGCTGAATGTTGTCCCATCGAGTCTGCAGATGCACTGCTGATTCCTCCAAATCAGGAGCAAGTAACTGTTGGAGCTGTGTGGCCAAGCGAATCAAACCAGAAGTCGTGTCACTGCAAGTTTCAATTAATAAGTGAGATTTTGAACACTCTAACTCCCAGACAAGCCCACTTTCAGAGCTAGTCCTTAGAGTTGCTTCAATTAGCGCCTCATTAGCAACTTTAACATAGCCAGTCTCATGAAGATGCTCTGAACTGTACGTTCCATCAAGTCTGCTAAGGTCCAAATCCACGGACAGAAGAAGCCCAAGATCTTGAATCCTGATTCTGTAATCATTTCTTATGGAATCAACCAGACTTGTCTTTGAAAGGCTAAAAGAAGAGGCCGCTACCAGACAGGCCACCCACGGATCACTTGATTGATTTGAATTATCTGTATTCTCATGGTGGGGCTCATAGCTTAGACCAACATCAACCAAATTAAGAGTAAACGAGGAGCCACTAGATGAGCTGGAGTTTCTCTCTTGAGGATCTTCTTCAACTTGAAAAGTGAAAAAAGAAGAAGCCACATCTATCCAATCCAGGCGTCCTCCTACGGCAGCAATCGTACAGCCCCTGACAGATATTGCTAAATAATCGTAAATGATCGCAGGTTCCTGCAAGTGCAGAATATCTAAGCCAGCCAACCTTGACGACAATGCATTTGAACCTCCTCCATTACCGCGCTTGATGGCAGAGTTGCTACATGATATCAATAGCAACTTCTGGTTAGGTAGACCTGTAACAGAACCCCATAATGTACCTTCCCCATGGGCTAACCAAAAGAAACCAGCACCGGACATAGTGCCAAGATTTGAGACAGACATAAGATTTAGTTTTTGAACCCTCAGGTTTAACTGAGTCCATGATCCAGGAAGCTCAATCTGAAGCTGATGTTTTATGCCCATTCGAGGTTCTGGCCTAACCAAAATGTCAACAGAATCACACTCCACAACCAGAGACGTTTGACACGCAACAGATTCCTCTGTTTTCTCAGCTGTAGATTCCTCTGTTTTCTCAGTTGTATTGGCTGACATACGTGATAGCCAATTTTTTGCCTGGTCTATGAGATTACATAACTTGCTGTATTGCCAACTATCTAAACGGATAGCAAGTGGAAGCAAATGAACATAGAGGCAGAATGAAGAAGCCAAAATTATCTCTTTCCTGGTTTGAGAGTAGATGTCTTCTTGATCTTTGGCAGTAGCAACAGCAGCAAACTCAAGGCCGTTCCTCCCAGATTTATCTCTCTGAATTGATTCTTCCTGCGTAGCCAACATCTTAACTCTCTCCACTAACCAAGGGCAAGCGATAGGTTTATCTTGCCAAAACATACCAATGGTTGAAAGTTGGTGACTAGTTTCATTGTTGGTAAGTAAAATATTGTATGCAGAGAGTTCACCCTGCATACCATATGAACTTGTTTCAGAATCTTTGAGGTCAGAAGTGATCAAATAGATGCCAGCATCACCAACACTGAAGCATATGGAGCGAGTAGCCGATGTAAAGTACATTTCTCCTGGACTTCCTTCCTTGCGCCTTTCCTTGTCAGAAGGCGGTGAGGAAGATAAGTCGACAACAATAAATTGCTCACCGAGCGAGTTACATAACCTTTCTGAAATGCTCTCAAAAGGGAAGCAAAAAATCGCTCGAGCATTCCAGATTGACACACTACCTCGCAATCTTTCTGATTTAGAAGAGGATGCCACCTGATTCCTTTCATGACTGGTTATGGGGATAGATTCTGACACATCGTTGAAAAGTTTTACCAACATTTCTACTGAATGAAGGTCCAACCAGAATGTGGTAGGTGGTAAACTCAACGAGAATGAGGTTGATCCTCTAGAGCTGGCTTTGGATGATTGGAAATTGACAATAAACTGAAATCCATTGCCTCCTGCAGCTATAAATAACAATGTCTTGACTGCAAAACCCTTGTTACAAAAGAGGAAGCCATCAGAAACTATCTCGCTTAAGCTTTCGGAGTTAGCATTCATATGAGACGAGGCAGAGGGAGGAAGAGTAGTCTGAACTTTGGCTTGTAAATCTTTAATCAAACTACTCTGATATTCAGCATTAGTGGTGTCAACAACATTTCCAGCTTGAAAATAATCAGCGATCTCCATGCTGTTCACTTCTCCTTCTATCCTCGTATTCTGAGGGCATACCTGTTGACCTTATCGAATGTTTTAAGTAACTCAGGCACAGATACTAGTGAGGGGAGGAAACACAGTTCATCAAAGTAATTACCTGAAAAGAGACAGATATATCTCTGAGTTCTGCACCCAAGTAGTGAATCCCCGTGGAAACATCCTTCCAATTGTCTTCATCTTGGAAAAATAGTACCACCGAAACTCCAGCAAAGGATACTTTACAACTTGTTTCAACGTGTTGCTGTTCTGCACATTGATGAGAATAGTTGCACATGAAGAAGAAACGGTTAATTGAGGATAAATCATATGAACGGGAAAAGATACAGGCCTACGCAAGTAAAAGCTACAGTTTTACTATGGCTTACACTGCTTGGCATTATTAGCTAATGAATTGGTTTAAGCACAAAGCTTGATGGTGTATAGGTTAGAAAAATAAGAATACAATAAACCTAAGATTAACTAACAGGATTACCAAAACACACCTATAAGATAGCTGACATAAATGTGGTGATAACACTGACCAATATGCTTAATGCACAGTTTAAACATAATTTAAGAAAATATTATTACCAGAAGGAAGAAGCAAAGACCCAGAAGCAAGGCTAGATGCAGCATTGATTGCTGTGAAGACTGAAGATGTCCAATTCCACATCCCTTGGCTTCCGAAAGCTGATTGGTAACTCCTCATTGCATCAAAACATTCAAAAAACTGGTCCACACTGTAGGAAACAAGAAAAGATAACACAGATAAGAGAATTCAGTAAAAAATAATTAAAGGTAAAGTCATATCCAAATTGTGACAAGAGATGAAAATACAAGTCGAGGAAAAGATACAGTATCTTTGAAAGACTTGTGACAACAAATTTTTATGCTGTAGACATCATTTATACCTTGCACCAATATCTACTTCTCCATCCTCTTCTTTCTTACTGAAAGAAGACGGAAACCAATCTGAAATAAACTGTAACCCAGGAGTAATGTCAGGCTCCACTTCTTGGCCACCTGACAAGGATAATGTAGCTGGAGGCGTTCCCATTACGTTAGCAGGTATTGCAGGTGAATCCGTCGAAAAATCAGAATGAGAAACTGAGGGACAACAGTCTGATCCGAAACTAATGAAAGTCTTCCACAATTGTAAGAACCATCTAATTGTAGACGGTTGAAATCGTACTTCAACAGGATCAATACAAATATCAGCATCCACCTTGCGAATGTCTAAGGAACCGTTCCTCCAGGGTATACTTAAATTCACACTTCCTGAAAAGCCACCTCCTTCGCCCGTCATGATCAAAGTCACATCATTTGATGTTTTTTTACCACAAGTTTTTTCGCCATCATCATCATCATCTATATTTAAAATCTCTACAACTGCTCCTTGAAACTTCACACAGTTTGCAAGTCGATTGATACCGAGGAAACTATCAGGGGAAACTTCATTAGTCGAAACTCGGTCCTCTGAAATTCCACACTCTATCTCTGTCATTCTAAGTACCAATGTTGGTCGTGGACCAGCTTCGTTCTGTTCTTTGCCAAAATCAGGATCAAATGCTATTATCAGATTCTTAATTTTGACATGAAAACTTGTAAGAAACCACTTCACTATCTTCGCAACCGTCTTAACGCCTTCGTGGACATCGATAGAGGCAGATTTAGCAGCGTTCACCAACATCTCATTCTCATGCTTTGCTAGTCCAAGACGAGTATTACGTGAATCATCTCGGGTAGAAAAGGAGGTGCTGGCTTCATTTGAAGATGATGCATTACTCTCCAACCGTGGTGCAAGAACGAGCTCAAGCTCGTCCACCTCAACTTGACAACCATTGGTCTTCCAAGGCATTTTAACTAACAAAGATCCAATTGAACCTTCCTTTATGAGCAGCGGGGCATCAAACTGGATTCAAAGAAGAAATATGATATATAGTGGATGAGACTCAGAATTGGTAAACCATGAAGTTTCTAAATCTGGGAAATATGGAAAACTTGCATTTAAACAAAGTTCAGAACTTTGACGTCATAGATGAACCTCTAAATTAGAATTTTGCCTTAAATTCACAATCCAAACACTAGTTCTTCCCCTAAATTCCAGAATTCCATACTTCTGAAGCATAATTTGAAGAAGAAGAAAAAAGGTGGGAGAGAGAAGGCCAAAAACCTGGTCATTCAAATAATCAACGTTGATAGCAAGATCGGAGAGCTGAATAGTGCCATCCCTGAGCTGAATATCGAGCTGATCAAGGTCAATATCACCAAGTATGAGTTTACCCAATTTCTTCTTCAACAGGAATTTGACGACTCTCTTCACGGCCCACCGTGAGAAAGCAGCCTCCGCTGATTTAGCAAAGTTCCAAGGAAACATCGTGTTCCCTGCCGATCAGAGAAGCCCAATCGAAGACCGTAATTTTGGAATGATTGGAAAATTTAGGGTTTTTCGAGTTCGCGGGGAATTGGGGGATGGTGACCGGAAGTTGGTGATTGCGGGGAGAGAGAGAGAGGAGATAGAGAGATTAGGAAGCAAAGAGAGTCCACGCTTTTGGCTTTTCCGTGTGGAGAATCACTTTCCCTCTCTATCTCTTTCCTTCTCTCTCTCTCTCTCTCTCTCTTTTTTTATATAATTAATCGGAACCGTTACGGATGTATTTGTTGTCTACCAATTTTGGCGGCGGTCCATCACCGGTAATACGAAAACCGGTTCTCAAATCCTTTTTTTTTTTTTTTTTTTGTCTAGTGATTGTTACTGAGAATAGTTAGGTCCTTTGTCTGGTAGGAATAGGAATTGTACCTTGAAGTTTGTTGTTCTATTCGAGGGACCTGCAGATTCACTATGAACATCGACAATGTGTTTCAAGTTTCGTTAGTATATCTCTATTTGATTTGGCCTACCAACCAAAATCCTCCGGCTACGTTGTGATTGGAGAAAGCTTGGGAATTCTGGTTCTAAGCTTTGACCGAAGCATCTCTGTAAAATTTACAATTAGTTTGCCGATGAGTATTTTTTTAGCATTTGAGTGAAGACATTTGTTCTGAGCGGTAACGCTTTACATTACAAAACTCAAAAGGGTCTATGATCTATCCACAAACACAAATCATCAAAGCAAAAGAATTCTACAGAGACAAGTCCTCTGGACTACTAAGAAATAGTCGAACCACCCTTAAAGATTTTCCTACACCGTTAGCTAAAACAGAACAAAGGGCTAAAATGGATCCGATGTTCTATAATTTGATGCTACAGCTTTGAGTTAGATAATAATATCATTTGGCGAATTAAAATGTGCTGCTTTTAGGGAGATCGTCATTTCTGTATTTGAATATCGCTTTGGCAGAATTTCCACGATCCATCTTCTTGCTTCTTCAGAGTATAGCGGATTTTGTAAGTGCTGCATAGAATATATATACCAAAACGCAGCATCAGGCACTCAATCGAAAAGTAAAGCGAAAGCAAAATGTTTTAACCTGTAATATTTTGCGTTTTTGGGCTGAGACTCGTCAACTAATTCCGCTGCTTCCTCTAGAAGGGCCTCGATTTCTGCAATCTCACCAGCAATACCATCTGCGAATATGTGTGCTTGCAAAATCTCAAGATGAAGCAAAACGAATCTCCAATAACACGATTTAGCTTTTGCTGTTTCTGCCAACGTTTGCCACTGCAAAAGTCCACATTACCAGAAATAAAAGAACAAATGAGCAAACCCTAAACAGACATCTCATCTTACGTTAGAAAAGGCAAAAGAAAATATGATCCAAACTTGACATAGTGGTAAGCGGGCGCCTCATTTACACATCCCATCTCCCTCTTGAAAGAAAATTATTAAGTTTCATTATGGCAAAAATCAACTCTCTAGGTCCTAATCTAGACCTAGTCCAACTATTGATTCTACTCAAATATTGACGTTCCAACTATTGCAAACTAACTCAATTAAGCACAGAAACAGAGTAAATGTGGAGAAACCTGTAACCTGGACAAGCATGGATTCATCAAGAACTTCAGGAAGGCTATAAACTTGATGTGTAGGTCCAAGAGCTTCAGCCTTAATATTTTCCCACTGTCTCACAAGCTCTTCGGCATCTTCTGTAAGCATTGGTCTCTTGTGCACTTCTGACGTGGGGTGAGACGATGTTGCTGATAGACCAGAATTTTTTAGATACAATGCATCCGGATGTTCCCCATGATGCATCTTAAGCATGTCCAAGAGTGTTTTAATGTTGCCCACGACACCATTTCTATTCACAGAATCAAGATTTCTTCTGAAACTCACAGAATCTGATTCTGAGTGCGGTTTTGCAGAAACCCATATAGGCAGACTCTGTAATCTACCAGACCTAATGCCTGTTAGCTTTAGAGAGTAGAACACGGTGCAACCTAATAATGCAACAACAGATACCCTTTTGATCAAACTGCTCTGAGATAGCCAACCATTCCATATTTTATTTTGTTGTAAACCAAGGTTCCTTTTCAGTTGAACCGATGGCCTACTGGCACTGCTTTCATCAATATTCTTTGCTGATGCCACTGGGCTCTGCAAATCTGTTGCTGCCAACTGCTCGATAGCTGTACAAAGATGTTGTGACGAGTTCACGAACTGCATGGTGGAAAGTGGTCTTTGGTTCGTCTTGTGATTGATTATTGGCGATGACCCCATTTTCTTGTTCTCTGGATATTTCTTCTCAGCCCGAAAAAAATTGGTCTGCAGAAAGTTGTTTATATGAATATGTTTTAATTGGAAAACTGGTATACAGAATCTTTCATTGATCTAATTCTTACCAAAGATGGAGAACAACCCCTTGTGTCTGGAAAGTTAGCAAGCACAGACTCCGTTAGCCACGCTTCCTGGTCAATTTTATTAAAGAAAATCAGAGCTGAAGAAGGGATGTACGTACTTGCAAAATTTTTAGGAATAAGAATGAAAACAAGCAACAAAGACGAAAGTTGACGGCAGGCATGCATAATGCTGTTAAAGCAGATTCTATCAATTTTAATACCACCAAATCAACGTATCTATTTTCAATGTTTCAGTCAGTACCTAAGAACATAGCTCAACGTCACTCATATTCTATTAAAGTTGATCATGCCATTTACATCAGGCATAGCAGGATAGAACCATAAGACGAGGTATTATTACGTCCGCTCTTGTGCTAAAAACAAATGGACAGAAATTTGTTGGTAAGAAACATAAACGTTTACCAATGATGGAGTAGCAGAAGTACTTCTCGACTCTTTCCCCAGGATCGAATTACGAACGGCAGAGTCTGAATTTGATTCCAACTGCTTAAGATTTTCAAGAGCCTCCGCCTCAGAACCCTGTGCTATCCAACATGTAGGTCCAGTAGCACTTAACTAAATGTACAACGCATGGATCTTTCGAAGCAAGTGGACTTTGAAGTAAATAAGACGTAGCAACATAGTTGAAAGGGAAAAAGTATATAAAATGCAAGAGGGAAAAATACCTGTTTTAGAAGAAATGAGCAAAGAGCTTCCTCAAATTTCAGATCAACACCATCTGATGCTATGAGACACTCGCATATAGTTTTTGCTTTATTAATCTACACAAGCATACTGAATGTTATGCTTTATAAACAGATAGAATAGAGAAGATATGTACTGATTGGTTTAAATTTAACACAAGGAAAGAAAATGAGATATACCATCTCATTTTGCTTGCCCGAGAATCCAACGGCGATATGAGCAACCAACACCATGTAGAAACTATTAAAATCAATTACCACTCTTTGATTGTGGGATTCAAGTGATTTTTTATTTTTCCGTGTAATGGCCAAGTTATCCCATGGAAGAAGATCAACAATTTCTGTGGCCAATAGCCTGCCAATTGCCTGGTTCAGAAAGCATGGCCAGTCTTGAATTTGACAAGAAGCTTCAACATCAAGGCCCTGTCTGAGCAGTTCACGTAGCGCTGCAATTGCACCTCGTCTCCTCTCTGCGTTTTCTGGCAAGCAAGGCAGGCCCAGTAGATCCAATGTGCATGGTGGTGCAAGCTCCTCTAAAGACTCTTCAATCTAAAATTTTCAACTTAAATCCCTTAAAACCCAATATGCTGGTACATTATGTGCTTGGGCGATATGAACTTATATATGAAGCTCCCTATCATTATTTGATTTACAGTAAAAAGCATGCTCGTGCACTTTTGACGATTCAAGCAGGTGACGGAACTAAAAGTAAATACAAAGAAGGTTTGTCTTTACTGATGCAAGACAGCAGAACAGCTTATACCTGGGTTAACAATGCAAGTTTCGCAAGAGTAACTTTACTCTTCAGAAAACTTTGGGCACGAGCAAGAGCTTCAAATCCTCGAGAGACCTTGTTAGCCTCGAAAGCAGCCTTGGCGATTGCACACTTCATGGAAAAAAACCTTATTAGAAATAGAAGAAAAGCAGAGGGTTAGTGGAAGCTAGTAAGTAGTTCCCTCGTTCATTTGATCTTTACCTCAGCAAGTGCCATAGATAAAAATATATCATGAATATACGACTTCGAATCAAGGTGTCTGAGAGCAGCACGACCGATATCCAGCACGAGTTTTTCTTCTCCAACCTGAAGCATAGTAGCTCACATCACCACTTATCTTCTATCCAAAAGTAATGCCAAAAATTTGAGACGAAAAAAATCAAGCTTCCCCTTAATGCAGGAAGATAGAAGTCCCAAAGCACAATAAGAACTCAGTAGTATTATTACCTCTTGAAGAAGGCATAGAGCACCAGGCAACCATGCCCATGGGATTCTGAGAGGAGATCTAGGAGCAATTTTTTCTTTAATGTTACCAGCATATTCTGGTTCAAAAAGAAGTTTATCTCTAACATCCATGAGAAGATCCTGCACATTAGAATCATTGAGAACAAAGCATTAAGAAACTAAAGCCAGGTTCGCTGTCCCACTCTAGTGATAAAATGGTCAGACTCTACGGAGAACTTGAAACAAGAATCAAACTCTTTAATAGGTCTTAACCTGGCGAGCTATAGCAGCTTCCATTGTATAGCCCTCTTCAGCATCAGCCTTTTTCAAATTTATCACCGATTTAACGACCTCATCTTTCTCAGCTTGATCAGAGACTCCGATAAGCTGCATATTTAATACCTTTTAACAGCAGCAAAATATATAATCCTGGAACAATGTTTCAAACACCAAAAGGCTACATCCCTTGCAAACATTCTATCGCAGAAAACAACGTTTATTCAAGAACAAAAATGGCCAACCCTATCTGATTAACTCAGCCAAATAAAAAAAAAACATTCAACTCGTTTCTAAACGCTGGAAACTAAAATTCCCTCAAATTTGGAGGAAGAAGTTTTATCAACACTGACTAACACCAATTTCTATTTCAACCAAAATTAGAAGGTAAAACACAGCTTCGACTTCCACTTCAGCTTCCACTAACTAACGTATGTAGGGATTTCGAGGAAAAAGCCAATCAGAGCAAAATACCTGGTAACACGTAACCGGGATTTCGATTGTAGAGCTAGAGGCGGCGAGGGAAGAAGTACGAGACAGCGCATTATCGACGATATGAGTACCACCACCAGCAGCATTCAACCTCCTCCGCCCTTCCCGCTAAAACCGCCGGAAAGAGCAGCTAAGGCCGTCGATATTTCCGAACTCAGAACGCACGAGGAGAAAACCTGAGATCTGAACCTCCGGGCGATCTACGATGATGCTGGCGCCGCGATTAGAGATTCCGCAAAGCAGAGAAGAAGAAGGGAGAACTGGAAATGTGTAGGCCACTGGCATTGCTGAACAGCAAGCAGAGGAGGAATCCTATAGGAAGAAGAAGTAGGAAGAGAAGAGTAAAGAAGGTAGAATCATTATCACGTTAGGGGGGTTAACTGGATTTCTCTAGAGGAAATGTATAGCGGAGAGAAAATCGGAAAATTTGGTCGCAAGGCTTTTTGATGACAGCGATTTTGCGTGCTCTGATTATACTGATTTCCTTCCTTCGTCTTGTGACGATAAGGTAACCCGCCGAGCAAAACAGAGGCTTTGTAAATCCAGTTCGAGTCGAGACGAGACGAGACGGGACGGGACGTGGTCCACGTTATTGGGTCGTCCCTGAATATGGGCCTTTCAGGTTTGTTTTCACACCAAAATCATCATCGCATATAAATGAAGAAACTAAAGGAAACAGTTTTACTCAGTTAGTTGTTTAGTTTGGTTTGATTGATTTATAAGAAAATCAAGTAATTTTATTTTTGTTATTCAGGTCAAATTGTGACTTTAGTTCAAAGTCGATTTAAGATATTTCTGGTCACTATAATTTTGGAGGATAGTGGCAAGTAGCAAGTAGCAACAATCAAAAACACATTATTTGGCTATACCAGAACCATGTTTCCTTTCTTGCAAATTTTTCTCGAAAACCTTCCAATATATGAGATTGTTGGCATTTCTTAGTGAGCACCATGCTAAAGCCAATTTTAGACAACTTAGACCAACCCCAATGGACAACTTAGGGGATCTAAAGCAAGTGTCTTATGAATATAAGTGAATAAAAAAATGAAATTGATTCATGGCATAAACTCTGTTGCATTTCTGTAATTTACAGTAAAACCTCTATAAATTAATAATGTTGCGACTTCAAAATTTTATTATCTTATAGAGTTATTAATTTATAGAGATATTCTCGGTTTGAACTTTTAACGTTCATCAAGAAATAATAAAAAAATGTTTTCAAAATTATAAAATTCATTTAGAAAATATCAAATCAAAAAATTTAAAGATAAATTAACAATGTTTATAAGCTTAAAACAATAATTTAATCATACTTTACTATATTACCTTAGCTATATATGTAAATATATATGCTTAAATGTATAATTATTAATTTACCTTATTATTGGGACCATATATATACATAAGAGTTTCAAAAAAATTATTATCTTATTATCTTATCGAATTTTGCTAATTTTTACACTGTCCCGACTCGGGACCATGAAAATTTATTAATTTATAGTGATTATTAATTTATCGAGTATTAATTTATAGAGGTTCTACTGTATATGTTTTAATGTATTATATTTTTGAAAATGTATTATGTTTCAATGTATTATATTTTTATTTAAATTAAAATAAAAAATTTGGTTTTTAAGGCACCCATCCAAGTGTCTCCATTGTAGACTCAAAATCAACAAATTTTAACAAAGTGTCTTATATCCAAAAAATACACAAAATATTATTATTTTATCTTTAAGACACCTTAGTAAAGGGTGACCATTGAGGTTGCTCTTATACTCCTGGTAACTTTGTCTTCAGATTCCAGTGCTAATTTTTCTTCCTAAGTTCCTTGTAATTCCCGTTTAACTTGATTAAGCTTCTGTTTGACTTGATTAAGCTAATTGTAGGGATCACTTTGGCAGCTGTAATGGAGATTGGTTTGCTTCATACTATATTGAAATCGCAACTCTAATAGAAATTGTCTTTTGACAGACAATCATTACTGGAGATGGGGACAAAAGAATTGTGCAACTTAATCAGTTGATTGGGAGGGATATCACAAGTGCAGGATGGACTTGCCGCTGGCTTCACTTGGTAACTGAGATATCAACACAAGATCTGTCAACCGTAACAAAGAGACTAAAATTATATAGTCCAACCAGCAATAATAAAAATTTGGTAATATAGATAGATGCCAATTTGAGAATCTTGTGATTCGTTTTTCATAATGATCCAACAGTCATAAACGGGGATGAAACACTTTTATATCATACAAGAAGAAGAGTGCATCAATATTTGATCAACAAGCCTACAAGCGACCAAGTTAATTATCGTTTCAGACCAGACCAAAAAGAAAAGAGAATACTTTCAAGTGACTCTGTAAGATAGTAGCAGTTTTTTAAGTTCACCATGATCAGTTGACTGAAAAGGCACATATGGGTTGTTCCTTTTGTCAAAAGATGGAAGAGACAGATATATATGTACACAAGTCAGGGACTATGATTGATCTGATTCTCCCAACGGATATTGAGGGCACCAAAGCTCCATATGCAGCCTTGAGCAGCTTCATCCTGTGCAATTGCTTCTATATATCTGCCAGAAGTTAAAAAGTAATCAATTTCAAGGGACACGTAGCACAGCTATTCACTCTACACAACCCATAAATCATCTCAGTGCACATTTAGCAAGAAAAAAGAATGACATAGGAGACTCAAATCTTGGATGCGATAAAGTTGTAGCCCTAGATAAATCGAAAAGAATGATCAAAATCGTTCAAAGTTTGTACTTTCTGGTCTAAATTCATTACAAACAAAGTAAATGAACTAGGAGTAGAACATAAGCCGGACAAGAAATGTCCAAAGTGCAACTTACGATGCCATTAAAGAATGCAATCTGCGGAACAGGATATTTTTCGCCGGGTTTGAATTTGATCATCGGACACATTGTTAACTAATCCGTAACAAACTTGGACATCATACTGATCTGGTCTCTACAAGCCCTCAGCTCAAAGTGAATATATGAGAGCTCTTTGTAATTCTCAAGAAGGTACCTCTTCTTAGAAGATCCTTCAATAACAACAACAAGGAAGAATATCGTCATCAATATCATGTCCGATGAAGAAAACAGTTCCTTTAACATTTAACATCGAGATTACCAGTAACTGAATTGCGAGATAGCAATAGAGGAAAGTTTGAGAGAATTCAAGAGCACAAGCAAGCAAGAGTGACGAAATCAAAGATTTCGAGTAACGACTAAAGAAGGGAAGCAAACATACGGATGCTCGGGAGGACGACGTGATCCTGGCGTGGAATGCCGTCAATGGGAGAAGTGACGGAGGAAATGTCGGGAGTTCCATGATCCGATGACGATGGCATCTCCATTTTGGCTTTAGAGCAATCTCCAGAATTCATCGGATATCCCTAAATCATGAATCTGCAATTAGCCGGGAAAGTTTTTCCAAGGAGGAAGTTTTAATTTTGCTCAGACCCGACCCGAATCCAATCCGATTCGACCCGAGCGATGTTCTTTGTAACTGTAATGCTGCGAAAGACATGAAAACGAAAGGGGTGAATTAAAGATTAATTTTGGGTTCAGGTTATTTTTCTTTGTCGTGGTTAAAATACTTTTTTCTTCTGGTCTATATAGTAGTAGCATTCAAAGTAATCAAAAGTTTGTACTGTTTGTTCTATGAACCAAAAAAAAAAAAAAGAGCTGTGTTGGATTTAACAAATAAAAAGACAAAAAATATAACTAAATTTCGAAAGCATCCAGTAAAAAACAAATCAGTTTTTTTTTTTTAAACCAAACTAAAATAAATTAGGTTTTGTTTATGTGGTGTATCTGATCAGAAAAGAGAATTCATTAGTCTTGTAATTAAATTGTTTTCTTTGTCGCAGCTATATAAACTTAATTACAAGACTAATGAATTGTCCAATCGAATCATTTATCAGGCTACGGAATACACAAATGATAAAACAAAGCAACTACGTTGAAATTGGTTGCATTTAGCCTATAACTAAGATTATGAGCCAGTGATCAAATATAAACAGCTACGTTCATAACAATTCTATAAATTTTATAAGTACCAAAAATGTGGTTGTTACTTGGGTAACCTGATTGAACCAGCTGCCAGATGACGGTTTCACGCTTAGCTCCATCGCCTCTCAGCTAAAGTAATCTAGTTATTGAATTAAGACTAAATAAGACTAATTAACATCTCACACAAATTTTGTTTCTAAAACCATGTCTTATGATTAAAAATAATAATTTGAAGATACTAGCCTTCGGCAAAAGAACTGCGAAACTAAAAGTTTAAACTGGAATCGACACAAAGTAGTTGGTTCGATTTGGTTTCAATTATATCCAACATATTTTCATCAGCTTATGACTTTTTTTGCCCATGCCTGCCTCGCTCTTCAGTCTTCACAGTGTAGAAGAGCAAGTCACTTCTGTCTCTCGCTCAAACCCTATTCCATCTTTAGTGGTTTATCTCTCGCTCTCTTCGCTCTTCACACAATCAGTTTTCTCTTTCGTCCATTTCCTTCGACAATATATGATGAGTTTTCTCCTTTACGTATTTTCTTGGGCAGAAATCAGCTTTTTTTTATAAAAAAAAAAACTAAATGATTTTTGTTGTTGTTGCTAGGAGTGAATATATCACCGACTATCGGCAGAGGCGTCTGTTTGTCCTAGTTCTCCATCATGGAGAAACTAGTGTTTGTTGGACAATTGCTTTGACTAGTCACCTCACTGCTGTTTTGAGAGCTCATCGAGTGATTGGTTTTACTGTTGGATTGTCGGTACTATACTTGATCAATTGTAAGTGAGAACACTATTTTAAAGAAAATCATGTTCCATTATGGGAGGAAGAAATCGATCACTTTGAAGAAGCAGCAGAATATCTCTTGAGGAAACATGGTAGCGTTTTTGAAGAGGATTGTGCATTGACATTCTTGCTGAATGTGACTAATCCACCCATGAGTTTGATTGGAGGCCAAAGTTCATACTGTCTAGAATGTTGGTGCACCGACTTGGTGAATATCCAAATGAACTTGAATTTGAGAAAAAGATGGCACAATGTCTAACTAAATCACCCCTGGCAGCTTTGATAAAAAGTTACCCATCTTTTAGTTTGTTTAATGGGTCAAACGTTTATCGGCCACGACTTGAAGAGCGAATTTTTTGAGGATATTTATTTTCTATTTATTACTCAGATGAGAACTAAAGGGAAATGATTTACAACGATCCCTTTCTTAATTTTTGCACCTTGATTTTTTTTTCTTTGAAAACTCACAATGCACCTTGATTTCTTAGTTTTTCATAAAATCTACATTTTTTTTGTTATTGTTGTAAATCATGATTGTTGTTTTATTGGAGAAGCCGTTAACAACCTCTCCGGATAACCGAATCATCTAAACCAAAATTGATTGGAATATCAAATCAATCAATCGTATTAGGAATATTTTCTGAATGGTTGTTGATGAATCTTTGCTACGAGCTCCTGGTTAACTCTACCACGACTTCTACGAAGGCACCATTGGGTGCTATTTGCAGCATCGGCAACTTTTGCATGACGAGGAACCCCCATATTTTGAATACCGTTGGCCCTGTTATTGCGATCAACTTGCCTACTGTCAACCAATCATCCAGACTCCGGATCTGATGTCGTTCAACCAACCTATCCCACACCCAGACTCCGGATCTGATGTCGTTCTATGGAAGCATGGAGAGGATGACTTTCGAAACATTTTTTCTGCCGCAAAGACTTGGAATCAGACTAGAGCTCGTCGTGATCGTGTTGCTTGGAGCCGAGTCATATGGTTCTCACAAGCCGTACCCAGGTATGCATTCATAACCTGGTTGGCCATCAAGAACAGGTTAGCTACTGGGGTTAGAATGAGGAGTTGGGGACAGGAGCAAAGTTGTCTGTTATGTGGAGAGCCCGATGAATCAAGGGATCATCTCTTCTTCGCTTGTCCTTATTCATATACGGTCTGGACGAGCCTAGGAGGACGGCTACTTGGTTCTGCAGGCACTCCTAATTGGGAAGATACTCTTGAGTATCTCACCTCGGGCCAGCTTCCGATTCAGGACTCCATCCTTCTCCGGTTGCTGCTTCAAACCATGATCTACCTACTCTGGAGAGAACGTAATTGGAGACGACATCAACGACCTTGGAGCATGCATCAGCAGATCACAAAGCTCATTGACAGAGCCATACGGAACATGATTCTGTCTTTAAACTATAAGTTTCCCCATAGGCTCAAAGGTCTCCTCCGAAGATGGTTCGAGATAAGCATGCCGTAAAGCTTTGGATGCAATACGTTCATTCGTTTCATTTTTTGTTTTCATTTTCCAGCAAGTGAGCATTCTCTCTAAATAACATTCATGTTTGATCAATAAATTTGAAATTTCATCAAAAAAAAAAAAAAAAAAATATTTTCTGAATGCTAAAAGTCTTCTAATTGCTAGAAATGGTCTTGTTTAGAATCTTTTGATTGCTATAATTTCTACAAATTAATATTTTTTGTATTAGAAATGTTTCTCTCTTGTAAAAATTCAATTATCTTTAAAATTTTATAAACAAAAGATGTAAAAAAAAAATACTGGAATTTTCGGATACCCACAAGGTAAAAGTTCGGTTTTAACAAGACTTAGGCAAAATAACTAAAACAAAAAAACATTAACCGGTTACAATTTTAACCCAAAATCAGCTTATGACTTTTTTGCCCCTGACTGCCTCGCTGCAGTCACTTCTCTCTCTCTCTCTCTCACCAAAACCCTATTTGCGTTTCGCTCTCGTTCTCTTCGCTCAACGGCAGTCAGTTTTCGCATTTCCTTCCAAAAATGAGGCACTATATCAACAATCATCGGGTCGGTCGTCTGCTTGGCCCAGTTCTTGATCAGGGTTTCACGAGTGCCTGATCAAGAACGGTCAGGATATGGTGAGAGAGCGGTCAGTCCATGTTATTGGGTCGTCTCTGAATATGTGCCTTTCACACTTATTTATGCCTAACTTTCGGATCATAATTAATGTATCAGAAGAACTGATCAGATTTGCCTCTTATTTTTTTTTTTTCTTTTTTTTTTCTTTTTTTGTTCAACAATCAGGTTTTTTTTCACACCAAAATCATCGCATATAAATGAAGAAACTAAAGGAAACAGTTTTCCTCAATTGGTTTGATTGATTTATAAGAAAATCAAATAAATTTATTTTTGTTATTCAGGTCAAATTGTGATTTTTGTTCAAATTCGATTTAAGATATTTCTGGTCACTATAATTTTGGAGGATAGTGGCAAGTAGCAAGTAGCAACAATCAAAAACACATTTGGCTATACCAGAACCATGTTTCTTTTCTTGCAATTTTTTCTTGAAAACCTTCCAATATATGAGATTGTTGGCATTTCTTGATTATTTTTAAAAATTTATAAACAAGAGATGTAAAAAAATATTGATTTAAAAAAAAAACCCGTGGTACCCCCCCAAACCCGATAGGATAAATCATCTCAACCGGGATATTAAAAAAATCCGTCCGTTTTAAGTTTGCACTTTTTTCAATAAAAAAAATTGGGTATCGAGCTTAAAATTTTTACTGGGTTTTTCGGATACTCACAATGTAAAAATCTGGTTTTAACAACAACAAAAAACCTAAACTGGTTTCAATTATACCCAAAATATCTTATGACCCTTTTGCCCCTGCTTGCCTCGCCTCGCCTCGCGCTTCAGTCACTTCTCTCTCTCACCAAAATCCTATTCTCGTTTCTCTCTCGCTCTCTCAAGGTCTCACAAGTGTGTGTTGGGCGATTGCTCTAACAGGTCATCTCATGGCTGTTTTGAGTGATGAGCAAGTGATAAATTTTAGGGATCGATTGTCTGTGCAATATTTGATTAACTCTATGAGACGACATTATTTTGAAGAAAATCTCGTCCCATTATGGAATGGAGATATCAATCTATTTAAAGAAGCCGCAGAATATCTGCCGGGAATCATGAAAGTGTTCATGAAGAAGATTGTCCCTTAACATACGAGCTTAATGCGACTAATGCAGCAAATTCCTTTGATGGGAGGCAAGTGTTAATTCGTGGTGCGCAGACTTGGTGATTATAGAGATGAACTTGCCTTTGAGGAACATATGGAGAGGTGTCTCGCTAAAACACCAATTGCAGCTTCAATAAAAAGTTACTTCACTTTTAAAATATTTACTGGAACAGTGGTTTACGAGCCTACACCCGAAGAGTTGATTTTTGGGTTCTAATGTGAGCATTGCATGGTTTTATCTGGCTCAGGGATAGATGAGTTTGGAACTGGATTTTGGGAGTTCCAAGATAGGAGGGGCATCAATGTTGGAGATGTTAGGTTAGTGGTGCACCGACTGTACAACTTTGCAGATTAAAGTGAATTTGAGTAAGCAATGCGGTGGATTTTCAGATTTTTTCTAGGCTTTAACTTTCGAACCATGATTAATGTGCCAGAAGGATCAAGTTTGTTTTCATACCAAAGGCATCGCATAAATGAAGAAACTAAAATGGTAGCAAAAAAAAATGAAGAAACTAAAATTTAAATTATTTACAAGTTTTTTTCAATTTTATTACATATCCCGATGTATTTTCAACCTAATTTATAAAGAAAACAGTTTTACTCAATTAGTTTAGTTTGTTTTGATAGATTTATACTAAGAAATTCAAGTAAGATTAATATTGTTATTCAGGTTAAATTGTGACTATTGTTCAAATTCGATTTAAGATATTTTCTGGTCACTATATGATTTTGGAGTATAGCAAGTAGCAACAATCAAAAACACATTTGGCTATACCAGAACCACGTTTCCTTTCTTGCAAATCAGAACTTCTTTTTTGTCTGGACTTAAAAAATTACGAACTAATTAAAAGATTTAGAAAATATGTCATTTATATTTAAAAAAAAAAAGTGAATAATATTGTGTGTTCTACAAGACATTTGATACATTTTGATTTTACTTTTTCCTCACACACAAAGAGATAAAACACCTCTTGCCGTCATTTTTATTTGCATATCCTTATTTATTTCGGACAGTAGCAGTCTTCTAAGCCGTGAAATACTTTTCCGGCAGCCATGCTCCGAACTGTCTCTTGTTCGGCTTCCCTCAGCTCTTCCTCTCTCTTCTTTCGCTTCTTTCGCCAGCCCCCTCGCTCTTACTTGTCGCTGTCATCGTCCCCCGGTCGCAGCCTCCGCCGTATTTCCTCTCCTTCAGCCGCCGGAAGACGCCTCTTGCTCCGACGAGGCTTGAGGATTCCCTCCGCCGCAGGTCGTGGTGTCAGCGGGCAGTTCTCTCGCCTCTCTGTTCGCGCCGTCGCCACACAACCCGCACCATCTTATCCCGGTGAGGATTTTCACTTTGTCGCTCTCTTTCTTTTTTTTCTTTTGCAAAGTTTGATTGTTGGATAGTTTCTTCTCTTGGTTTGGATTCAGATTGTATCTCTTTGGTGAACGTGTTTGAGTTCCTTCTTTTTTGGTTGTTGGGATTCAGATGTGGGTCAAGATGAGGCTGAGAAGCTTGGATTTGAAAAAGTGTCCGAGGAATTCATCTCAGAGTGTAAATCAAAGGCGACTCTTTTCAGACACAAGAAAACTGGTTGCGAGGTGATGTCTGTGTCAAATGAGGATGAGAACAAAGTGTTCGGCATTGTTTTAAGGACTCCTCCGTAAGTCTAGTAACATCATTTCTAATCAATTGAGAGTATGTATAATGTAACCACTTGGAAATTGCTTAGAAAAATGGAAATGGCTACTAGTGCTTCTCCACTCTAGGAATTTAACTAATCGAAATGGTCAAGCTAATTGCTACTCAGCAAAGGTCGCAGTTTTCGGATTAGTCCTACCAAAAAAAATATATATTTGGGCAGGTCATTTGGTCAATAGCTTGTCAGATTTCTTAACGCCTTGTTGAAACACGATTTGAACTATTTTGACTTTCAGTTATTAATTGCCACACAGGGGCAACCTCCTTGTCAAAGGGATCTTAAGCTAGAGATTGCAAAAACTTGTAATGTAAACGATTTTAGATCATAGTTTCGTTGTTCTTGCAGGAAGGATTCCACTGGCATTCCGCACATACTGGAACATAGCGTTCTTTGTGGATCAAGAAAGTACCCGCTAAAAGAGCCATTTGTTGAACTACTCAAGGGCAGTTTGCACACTTTTCTAAATGCATTCACGTATCCTGATAGGACATGTTACCCAGTTGCTTCCACAAATACAAAGGTACAATGAGCGCAATATTAAAGTACCTCTTTTGCTGTGTCCTCAAGGAGCTCAACCTCTTTCTTTCTGTTATTGTTATCTAGTTTTTTTGTCTGATCACGTCTCATCACTATCTATGGTAGGATTTCTACAATCTTGTCGATGTATATTTGGATGCTGTCTTCTTCCCCAAGTGTGTGGATGATGTTCACACTTTCCAGCAAGAGGGCTGGCACTATGAGCTTAATGATCCCTCAGAAGACATATCTTACAAAGGTTTTATTTACAAAAGATGCCATTTTAAAGTTTTTTTCCTCTTCTTTTTGGTGTCTTATGTTGTTGTTATCTTTCTTTTTTTACTCTACTACTTCATATACGCACTCATCCTATCTCATCATTGATGTTTGATTTCAGGCGTTGTTTTTAATGAGATGAAAGGTGTCTATTCACAGCCTGATAATATTTTAGGGCGAATTGCTCAACAGGTAAGTTTTGGGTTTTGTTTACTTTAACTGACCGTTTCTCGAGAAATCTCAGTATAGCGGTTCTGATGAATCACTTACCACTGTTTTTCACTTTGATTAGGCCTTATCCCCAGAAAATACATATGGTGTTGACAGTGGAGGTGATCCAAAAGATATCCCTAAGCTGACATTCGAGGAATTCAAGGTTTTTTATAAAGGCAAATTATTATGCTAGTAGCTAGAGGAGCGTGAAGATATGTACAACTTCTGATGCATAGTATATATATTTCTTCTTATTGGAAAATTTTAGGAGTTCCACCGAAAGTATTATCACCCAAGCAATGCCAGAATCTGGTTCTATGGAGATGATGATCCAGTTCATCGCCTTCGTGTCTTGAGTGGTAAAGAGTGATATCTCCTTTTGTCTTATTAGAAATAATCCTCTTATGATCTTAAATCTTGTATTTTGAAGTATACCTTATCTCCCGCCTTTCTTATATGTGCAGAATACTTGGACATGTTCGAAGCAAGTCCATCTCGAGATAGTTCAAAGATTGAATTCCAAAAGCTATTCTCTGAGCCTGTCAGGCTAGTTGAGAAATATCCTGCTGGTCGAGATGGTGACCTTAAAAAGAAGAACATGTTGTGCGTTAACTGGCTGTTGTCTGAGAAGCCCTTGGACTTGCAAACTCAACTCGCACTTGGGTTCTTGGATCATCTTATGCTGGGAACTCCTGCTTCCCCACTAAGAAAAATCTTATTGGAAAGCGGTTTAGGAGAAGCTCTTGTCAGTAGTGGGGTGTCAGACGAACTTTTGCAGCCCCAGTTCAGTGTTGGTATGAAAGGTGTGTCTGAAGAGAATGTTCAAAAGGTTGAAGAGTTGATCATGAATACGCTGGAAAAGCTGGCAGAAGAAGGGTTTGAAAACGATGCTGTGGAGGCGTCCATGAATACAATTGAGTTTTCTCTGAGGGAAAACAATACAGGATCTTTCCCTCGTGGTTTATCACTTATGCTCCAATCTATTGTAAGATTATGTGCCTTTTATGCTTGTGTCTGTCTATTTATGCTTGTGTCTGTGCTTATTTGATTATTGGCTGTTTAGGCAAAATGGATATACGATATGGATCCTTTTGAGCCATTAAAGTATACGGAACCATTGAAGGCCCTGAAAGCCAGAATAGCTGAGGAGGGTTCCAAGGCTGTCTTTTCCCCACTGATAGAGCAGTATATTTTGAACAACCCGCATCGTGTTACTATAGAGATGCAGGTATTTTTCTTTTACAAGTTTCTGATTGCTATCTATAATCTCTTTAGTTTTGTGCTAAAATCTAGTTTTGTCAGCCTGATCCCGAAAAAGCTTCTCAAGAAGAAGCAGAAGAGAAAAATATCCTGGAAAAGGTTAAAGCAAGTATGACAGAAGAAGATCTTGCAGAGCTAGCGCGTGCTACAGAGGAGCTGAGATTGAAACAAGAGACTCCTGACCCTCCTGAAGCACTGAGATGTGTCCCAAGTTTGAACTTGGGTGACATTCCAAAAGAACCTACTTATGTTCCCACTGAGGTAATCATTTTGCTAGCCTTAACTTTTTTTTTTTGTATTTCCATACACTTCCCGAACTTGCGAATTTTACTGATATGGGGTTTTAAACAATAGGTTGGAGATATTAATGGTGTGAAGGTTTTGCGGCATGACCTTTTCACAAATGATATTGTCTACGCTGAAGTAGTCTTTGATATGGGTTCGCTGAAACATGAACTTCTTCCACTAGTACCACTATTCTGGTATGATTTAAGCTTTCTTATGATATTCTTTTTGAGTTTTTTTACCAAGTTTTACCAGAAATGTGCATGGTGGAATTACCAAGTGAAGAATGTTGCTCGATTCTCTGCCCTGCTTTTTACGTTTGGATATTTACTCCACATCTCCAAATTGAAATTGTAACTCATTCGGCTGTCTTTAGACTTTTGGCGTAGTCTGAATCATTTAAGATGACATATCAATATTGCTTAAATTGTTTTTGGTAAAGAGTCTCCGTATCTGTTCTCTCCGTAAAGAGTCTCTAACACAAATTGTCTTTTGACAGTCAATCATTACTGGAGATGGGGACAAAAGATTTGACTTTTGTGCAACTTAATCAGTTGATTGGAAGGAAAACGGGAGGGATATCAGTTTATCCCCTTACATCATCTGTGAGAGGCAAAGATGAACCATGCAGCAAAATTGTTGTACGTGGAAAATCGATGGCTGGGCGCGCTGAAGACCTTTTCAACCTGGTACTTTGTCTTTTAACATCCTTCACCTTTAACTCATCGCAGTTTTCTATATGTTGGGTGATGGAATGTACAGAGCTGCCTACCTTATTGCCTACCATAGAAGAACTTTGCGAATTTATAAATGCCTTTTATGAAATCAGAAACATGGTTCAACTATAGACATTATTCAACTCCTTTGCAATGCATGTCCCCTATTTTATTTTGTTCCTGTCGAACTTACTGGTTGGCTTTTATCTTAATCGCATTGTTTTTCTGTAGATGAATTGCTTGCTGCAAGAGGTCCAGTTTACAGATCAGCAGCGGTTTAAACAGTTTGTCTCACAAAGCATAGCACGGATGGAGGTAAGTAGTAGAGGATTCTTCTTTCTGCCTTTTGCATGTTAGGTTGTGTTAATGGTTACTGAAATTAGTAGTATAAACATCATTTTGCAGAACCGATTGAGGGGAAGCGGTCATGGAGTTGCTGCGGCGAGGATGGATGCAATGTTGAACGTTGCTGGATGGATGTCTGAACAGATGGGTGGTCTCAGGTTGGAGCTTGATAAATCTTGATTTGACTTTTAATTGAGAACGTAACCAAGTTGAGCATCTCTCTTTTGTAGTTATCTTGAATTCTTGCATACTCTTGAAAAGAAGGTGGATGAAGACTGGGAAGGGATATCATCCTCACTTGAGGAGATCAGAAGATCTCTCCTTGCCAGGAATGGTTGCATAGTTAATATGACCGCAGATGGCAAGTCTCTCACAACCATCGAAAAATCTGTTGAGAAATTCCTAAGTTTACTCCCTGAGAACCCGTCTGGTGGGCTCGTCACTTGGGATGGTCGACTTCCTCTGAGAAATGAAGCCATCGTGATACCAACCCAGGTAAAAAAAAAGGAAGACTGTTTTGTGTAGAATGCGTTTGGGTTTAGCGTTTTCGATATAGTAGTAAACTTGGTTTCATACTCTCTCTTTGCAGGTAAACTATGTTGGGAAAGCGGGTAACATATACAGCACAGGGTATGAGCTTGATGGCAGTGCATATGTTATATCAAAGCATATTAGCAACACATGGTTATGGGACCGTGTTCGTGTAAGCGGTGGTGCATATGGAGGTTTCTGTGATTTCGATTCGCATTCAGGTAAAAAAACTGCTTTTCTACTTTTCTTCCTTGAACGAGTTCTTGTCCTAACATATGGGATCTTTCTTGGGTTTCAGGAGTATTTTCCTTCTTATCGTACCGGGATCCAAACCTGTTGAAGACACTTGACATATATGATGGAACTGGAGATTTCTTACGTGGACTTGATGTGGATCAAGAGACACTCACTAAAGCCATTATTGGAACCATCGGTGATGTTGATTCGTACCAATTACCTGATGCCAAAGGTTATAGCAGGTAAATGATTTTTTTTTTTTTTTTTTTCTCTTCTCTCTGTTCGATAGCTATCTGAACGAACATAACGGTTTCTAAAAAAACATTGTCAAATCTCTTTCACCCAGTTTGATGAGGCATTTACTTGGAGTGACCAACGAAGAACGGCAAAGAAAGCGTGAAGAGATATTAACAACAAGGTGAATTGACAACATTCTCTCAAATCATTTTCCTTTTTTAGCATTCAAAGTGTTGATTTTGATTTTAATCATTCTTCTTCTTTTTTTTGGTTGTTCCACAGTTTGAAGGACTTCAAGGATTTCGCAGAGGCAATAGATGTGGTTAGAGATAAAGGTGTCGCGGTGGCTGTGGCATCCGCAGAAGACATTGATGCGGCAAACTCACTGCGCTCCAACTTTTTCGAGGTTAAGAAAGCTCTCTAAAGTGACAACATTTTACAAATAATACGATCGGGAATCATCTCATTAGATTTGTCTTGATTTCTAGACTGGAGTGAGTGCCTTGTGAAAGCTAATATTAAAAATGCCCAACATTATGAATTTTCACAGTAAATGAGAAGCATTTCACCTTAAACTTTAATAGTTATTTTTGCATGTGGAATCCTTCCTGCATGAACAACGAAACTATGATTTAAAATCGTTTACATTACAAGTTTTTGCAATCCCTAGCTTAAGATCCCTTTGACAAGGAGGTTGCCCCTGTGTGGAAATTAATAACTGAAAGTAAAATAGTTCAAATCGTGTTTCAACAAGGCGTAAGAAATTTTTTGGTAGGACTAATCCGAAAACTGCGACCTTTGCTGAGTAGCAATTAAGTTGACCATTACGATTAGTTAAATTCCAAGAGTGAAGAAGCACTAGTTACCAATTCCAATTTCCTACCTAAATGTAAGAAATTGCCAAGCTGGACATGGTTACATAATACATACTCAAGTCACATATATAAAAAGACTAGAAATTTATGTACTAGACTTACGGAGGAGTCCTTAAAACAATGCCGAACACTTTGTTCTCATCCTCATTTGACACAGACATCACCTCGCAACCAGTTTTCTTGTGTCTGAAGAGAGTCGCCTTTGATTCGGAGCAAGCTAAGAGACGTCTTCCGGCGGCTGAAGGAGAGGAAATACGGCGGAGGTTGCGACCGGGGGACGATGACAGCGACAAGTTAGAGCGAGGGAACTGGCGAAAGAAGCGGCAGAAGAGAGAGGCAGAGCTGAGGGAAGCGGAACAAGAGACAGTTCGGAGCATGGCAACCGGAAAAGTATTTCCCGGCGAAGACTGCTTGCTGCTGTCGGAAACGAAATTAAATAAAGAAGGATATATGCAAATAAAAGTGGATGACGGCAAGAGGTGTTTTATCTGTTTAGGTAGGAGGAAAAATTAAAATCAAAATGTATCAAATGTCTTGTACAACACACAAAAATATATAAATGTCATATTTTCTGAATCTTTTTAATAATTAGTACGTAATTTTTAAGTCGGGACAAAAAAAGAAGTTCTGATTTGCAAGAAAGGAAACGTGGTTCTGGTATAAGCCAAATGTGTTAAAATCGAATTTGAACAAAAATCAATATTTAACCTGAATAACAAAAATAAAAAATTACTTGATTTTCTTGTAAATTAATCATTACCAAACCAAACCAAACTAATTGAGTAAAAACTGCCGGAATAACTTGGCCATAACACGGGAAAAAAATGGACTTTGTAGTGGCAAACGTTGGCACAAACAGCAAAAGCTAAATCGTGCTACTGAGATTCGTTTTGCGTGTTGGTTTGAAAATTGATGTGTGTACCTAATTGTTGAAACTCAAATTGCACTCAATAAGAATAACAAAGAGTTTGTGGGTTTAGGAGAATCACAAATCGGAGCTCGGAGATAACAAAGAAATTAGGTCATCGGAAAGATGAACTAATTAGGGTTTTTATTAAGAAACAACTGAACCTTGAGAAAAGAGCTGGATCATAAGAATAATGAGAGAATTAGGTCTGCTCGCCAAGTGTGGCGTCTTCTAGGGATTTTTTCCCATCCCTTTTCAATGAGCTAGGCTTCTATTTATATAGAAGAGGTCGGTTCCCTTTTCCTTTTTTCCTATAGATTTGCCTTTATCTCCAAGATTTCCTTCTTTATCTCCAATATTGCCTTTATCTCCAAGATTGCCTTTTCCGAAGAGCTTCTAGAGTTTTAAAGTGGACCGAACTTAATTGTTGACGGGCTTTTTAGAGGGGGTGCGAATCCCTGCTCTAACAGTTAGTCTCCCCCAGTTCGGCAAGCGAAAGAATCGAACTTGTCGAATTAGAAGGAGAATGGTTCGGCATGAATTGAGGTCGGGACCCGTTAAAAGTTAGAACGTGATCTCAACGAATGATCGTTGTTAGCGGTCTGAACATGAACGTGCAATACGATATTGGCTTTAAATTGTTCATGTGACTTGAATTTCTAAGTTAGAATATGCGATACGGGTCGGCAGTATTTAAGTACTTAGAAATTTTTCCTTAAGTCGACTGCAAGATACGACAGGGTCGGCTTAATAATATTACAGGACTTAGGACTGCGGAACAGAATCCGGCTTAAAGGGAGGTGTGAATACAAAACGTGCGAAAGGCTCGGCTTATATTGTTTTGTACCACCTAATTTTCTAAGTGTGAATACTGACATGCGAAACAGGTCGGCGTCTATTGTCAATACCACTTAGAAATGTCTGGATCGAATATAGTTTGCGAGTCTGATCGGCTTACGGCTATATGACCCAGACGTTGCGAACAGGTCGGCTTATACGCGGTAAATCGAGGCGTTAGAACGCATGCAAGCGGACTTGGCTTTTTGAATGCCGAACTAAGTGGATCAGACTTAGCTTTAGGCGGATCGAACATCTGACCAGGATGACGATGTGAGAATAACATAAGAGATGTCAGCTCGGTAACAAGTAAAAGAGGATTTTATCGAGGAGAAAATTATCCGAAGAGGATTCACAAAGTGTGAGCAAGAAGACGATCTGGGGGTTAACAAATCAGCAGAGAGATCTGTTTAAGCCTTATGAAATCGGCTCGGATTGTGATCAGATGTAAGATCCGCTTGAATTGCGATTTGACGTGAGATCGGTTTGAACTGCGATCTGACATGAGATCGGCTTTATTTGCGATCAAATGTGAGATCGGCTTTTGACGAGTACGTGAAATCGCTTTTTTTTTTTTTTAATACTGAATGCGAGACTTGAAAGCTCGGCTTTGAATTGGCAAGGCTTATGATGCTCGCACGATGGAGGCTTACTTCTGCTCGGCTTGTTTTCTTGGTTAGTTGAGATGCACGCAAGATAGTCGAATGACGAGCTCATCAAGGTAGGGCAAGAAGATCGTGAGGCATCAGAGTCGACGTGCCGACGAGTATGAGTGATTACGTTACAAGCCAATGATGTGGCGATGTGTTCAAGCCAGAGGCAAAACATGAGAAGGAGTTCTCGAAATTCATCTTGCCATGTAGCTTGAGGCGCGGTCGTGAAAACAGAGCTCGTTTGATAAAGGAGACGAGCTGCAATGTAGCTCGGTGAAGAAAACGGGCTGTTATGTAGCTCGGCGAAAGAGGAGCTGTAATGTAGCTCGGTGAAGAAAACGAGCCGTGATGAAGCTTCGTAACAGCGCCATCAAAGACCAAGGAAATTGATGTTGGAAAAACATGACGTGGTGTTCGTCGGCTCTCGAATGACGTCGGAGAGTTAACGCGGAGACTTCGTCGAATTTAAAGGTCATGTCGTGATTTTCACCAAGTCATGCCGATCCAACATGAGGCGTATAGTTTCGATGGAAACGTTGATTTTTGGATGGAGAGAGATCGGTGGCGATGTTGCTGCGAGATCGAATATTTGCTGCTTTTTCTGTGGCCAACTAATGCTTGCCATGGTCAGAAGGATGCGTGCTACTGTGAGATCTGATCCGTGCGCTCTGATTTTGATAAATCAGAAGTCCTTGTTGCTTTAGTCTTGGTGCTTGGCCATATTGTGCGCTGTTGTTGTCAATTGTTTTGGTTGTCGCGGTAGCAGAGATTGATCTTGACGAGTTGAGGGCCCGTGTGTGGAAACTCGAAACTCGCTGTAGAAAACACAATGATCTGCCGAGTCATCACCAGGTCGCCATCTTTTTAAAACTTTGACAAATCGGGGAACGATACGGAGAGGGTGAGCCGTGTTGTAGAACTCGTTGGTGTTTGAGAGCTTGCTTCCATGTTACTTATGCTTGAAACATAACGATGTTTCAATCTCATGTAAGACGTTGAAATTGTCCGATGAAGATATAGTAATTGTCCGACGAAGACGTTGGAGTCGTTCGGCTTTTCTTTGGTATTTGCGTCTTTGCTGCTCTGTTTTTGCCAAAGTCGTTGAAGACAAAACTTGTATCTTTGGATGAAGCTAATAAAGAGATAAGATGAACAGAAGAGATCAATAAGAACAAAAGCAATCCATTAGACATCGATGTTGATGATGAAACAGAGAGCTTGATGGGAGAAGCTTCGTGCAGATTAAATTAATGCTAAACCAAACAACCAGATCAAGCAAAAATTCTATGTCAAATTATAACTGATGATTTTCTAAGTCAAACAATGTAGCATGAGAATATTGACCAGAAAATAAAGGATATGCCTCTATAATATAAAATTGACAATTGTACAGGATGACATGAAAATCGATAAGCAATTAGATTACTTATCTCGATCGTTTTGGAAAAATGAAGCCGAACGGCAAGTTTTGACTTTGTGCTTAATGTATTTAATAAACAATCAACTAGACTTTTGATTTAATATTATGAAAATAAGTGAGTGATACGAAGTAATAATCAAACGATCGGTTATCAGACATGAATTTGTTTAAATTGAAAAAGTAAGACTTAGCTTTGATTATAATGGAGATTTCAATGACGAAGAAGTGTGGAGATGCTCGGTGATAGAGTTTGAGCTTGATCTAGCTCGGTAGTGTGAGCCTATTATCCTTTTTTTTTTTTTTTTTTTATTGCGTCTTTGCAAAATAGTTTATGACGGACTGACGAACTTGATTACGACGATGTGATTGGGTCGACGAGCTCGGAACGACGATGTGCTTGTATGCCTATGATGACGACTTGACATGCCTAAGGTCTGGATGCGATATGAGCCTGACTTATTGATAAATGCTTTTGATTTTTCTTCGTTTGTGATCGTGTTTGAATCACGACCTAATATGAGATCGGCCTTTTAATGCGACCAAGTGTGATCGTGTTTGAATCACGACCTAATATGAGATCCACCTTTTAATGCGACCAAGTGTGATCGGCTTCTATTGCCACAAAGTGTGAGATCGACTTTATTAGCGACCATGTGAGGTCGGCTTTGGTTGAGCTCGGGAATATATTTTCCCTTGCTAGATGCGAGACTTGAAGCTCGGCTTGGATGCTCGCGTGAGGGAGGCTTATTCTAGTCACATCAGAGTTCTTTAGCGGGATGAGCTAAGCTAGCTCGATAGTGCGTCTTGTCTCTTTTTTTTTAAAATAAAGATCATAGAGATTGTGACGAATTGACGAGCTCGGTCATGACGAGCTGTCAAAAGCGATGTGTTTTAAGTTGGCGGGCTCGAGTGGATGATTTTACGAGCTCGGTATGACGACCTGAAATTTTTTTATAAGTTAGCTCGGCAGTGGGAGCGTCTCGTTTTATTTTGAGTCGTGGGGCAATTGTGTCGTGTAGGTGTCTTCTCAATCGTGAAGCAAGTGCGGGCTGATTCTTCATTCTTCCTAAGTTTAGACTAATGACGATGTCATTATAATACGTAATGTATTCGGTGCCGTAATGAATTCTCTCGGTCAATAAGCGAAGTTTTATCTTCTCTAGATGATGAGTGATGATTAAAGGACATGAGACAATGGCAAGTGGGTAAAGCCACCGATCTTATTTCAAGAATTGTTGGGTTGAGACAAGCTGTCGTCAGAGTTGCCGAGCTCAAAACTCGGGTGTTTCCCCGTCGATTTTTGAATCTCATAGCTTTGATGAGCGGATGCCGATGATGAGTGAATCTGATCTTTATGTATGAAACCGGACATTAAGTCCCATTTAATTCAACGAAGTATGAGATCAACGAACTGACGGGCTGGAAGATCGACGAGCTGAGAAGTGAGAATGAGGAGATGAAAGATCGACGAGCTGAGGAGCTGCAAGATCGGCAAGATGACGAGCTATGAGGTCGGCGAGATGAGAAACTGACAGGCTGTTGACGAGCTGCTTAAACTAATACGAGCTCACATAAGGGAGAGCTGTATGAGAGAGCTGATTTAGGTCGAACTTATTGTCTCTTGGGAGAAGGATGATGTTAAACGTCCGAGAAAATTTTCTGGGTTTTGAGAGTTAGCTTGACATAGCTCGGCGTGATAACTAGGCATGCTAAAGTTGATGAGCTCGGTGTGACGATGTGACTAGATCGACTAGCATCGTATGACGATGAGTTTAGGTGCAAGATAAACTTGGCTTATTGGTGAGTACTTCTGAGCTCGAGCTCGTTTGAAGAAGCATCGTATGACGATCGAACATTTTTTTTTTTTACTGAGTTTCTTCAATCACAAGTTTGTCATTGTTTTCTTTTTTCTTTTGTGAGGCTTGAGTGCTCGTTTGGTGAGCTCGTCACCGTTCCTTTTTTTATGAGATGCGAGGCTTACGATGCTCGACTTGGGACTTGGATGGTTGAACGACGAGCTCGCAAAGAGGGCTGACAGAGTTGCACTTGAGAATTCAATTTAAGCTCCTTTCGTCATTCACTTTGTTTCAGACAGTTTTTTGGTAGCTGAGGGAGTGAATTTTTCGAAATGAAAAGGTGAAGGTCGGTGGAGCCGTTGATGGCGAGCTTGACTTGATTTAGAAGTCACCGTTTTTTGGTGGAGTCTGAGAGCTCATTCGTCTCTCTTGCTCCATGTCTCGTATCTTGATGGAAATTTGTAGTCCTTCTTGAGCAGAGAGCTACGGTAACTTGTCGAGGTTGGGATTATCACATGGTGGAAGCCCTTGATAGCCTAATGTGAGATCTTGTTAGAGAGCTTGATTTGACGGAGAGCTCGTCATTATTTCTTTTTTTTTTTGTATGTTGCTCGTTTTTGATTCCATGAGAGAAGCTGCAGCGTCCAATGATGCTACGAGATAGTGATGTTTCGTCATGAGAGCATAAGGGAGGCGATGTGTGTCTTGATTTCTTGGCTTGAAGGAGTGGGAGCTCGTATGATGAGCTTGTCATTTTTTTTTTTTTGAGGATTGCTTGACCAGGAAGCAAGGTCTTAACGTTGGCGGACGGAGGTAAGTCAAAATCTATTCGATCTCGATGGAAACAAAGAGATGAATTAATTGAAAGTCCAAGTCAACGATATTTGAAATCATCAACTACGAGTATAGTAAAGCAATAATGGAGTTCGAATAATAAGCATGACTACGTGAGGCTTAGTGGCCTTCGATAAAACAATTTGATTTTTTAATGATCATGCATAAATTATATACGAATGTACTTATCTCAATTTTCCATGCGTGATGAACGAGGACGAAGACGTCGTCTGAGGCATGGCGAGAAGATTAGGTCGCGCAGGTGGCTCGAGCTTCGAAATTGATTTTTTGTTATTATCGAACCTCCGGCTTGCCGAGTTTGATAATTCGCCAATGTTGAAACTCAAATTGCACTCAATAAGAATAACAAAAAGTTTATGGGTTTATCAGAATCACAAATCGGAGCTCGGAGATAACAAAGAAATTAGGTCATCGGAAAGATGAACTAATTAGGGTTTTTATTAAGAAACAACTGATTCGTTTACAAAAGAGTTGAATCATAAGAATAATGAGAGAATTAGGTCTGCTCGCCAAGTGTGGCGTCTTCTAGGGATTTTCCCCCATCCCTTTTCATTGAGCTAGGCTTCTATTTATATAGAAGCGAGGTCGGTTCCCTTTTCCTTTTTTCCTATAGATTTGCCTTTATCTCCAAGATTTCCTTCTTTATCTTCAATATTGCCTTTATCTCCAAGATTGCCTTTTGCGAAGAGCTTCTAGAGTTTTAAAGTGGACCGAGCTTAATTGTTGACGGGCTTTTTAGAGGGGGTGCGAATCCCTGCTCTAACACTAATGAATCGAAATCGTACACGGCTCATAATACTAATTAAGATCTTAAACATCCAGAAAAAAAAAAGAGACAAAGGTTGCAATGTATCACAAATCATAATTAAGAAAGCCCAAAGTAATACAAAGGCAGAGGGCGCATTGTATCACAATTCATAATTAAGAGAAAGTAATGCAAAGGCAAAGGTTGCATTGTATATATATCACACGATTTAAAAACGCCAAAGAGCTTCGTCTCGTCGTCTTCTTGAGAGAGAGAGAGAGAGAGAGAGTTGTAGCTACACCAACCCCCTCATCCTCTTAAAAGCCATGATCTTCTCCTGGACCTCGCGAGCCATCATCATACAATGAGCTACATACATAAAACGACGGAGTTTTACGTACAAAGAATTTCATATGACAAAAGTTTTACTTTGAAATCAAGAAACAAATTTACGTACTTGGGGTACGACAGCTAAAACGAGGGATGCTGCGGCGATCGAGAGGGGAATAAAATGTCGTTTTTGCTACGAAAGAAAGAGCTAATTTCCATCCTCCCACCTCATGACACCCATCAAGTTCCAGCGCCTTATCTTCTCCGTCTTGTTGGACAAAATAAACATAAGCCTCAGCCCTGCGGGTATTAATAAAAACATGTGTGATCTCTCCGCAACAAGAAGAGAAGTGTTTGATCAAAATGCTCTTGAGCTCATCCGCAGGAAGCGTAGCGTCATATCCACTAACGCAAATGCCAAACCTACTGCAATCAAATTAATTTTGCATGTTATATATCAACAACACATTATATCTTACAGATGCAAATCAAATCTCCACAAACAAAAAAAAAAAAAGAAGAAAGCATATCAACTTACAATCTTTCGTCATAGATTGTCTCTTCGGTAAGAGCGTCTCGATAACGTTCCGTCTCCTCGTCTACTTCCGGTGTAACCTGGACAAGGGCATTCCATCCTCCCACGTCACTCCCATCAAGTCGCAACGCCTTCTCTTCTGCGCCATCTCCGCGAAGAATTATAAAAGCGCGTCTGGTAACAAAGACCAATATTGTTTTTAGCTAACTTGAGCTGCAAAATTTCACACAACTTGTTGTCACAATTAATAAGCCACGAACCCGACACGGCTTTCAGAGAGTGTTACATTAACAATTTCGCCACATGAACTGAAGTGATCAATCAACGCCTTCTTGATCTCCTTCTCAGGAAGCGAAGCGTCGTATCCCTCAACGGAAATCCTAACCCTAAAATTTGCATGCAGGGAGATCAAATATTATCAACAACAACTAACAACACATATACATGTCTCCATAAATAAATAAGAAAAAGCATCCATTAATTTACCGGGGCTTTCTCGCTCTCTCGTAGGCCACTTTAACAGCAGCCTCAGTCTCCATCCCCCTAGCAGCCTTGAACTCAAGTTTCCTCTTCTAGGGTTAAGGTAGAACAGATCTAATCAGATATATTTTTCTTACACAGGTATTATAATTCGTGAACAAACCATTATTAGAGGAAAAAATAGATCCAAAAACCGAGTGAGAAGAAGATTACTTTCGCGGCGTATCTCTCGCGGAGGCGAGTTATTTTCGCCTCGTATCTCTCCTGGCGGCGAGTTCTTCCTTTGGCGTAAGCAGCAGCCAAAGCCAATCCAAGCTTCCTCTCCTAGGGTTAACGTAGAACAGATCTAATCAGGTATATTTGTCTTACACAGGTATTATAATTCGTGAATAAACCATTATTAGAGGAAAAAAAAGAGATCCAAAAACCGAAGCATGCAGAAGAAGATTACTTTCGCGGAGTATCTCTCGCGGAGGCGAATCATTCCTTTGGCGGCGGAATTCTGGAGGTGGCTAATTCCTTTGGCAGCGGATCTCTCGCTAGAGCACTCGTCCATTGAGAAATTGAGAAAAAGGCATTAACGATGGTTTTTCAGTTTTATAGGAGGGAGAATGGTATTTTTTTTTGGTTGAGGAGAAACGATATTTTATAATCTTCTCTTCTCGTTATTTATACTTCTGGTTTGTGCCATAGGTCGGTCCTCTTCTCGGCCCATTTTCCATTCACTTTTAAAATATTTATTTATAATCTTCTTCTCGTTATTTATATTGCAATGCCAATCTCTTTCGCACTTTCGAGGCTCCCGCGTTGCTTCGCATATATTGCTCTTCAAAACCAGTCTCAATGTTCTGTCAAGATCTTCCAACGGAAAAAGTTGATCAAGTAGTACTCTAGCAGAGCTTCCATATACTTTCTGTATTTGCCTCGAAAAAACTTTAGTTTACGCGGTGGTTGAGAAAAATAAAGGATATTCTCTAGCCTTTCCCTAAATTTAGAGTTGATGTAAGTGTAGTGTGGTTATACTTATAACTTATACTATACATATATCACGCAAATCCAAGTACCGACCAACGCCTTCCCTAACGGGTTCCTCCTTCTTCTCGGGTGCTTCATCACAGTCATCAACAAGGACATATGTGATATATATATATGGGCCGGTATTTGTACGCATCTCACACTTGCACACCAGTTTTATGTTTATCAGCATTGCAAATGTTGTTTCAATTTAACATTTTATATTGTTTCTCTAATATCATATTCGTATGTATATATCATTTAGATATATTAGCATGTGTAAATTTTCTATTATATGTTTTCCCCCATTTTTTTTCAAACTTGTGTAGTAATTTTCCATTTTTAGTGTTATTTTTATAGATTCGTATACATCATCCAGTTTACACATTTTCACTACACAATGGCGTGATTCAAGTTTTAGAAAGTAAAAATAATTCAATATATACTATGCATAATACTGACGTCAAACAAAAAAAATGGAGAATGCTATATATCATAGTTATGGTAAGTGGTAAACTAGGATGGAAAAAACACATTGGAAAGAAAGAAAGAAAGAAATGGAAGGAAATACTTGCGTAGCGTTCATATATATGCTAAATTAACTATTACACCATAACAATATACCGAAAGAGAGAAAGTATATATTTAGATTGTTTTCAGTTTGGGAACCGTAAAAACCACAAGGCCCTTACGAGGAAGCATCGAACTCTGGAGAGTGGAGATCAACTATTACTTCCTCAGTGTCCGAGGTATCTCTTTTATCGTGTCTTTGCTTACTAAAACACCTTCTTCTTAAAAATACATAGCACGCATGCATCTTCTAACTTATTAGTGTTTGAATTGCGATATTGATGTCAATGTTTTTTGTATTAAGTATACTTATAGTATTCTATATTTTTGTTGAGGTTTTCTAAATTTCTAATACTTTGGTACTAAATAAATAAAAAATCTTGAACTTTTTTTTTGGGTTAAATAAAAGTACTTGAACATAAACGATTGATTGGGTTGTTGCTTTGATTTGTTTTTCTTTTCTTTTTTTCTAAATCCGGGTGATCCGGATCGGAGCCCTACTAATTACGGTTTGTGTAAGTTCACCGCGTACAAACTTAGTTTTCATGAAAACGGAAATGAATATTCGAAAACGAAACATTTTGAAATGTGAAAACGCTATTTTAAAAAAATATAAGAATATAAACTTTTTAGAAACATATAATATATATATATATATATATTAAAAATTAAATATCTAAATTATATTAAAAATAGAATATTTTAAATCAATAAAAAATCCAGTACATAATTAAAAAAATTCTTCATCATCATTTTCATTAGCTTCATCAATCAAAACTATCTCTAAATCTAGTTCATCGAGAGAAAGATCATTAAACTCAATAATATCAAGATTAATCTTATCTAATGAATCAAATTAATTACTCCCTCTGTTTCACAAAGAGTGTCATTTTGACACTTTTCACACAAATTAAGAAATTTGATAAAAAGTCTCTTCTATCCCTTATAAATTTATTAAACAGTTTTCTCTCTCTAATTAATACATTAAAACAATAGGGTTAAAACTGGATTTTTCTTTAAAATTTTGCATTGAAAATATAAAACGACACTCTTTGTGAAACAAGAATTAAATCTTAAAACGACACTCTTTGTGAAACGGAGGGAGTATTAACTCTAACGATCAAATTAATCATGAACTTACTATAAAGAATCAAATTGATCTCTTAATCTCATTCTTAATTTCTTATAATTATTTACTTATTATCAAAAACAAAAAAATAAGTTTTCGTTGTGTTTTCATCGCGTGTTTCGAAACTCGAATTTTTAGAAAACATGAAAACTCACATTTGCAACGAGTTTTCGAGAGTTTTCGTTTCGAAACGTTTTTAAAACAGGAAACAGACCTCAAACGAAGTTTTCATGCAACCTATGTACAAACACACCATCTGAAACATGTGGGCTCAATTGTGTTGTTTACCAATACACATGCATGGGCTATATAATTAAATCTACTATATATTAAAGGAGAAACATTGGAGACCATTTTTGTTGATGTGTAAACACCACAATTTTTCTTAGTTTTAAAAAAAAAAACTTTAAATCTATTTAAATTATTATAAGAAAACAGTAAAATGTGCTAGATCTTGGCCCTCATTTAACTTAAGGGCTTAGCACTTAGCTCCACCTTATTGGTTCGATTTAAGGCAAAGTGTAAAAAGGAAACAGTAAGTGAAATCTTAAAAGCACGTGAATGGTACAAAATCAACATTAGTGCATGAATCATTGCAAAATCAATGTTAATTCATAGTCATTTACTCATTTATATCAATTAAAGCAAACAAATCTAACAGCATTATACCTAACCACATATTCTCACTTTTCAATTATCCTTTTGTTTTGTTTTCTTCAGAGTATAAAAGCCTGCCACTAGTGGAGTCATGATGAGGATCTAAAGAGAGATTAGAAAAGAAAACAGAAACAGCATTTGTCTCTTTTATGTAAACATGAAAGAACTTACTTCTACATTCGTCTCTCGTTCCCTCGTCCCAACCACTTCTCCGCGACTTCGACTGCGACCACGGTCAGTAGTTCCCATGACCGTTTGCATGAACCAACCAAGCAAGGAGAAAGTGGTTGTCATAATGGGAGCTACCGGAACAGGAAAGTCACGGCTCTCAGTCGATCTTGCAACCCGTTTCTCCGGGGAGATCATCAATTCTGACAAAATGCAATTCTACAACGGATTGGAGATAGCTACGAACCAAATAACAATCCCTGAGCGATGTAAAATCCCTCACCATCTACTCGGCGAGCTTCCTGCGGATGACCGCGAACTAACTGCATCAGAATTCCGCTCTTTGGCGTCGCCGTTGATCTCTGAGATAGCCTCTCGTGGGAAGCTCCCGATAATAGCCGGCGGATCAAACTCCTTCATTCATGCCCTCCTTGTCGATCGTTACTATCCGGAAACCAATCCATTCGTTTCTGGATCGTTTATTTCTCCCGAGTTGAGGTACGATTTATAAAAATCTCTATCGTTTGTTGTGTTTATGTTTATATTTAGGGTTTGAATGATATGTAGTTTTTTTCACGTTTTCACTAACTAGGCCAAATAGATAACATTCATAATCGTTGACCAAAAAGAAAAAAAAAAAGATAACATTCATAATAATAAGCACAAAATGATTAAGCATTTAGTTTTTAATTTTTTCCCATAGAATGTATTCAAAATCTTAGACCATATTTTTGTATAATTTCACTATTATGTCAACCGCAAATGGAAGGAGAATCTTCTGTTTACGTTAGCATTTTATAAAAACTTGCAAAATGTTTTGTATCTAAAAATTGTAATTTCTTTCACATGTATTTAAACTTCTTTGGTGCTATTATTACACCGATGATCAAAATCTTGCTTTGATCAAATTAAAGGTACGATTGCTGCTTCCTGTGGGTGGATGTCTCGGTCTCGGTTCTGTACAACTACCTCTCAAAACGTGTCGACCAGATGATGGAGTCAGGGATGTTCGAGGAGCTCGCCGGTTTCTACAACCCTAGAGATTCCCGAACCGGGATTCACAAGGCCATAGGAGTACCGGAGTTTGACCGGTACTTCGGAGTCTACCCGCCGGAGAACAACGACAATGTGTGCGAGTGGGACCCAGCGAGAAAGGCGGCGTACGAGGAAGCAGTGCAGGAGATCAAAGAGAACACGTGGCTGCTTGCGAAGAAGCAGATAGAGAGGATCATGAAGCTGAGAAGCAGAGGTTGGGAGATTCATAGGTTGGACGCTACTGCGTCGTTGAAGGCATCGTCAAGAGAGGTCTGGGAGAAGAACGTTTTGGAGGAAAGCGTCAAGATTGTGAAACGCTTCTTGCTCAAAGACTAGGGTTTCTCTTTCAAATTTTCCCACCATTTTACAGTTTAAAATCCAAGAAGAGAGGGGATTTTTTTTTTTTAATCAATAAAGCAATATGAATACTCCAAGCTGCATTTTGAGTGTCTTCATCAGAAAGCTATATGTTAAACTCATTTTTTCGTTGATCTATTTATCATTGCAAACTTTTGATAGTACTAGAGTTTAGTATATGCATAGTACTCTTTCCGGTCACGAGAGGAAGTTTGGGCTTGCGACCTCAAAAAACCTTTTATCTATTTTAGCAGCCGTTGGTATTGCAAAAAAATGTCTTCACCAAGGTTGATAATAATGGGGCTAAACGGTCTGAGTTATGGGGTTGAGTTGAGAGTTTAATCTCTGCTTATCGTATCCTAGATTTTGCTTATATGTATGTATATTTTTCATTTAAAAAAAATTAACAATGAGTAGAGAGAGTAGTAGTGGCCCAAATATTTTATTTCATTTGGTTTTGAATTCTCAAAACTGGCTCTGGTCACAAAGCACATGCCCACTTGATTCAACTCCTGATCTTCTTCTTTTTTTTAATATTATATTTATCTTCTCCAAAAGGACATCGGAATAGTATACATCCACCGGTTAACCGGGACAAAAGCACGGCAAAGAAAACGAAGATAAGAACCGAGAAAATTGATGAAACCTAGGAAAAGATCTACGATGGGAAAGGACTCAAAACCAGCCGCAGGCCAAGCCACTCCGCCGGATAAAAGAGAAGAGGCGACCTTGACGAAACCGAACCTAACAAACGGATAAAATTGATGAAACCTAACTAACTCCTGATCTACTGATAAAACGGGAAACACAGTTATTAATATATCCTTCTTTTAACGTCCGTATAGATATCCTTTAGTGTAAATAAGTTTATGTATAACAAATTGGAATTTTGATTTATAAGAAAAAGAAAATGATTTCCCGGTCTAATTGATATATATACGATATTCCGAGTAATCACATTTCATTAAAAACCGAGAAAGTTAAGATACATAAGGGGGTGATCAGAGATCTCAAAACACCCTTCGCTAGAGCATCTGTTAAGTGATTAGAGGAGACCATGCATATCACCTTAAAATAAAAATAAAATTAAGCACAAAATAAATAAATTAAAACGTTGCTTTTCCATTTGCTCACACACAGATTTAATCACAAGTACCAAATACATAGCAAGATTGGCCTTGGTTTTTAACTCGGTTATACTCCCTCCGTTCCGTATTGTTTGTTGTTTTAACATAATTCACGCATATTAAGAAACTCACTTAATTACAAAAAAGTGACTACAAGCATCTTTTAAATAAAACTAACTAGTTAGAATATGAAAAGACTCTCATGCAAATTTTTGGAAAGAGAATCGTTGGAAAACGTTTTTATCCAGATTTCAATACTACTTTGTTAACTTTACATAAAAAGTGTCAAAAACAACAAATAAATTAAAACAAAAATGAATCTCTAAAACAACAAATATAAAGGAACAGAGGGAGTATAACTTATATCATTATATGATACTGTAAGTGGGCAACAAAAACAATCAGGTTCATTGAATTATAGATTCAGATGAGCCTGAATTGTGAATTTATGATCACAGCAAAAAAAGATGAGTTGCTGAGTATCTTCAGTGGTCCTTTGTCTATGTAACTGTAACCAAAACAACAACAATGATTCTTAACAAGAACGAGAAACAGCGCAACAAATAATAAAAAAAACAATTGTTTAAAAGAAAAGGCAAGAGCATAAAGGAGGAGGAAGCATAAGATGAATGTAAAAATTTTGGGATTTGAGACAGTTACACAGATCCCGACCCCAACTGAAAAAAAGGCTCACCAACTAACAGTCCACTGTCAAAAATTCCCTTTACATTGTTTGACTTTTTCTTTTCATCTGCCAGAAAACTCCAACTCCTCGATTGACTTTGTATTTTATGGCAATCAAGTGGTCATATAACAGAGCTCTGAAGAATCAATATTCTTTCATCAAAAAATAAAAAAAAATCAATATTCATATACTGATATTAATTATAGTTGAGTAAATGTTGGAGAAAAACCAAATACAAAAACCTAGCGAAATATAGAGAGGAAGTGATTAAATTTGTAAGTGACTGATTGTCTACTGATATAGTAACTCGGTGATTCTTTTTACTACTACGACTACGATTTATTCAAAATTGGGCCCGGTTCATTGGAAGAATAAGAATTAGGAATACTATATATCATCAATACATATGTGATTAAATTTGTACACTATTCTGGCCAATTTGTATCTTTGCTCTTTAATACGAGACCTAAGTTTAATGGTTTACAATTGGTTTCAACTGTACGGACAAATTATAGTTGGAATTCTAATATGGTTCTTAACCTCTATGGGCTATATATGGCGATATCTTATCATGGTTTAAAGTTAAAAACATGTACATGATTTCATAGAACATGTCATTAAATAGATATGTATAGGACAAAATATGTTGTTGGTGTGTATTTCAGTGGAAGAAACTTACACATGCAAACTTTTAAAAAATCTAAGCTTTGAAGTACTGAAAATGCAACAAAACAAAAACAAGAGTTCAGATGATCAGTTAGTCAAATATGTTAAATAAATGCCACGAATATAAAAATGTTCCGACAACATATTATCTTATTATAATGTCTTTAATTTGTAAAAAAATTGATAGTCGATGTATATTTTGTTATAGGTATCTTTTATTGGGAATATTGTATGGAGTTTTCTAAAGTTTGCCTAATTGCATGTGATATTTGACAATTTAAACAAAAATTCGTTCGAGATATATATATTTTTCAATTCTGCGTGTATTCTGTTTTCTAAATTTATATGAACTGGTTAATTAACATCAAAAGATTTCAACCCTAGTCCATGCATGGTTGTTAACAATAACATATATTATCCAGGGGCGGAGGCAGGTAACAACATACGGGGTCACGTGCCCCATCTATTTTAGTTGTTTTTATATATAATTAGCATAAGCTTCTTTAAATATTTTCAATCAAGTATTTTTGTAATGTAAGTGTGCCCCCGATTCAATTTACGTCTAGATCCGCCACTGATATTATCCATCCAACAAAATTTATATAAACCATGATAAAACGCGTATAATGGAAGGAATCAAGCTAATTTGATTATTTCTATCCACACCTCAACCACTCATATATACCCTCAATAAGTCACATCATTAATTAATGGTGTAATTGTAAACCACTAATGGAAGTTATAAATTCTGTACTCAGAGAGAGTGACCAAAAAATGTAAATCCGTCTTCCTAGACAATAAATATTAATAGATGGAATTTTAATTAACCATTTTTCAAATCGGGGGAAAAAATGATTATTGTTACGTTTCCACCACGTCATAACTAAAAAAAAATGATTGCGTTTTTAATTGCTTTGAAAGAAAGCCAAAAACGGCAAAACAAAAAGAAAGCGCGTTTGGAATCCCAACGGCGTTTGTGTAAAGGAAGCGAAACTCCGTGACGGCGCCGTTACAATTGTCACTCTCGAAACGGGAAGAAGACTATATAACCATAAGCTCCGTCCGCTCGCCAAGGAATCGAATCTCATCCGTTGAAATAATCAACGGCTCATGTTTCCTTCATCCCTCCTTTCTCTCTCTCTCCTTCTCCCCCACCAAAATCTCCCCTGCTTCTATTAAGAAGCGAACCGAACCATAAATAGAAAGAAGCAGAGAGCACAAAAAGCAAGAGAGAGAAAGAGAGATGAGCGAGAGAAATCCTAATTGCAAGCGAGATGCGAGAGAGTTCGAAGATTCAAGCACAAGCGTCTCACCTCTCAAGAAGAAGAAGCTCGATGGTTCTTCAACGGACTCTCGTGACGTCATCCTCGCTGTTCCTTCTTCTTCTGTGGCTTCATCGGCGGATTCAGCTCCAGGAGGATGCTCTGTTACCTCCGCCGGAGAAGACGATGGCCAGAGCTCTAACACCTGCTCCGGCTGTTTTAGCAGTGAGTCGAACGAAATCGCGAGGAACAGTCCGTCTTTTGGCGTAGATCTGGAGGTGAGATTTTTGAAATCAAAGAAGCTTTGTCTCTACTTGAAATCCCCTTTTTCTTAATTTTTTTTTATTTTTTTCGATTTTGGAGGAAAGTTATCGAGAAACAATCTTTCTTCAATGACTCGGTTTTTCTCAGTTTTCTTTATGTGGTAGAGAGATTTAATCGATTTCCTTTCCGTTTCCGTGTTCAGACTCATCAAAACTCGGAAACCGAAGAAGCTTCAACATTCACCACCAGCAATTTCAGGTTAATAATCTCTCTTTTAATTTTGCCCAAATTAGACAGTTTTGCCCAAACGTTTAATCGTCTTTTTTTTCTTCTGCTTCTTCTCGCATTCTGATCTCTGCGTTTTTCCTCTGTTTCTGTTTGTTTTTTTTTCTGGGCGCATTTCTAGCAGAAAAGAGGGAAATCCAGTGAGCGAGGCTTTGGGAGAAACGACTACAACAGAGATGGAATCAATATCGACGACGGAGAGAGATGACCGGAGAAAACCACGGGAGGTGGGAAAGAGTCCGACGCCGGCGGAGATTGAGGGATTCCTCTCGGAGCTAGAGAACGACGACGAGAAGAAGCGATTCATAGAAAAGTGAGTTTGATTTCATCTTCAATTTATGATTCCTTTGATTTTCGTCGTCTCACGTGTGTGTGTGTGTGTGTATGTGTGTGGGCGCACTTTGGTTTTGGTAAATTTCTTAAAGTCCGTACCATAGGGAAGGAAGAATGTCTGCGCAGGATAAGAGATGATCCGACGCGTAGTTTAGCAAAATATCAAGAGAGAATCAGAATCCTAACGAACACTTTTTTTTGTTGACACAGGTACAACTTCGATATCGTCAATGACAAACCGCTTGAAGGTCGGTACAAGTGGGATCGACTTAAGCCATGAAAGGAAATAGCATATGGAACTGGAAGAAGAAGAAGGAAAAGAAAAATAGATTTTTTTTTTTTTCTTTTTACATTTCCACTTGTACAGCTCTCTTTTCTTTTCCTTTTCCCTAATCAATCTTAACCAATGGTACAAACAAAAAAAAAATACAAATCGAAATTTCGAATCTTTGATTAGTAGTTACGATGGGGTTTTTTGATTTCGTGGGTTACTCATGTTTCTGTTTTAAATCAAGCGAGTAAATTGGTTTAGGCAAATTCATGACAGACTCAGGTTTTAATTGCATGAATATAGAAAAGGTGGTTCTTGTTTGGATTTTAAACATTGGATGCTGCTTATTACAATTGTTTATCTCAACATTTTTGTTTGTCTCTTGTCCTTCTTATTCTTACATTTTCCCAAAAAACATTATTTAAATGTTCATAGTTTCAGGTATTATATATAGTACCCAAATTACGAAAATATCTGAAACCAAAATTTTAATTTTTAAATAAGAAAATGGGAGAAAAGAGGAAATGCACCATGACATGACGGTACAGTTGGTATGTACTTCTCTTAAAAACTTCAATATATTTCTCGTTAATATTCTTTTTTTATTTCGGAATATTCCTCTCTATTTTTTTTTGCGAAAAATATTCCTCCCTGTTTTTGTTTTTTTGGATCAGTTCCTCGCCTCTTAGCTGTGGGTCCGCCACTAAGAAATCATTTTGGCTTTCATTAGATAAGACCAAAAAAAAACACAGCCAAAGTGGCTTATATAATACTACTAGTTTTCCAAAATGAAGTTTTACCATAATCAATTCTCAAATAAATAGTATTTAACGTCGGTTTAGTTTGTTGGTATTGTAAAGAAGAAATAAAAAAAAATTTCAAAAAAAAAAAGAAGAAATAAAATACAAAAAGCGGGAAGCAAATCGGAAGGAGTAGGAAATGTAAATCTCAGTCTCATCATTGCATGATTCGGTTGGGATGCTTTTTCACCATTTTCTTTCTTACTTGCATAGCAGACAAAGGCGCGTGGCTGCACGTGCCTCTGTCCCCAACAGTTTATTTATTTAATTATGATTTACAAGCTCGAGTTCCCAACTTGGACGAGAAACAAATCATGTTTAAAAAAAAAAAAGGGAAAAAAAAAACGAATCTTTAAAGGTTAACAAATCAAGATAATAATATCCTCCAGAGAATCAGTCCAGATGGACGTGAAACTGTATCACAAAATGTGATCATGCAAATGCAACTGCCTTTTTCTACGTCCACCTGTCTCCTTTGTGACGAACCCAGCTCATCGGCATCGCATACTCTCATTTTCTGATTTCATTTAAAATAAGTGAAACACCACACGTGTATACTTAATTAAAATACATCATCATGGGTGTTGTTTACTTTTGTAGATAAATAAAGTTGGCATATATATGTTGGGATTTACACGAAGCATCATGAACATAACTATACATTTTGTGGGGCATTTGTGTATAATATATTTAAAACATTTTGTGTGTGTGTGTGTGTATGTGGGTAAAAATAGGTGGAGTCTTGTGGGCGTGAAGTGAAGAGGAAGAATGGGTTAATTAAAGAGAATTTGAGTCTTGGGATTTTGAAAACAGATGTCTTTTTTTTTTCCAACTGATGGGATAAATATATACCAAAGCTTGAAGAGTTCTTACAAAGTATCGAAACATACGAGTTAGGAAAAAATACAAAGCAGATTCCTAACATGAAAGATTAGCCCAAAACTGAAACAGAGAAAAACAACTTTAAAGCAGAGGATTAAATTCTCTCACTTTCAAAAAAGTCTTTTAACCAAGAGGGTTCTTCAAAAGCAACATAAGATTGCACCCTCAAATCCTTTACCACACTTTGAGGTATGAGATGAGCTCCTCTGTTGAAAGCTCTTCTTTCGTGGACTAATTTCCAATCCCAAAAATGAAACAGATGTCGTTTGTTGAACATTGTATCTTCACCTGATTTTAATTATACCTCATCAAAAAGTAATAACAAAATATATACACATGTACTTGTGATAAGCTTCTCCTACCTCTCCACGCATACTTGTGATACTTTTTTTTCTTTCTTTTTCAACTTTTACTTGTGATACTTTAACTCTACCATTTGTCATTTAAAAAAAAAAAACTTACCATTAATTTCTCGAAAAAAGGAATTAATAACTGTATCAGTAAAAAGGAGGTGGATTGTATCATTTATTATATATTTTTGCATTACTTATAGTTGATGCAAATAAATCTTACATCACTTAGAAAAGTGACTCTGTTTGTGGTGATGCAAATAATTAACATCAGTTAGTTATCAACCGATGCAAATATAATTGATTTCAATATGTGTCAATTACAAAAAACTGATGTTATCTTTTACATCAATTTTAAAAATGATGTTAGTATTTGTGACGATTATAATAATTGATGTTAAAATTAAAGTCAATTTTAATAAGTGATTTTAATAGTTGTATCATTTATAATAACTGACTTAATATTTGTATCATTTAAAATATATGATTTAAAATATTACTATCACTTGAATATAATTGATGTTAAATTTATGCGATATATCATAATTGATTGTAATAATTATGTTATTTATTTTTATATAATTAATCTTATTGGTTAAAACCAAAAAGAAAATTAATCTTATTGGTTAAAACCAAATAAAAAAATAATTTTATTCACCAATAAATATGAATATTAGATATTTAAGTTTCAGTATATATAGAGATGGTTTCTCTTTAACTTCTTCATCTATTAGCAATGTGGGATAAAGTAAAAAATGTTAGTTACATCACTTTTAACTGATATAAATTTTATATCATTTTTCTAAATGATGTTAACCAAAATCATTAGTACATCAATTATTTAGCTGATGTAAATTTATAATTTTGTATCGATTTTGTTATAATGATGCTAAAGAACGAAACAGTTACATCATTTTTAATAATTGAAGCTAATTCACATAATTATGTATATATTATTAGTGTAATTTTTATTAGAATCAGTTTTTATTGATGCTAATTTTGCATCATTGTTAGAAGTGATGTTAACAAAATTAATAAATACATCGATCACCTAATTGATGTAACATTATATTTTAATATCAAATTTTTTAAAGTGATACAAACTAATAAAATTTGTATAACTTTTATTGAATTGATGTCAAACTAGTTAATTATAACATCATAATTGATGTTAAGCCATATATATTTGTTTCATTTAAAAATAACTAATTCAAAATCGTATCACTTAGTTTTGTGATACAATTTAAGTGATACAATCTACCCTTTTTTGTAGTGAATATTAATCATTTACATTGACGTATACTAGAAAGGATCAATTTTGCCAAAGCACCGTTAGGGAGGGACCCAACTTGAAACCAGCCTGGGACATAGCCAAGGACTTGTTTCTGAGATGTGAGAAGATGGCTGCAGAGATCCGAGCTGGAGCAAGAGACAAGATATAGGCCTGTGGAAGATGAGGCCACATTGAGTTTCCTTGTTACCATAGTCTAGACCTGAAGAGAGAAGAGCACAGTCCAAGAATAAATGATCCCTTGATATTCATTTTCATATCATTATCCCGCAGAGGAGACAGGTTATTTCCACATCAAAGTATAAGAAGCCATTCTAGTAAGCGTGGGATTCCAGTTTAACAATGAAGAGCCAAGCGTTTGCCGAATAGCGAAGTTGATTTAGAGATTTTTAGTTTCCTAATTTATTAGGTCTTAGTGTCTTACTAACACTTCATATTTCATTTTTATACTTTTTTTAAAAAAATATTTTATATTTCATTTTTATATAGAGTGACTTGCAGAATACCCCTTTTGACCAAGAAAATATGCTAAAATAGCGCTCTTAAAAAAATATTAGGTAAACAGACTTTTGTGACGATTTTGTCCTTATGATGAAATAGGCTAGTCTTTTCAATATGTTACTATCTACGAAGTGACTATTTACATATACGTTTATATTTTTTGTTATAGTAATATTTGTCAGATTTGTAACGATATAAACACAACTACCAGAAACATGTTAAAAACATGTTAATATTTATGAATATAAACATTTTTCTTACAATTTCTAATTTTTTTAAAGAACATTAAAATTTGTAACAGTTCATAATCTAAAACATAACCTAAATACTTAAACCCTCAAAACTAAACCCTAAACCCTAAACCATAAAATTTAAACCCTAAACCCTACCTAAGAATTAGTGAACTCAAACTGATTAGTGTAAAAACTTTGTCTATAAACCCTAAATCTAAACCCTAAAACATAAAATCTAAACCCTAAACCCCCTAAGGACTTGTGAATCCAAACTGATTAGTGTAATTTTTTGTAACATGTCATAATCTAAACCCTAAACCCCTCCCTAAGAATTTATGAACCCAAACTGATGTTAAAACTTTGTAACCTAATTTTTTAAAAACTTTTAGAAAGCTTCCCAAAGTTTTGGAAACTTTTATATGTTGATGTAAATAATCAAGTGTTGGCCCTGTGAAAATACAGTTCATCTTGTTTAATTGCTGATTTTTTAATATTATATAATTTCGTGTAGATTTGGCGTTAAATCTTAATGTTTAGCAAAGCAATCAATCGCACAAAGTCAGTGTTAGATCTTAGTGTTTATCAAATTAATCATTCACACAAAGCATAATACTAATTTGGTCGAATGAATTTAATAAACTACCATAAAACTTAGAAAAATCTGTGTTAGATGTGTTGATAATAGTCAAAATTAGCTTTGATAAGAAGTTCAAAGCAAAACAGAAGATAATAAAATGAGAAAGAGAGAGAAAGAAAAAAGAATGAGAAATGTGTCAGAAATAAAATTTCACCCTAATGTCATTATCATTATTTGGAAGGATTAAAGAGTCTTAACACAGATACACAGCATTAGTAGGACTTTATTTTAACATATTTGAGGGTGATTGGGCATTAGATTCCCAATGGTCTCTTTTATATATCCAGCTTCAACGATGTACGTAGTCTTAGGATACTTTATTACTTTATCATGCCATCGATCGGAGCTTGAACTCCCGCAAATAATTTTTTAGTGTTTTAGTTTTCTAATTTTTGTTATTTTCCAAATTTATTAGGTATATGATCATTCTTATTTTATTGGCTTTCATATATGCTTCAAGATTTCTACTTTTTTCTTGATAGGCGTGTGTGCTGTATTTTATCTACGCCATGAGTTACTATTGTAAATATAATCTTCAGACTTCCCTTATTAATTTGCTACATTTTCTCAAAGAGTTTGATAACTTATTGTAAAGCTGATTGACTGTTTGCAGTTGTAATTGTTGTATAAATTATGTATTGGTTCTGGTTGTTTGTTCTCTCTCACTTAATTATAAGTGGTATGTTTTAAACGCATTAGAATTTAGCATTCTGTTTAAAATATGAGGTTTTTTTTTAATATGAGTATTTTTTGTTTGTTAAAAGAATATAGAACAAACCATTATTGATAGTTGTCTATCTCCTTTAGCCAGCACCAGGACAAACCATTACATGATTATTTTTTGTTTGTTAAAAGAAAGAATTTAGAACAAACCATTATATGATTATTTTTTTGAATATAGAACAAACCATTATATATTATATTATTATATAGAACATAGAATATAGAAGAATATAGAACAAAACCATTATATTAATATATGAATATATAGAACATACCATTATATTCTATATATGATTATACCATTATACCATTATATGATTATATAGAACAAACCATTATATGATTATATATGATTAATATATATATGATTATATAGAACAAACCATTATATGATTATTATTTTTTGTTAAAAACCATTATATGATTATTTTTTGTTTGTTAAAATAATATAGAACAAACCATTATTGATAGTTGTCTATCTCCTTTAGCCACCATGTAGTTATAGGATCATTTGAGTCTTTTAAATCATGTCATTTTTATCTTGAAATCAGAAAATAACATAGAAATATAGACCGATATGGTTCATAATTTATTAGTTAATTTTGACAATGTTCGAAAAGGATTTGAAGTTTCCTTGCAAAGATGGAAAATACAAAAAAAAAAAACTTTAAGAATGAGATCAACCGATGGATTCGACATAGTATTTTATTTAAGAACAAGAATAAGAATAGGACCCGCATATATGCGGATTTTTAATAAAATATTTTAAACCCGTAAAACTAAATTATAAACAAAATCGAATAATCTGTAAGGAATTTTTTTTTTTACTTTTATTAATATTTCCACATATATATGTTTTAATACTCTTATATAAATTATATTTATTTCTAATGCTATATATCTTTATTTATTTATTCTAAAATTTACTTTATTAATATTTACTTATATATATATATTTATTCTAAACTTTTGACGAATTAATTATCCTACTTTTATTATAATTAGTTTTATCATAATTAAAATCTAGATTAGGATCCGCGTATTATAATAATAAAATTTAAAACCCGTCAAAATATTTTTTTAAGAAAATAGACAGCAAAATCTGATCATTACTAAAAAAAATATATGAAAAACAAAAAATCTAAACCTAAAAATTATTTATTTATTTTAATTCTCATTTATTTTCAATTAAAATATTCAAAACATGGGGGGGGATTGGATTAAGAATTTTAAAAGATTTAATGGTTCTTTAAAAATCCCCCGTTATTGAACTAATGATTTTTAAATGTCTTACCAAATCCTATGTTATTCAATCAAGAATTTATAAAAAGTAAATCAAATCCCCTGTTATTGGAAATATTTTAAGTAGTAGATTTTAGAAGATTCTGGGTGATTTCAAGTGGTTTTGGTGGGGTTTGTTAGTTAAAAATATAAAAAAACAAATCTCATATTTGTATGTAGGATTTCATAGACTTTAGTAACAAATCATAAGAAATTTCGTAATTGACCCAAAATCATCTAAAATCTCATTAAAACTCAAATCATTCCAAATTCTCCCAAATTTCAGTTTCAATACACCCCCCAGAATAAAGTTCAAAAAAAAAAAAAAATACACCCCCCAGAATGTGTTGCGGATCCTAAGCAACATTAACCATACTTGTCATATAATTCACACACTTTATCAATTATCGTTTTCTGTTACGCTATGTTAAAAACTTGGGTATTTAATTTGAGTCCTTCGAATATGTTAACGTTCTTTCCATTAACTCTCTTCAAGTAAATAAAATCTCTCTTTCTCTTCACATTCATCTCCCTTATATGATCTCTCTGCTCTCTAGAGAAGTTATGCTTTTTAAGACTTGCATCAAAAGTTTCTCTACATGATTCTTGCTATCATCCTCCTCATTGAGTTCATCATTGTCTAATGTCATATCTTTAACAACTCGAATTTCCATTTTTAATTAAAATATATCATAGTTAATCTAATTTTTTTTTATATTTCTTTTCTTAAATTGAAATAATTTTTTTAAAATTCTTTTTCTTAAATTGTAATATATCCAGTTGCTTTTATTTTACTATTGTAATCTAAATCGATAAATTTGACGTTTTTATTTATATAAACCGTAGCTAAACAACCGAATAACCAAAATGGTTAAATCTTTTCTAACAATTAAAAACAGAAAAAAAATTAAATGAATAACTTAAAAGAAACTTATTATTTACCTTTTAGATTTTTTGATAAAAGAAACTTATTATTTACCTTTTTGATTTTCCTTTTAGTATTAGTAATCGATCATACAATTTCTTTATTTTAAATGAAAAACATTAAAGAAACTTATTTTCCCTTTTCTTAATTTTCTTATTTACCTTTTTTGATTTTTTTTTTGTATTAGTAATTGAAATTGAAAAATATACTTAATTTTCCTTTTTATTTTAAAAACTATATTTTAGATTTATGTAAACATTATGTTAAAATCTAATTGGTTTAATTTTTTTAATACGTGTCAAAATCTAATCGATTAACTTGACACATGTCACAATCATGTTAAAAACTAACTTTGATGCATCATACTTTATATAATAAGAAGATTCGTAAAATCTTTTTCTTTTTGTAAATTTTTTTGAGAGTGGAGCTCCTTCTCTTTGTTGTTTGGGCTGTGGGCTTTGTTGTGTTTCTTCTTTAAGGCCCAATACTCTGTTTGATCCGTCGAATTTAGGATTCATAATTATAATCGAATTGGGTTTTGGTACATTATTATACAGTACTATAAATAAATAAAGTTTTCGAGAGAGACATTGATCTTATCAACAAAAGTTTTTTTTTTTTTGAAAGATGAACGAAACTGTTTACGATATTCACAAACTCATCGCCGTCGCAATAATGATTGTGCTATGTTGTGGTTTGAACGTTTGTCTAGCTTGTCTGAACAAGGAAGCCGCCGACATCAAACCTACAGTTCTCCGATCAATCCCAGTCGTAGCTTTTAAGTCTCGTGACCTCAAAGACGGCGTCAAATGCGTCGTTTGTCTCAGTGATCTCGCCGACGGAGACAAAGCCAGGGTTTTGCCAAGCTGTAATCACTGGTTTCACGCCGATTGCATCGACACGTGGCTTCAATCGCACTCCACTTGTCCTATCTGCAGAAACAAAGTCGGAAGAATTTCAAGATCTCGATCTTCCTCTTGAGTACAAACACTGATTCCGGCGGTTGTGATAGGCATTCCGGCCGGCCGAACCTGAAATCGGAGAATCTGGGCCAGTTAAGGCCTCTGATTTAAATCAGTTATGAGTCTATATATATATTGGGCCCATTTAAGAAAGTTCCTACAATTTTCGAAGGAAAATATTACACCCGGAGGCACTCTTAATAAGTTATACTCCGTTTCTTAAAGAAAGACTTTTTAGAAAAAAAAATTGTTTCAAATAGATAGTAATTTTAGGTTTTCTATGCACTTTTTATGAGTTAATAATGATAAATTGTAAATTTCAATAAAAGTAATTGAATTTATTGAATTACTATTGGTTTAAATTTATAGGAAATTGTTAATCACAGAAAATAATACATTTATTATCAAGTTTTAATGTGTTTTCTTAATATGTGTAAAAATTCTAAAAAGACTTTCTTTAAGAAACAGAGGGAGTATTACATTGTAGGCACTTTTTGAAAGTCACACACTTTGCCCATGTGATTAGTCTTTCCTACCCTTAGAGTTATCTACCATCCAATTAACCTTTTCTATGTAAAAAACCCAATTACCGTAACCTTCCTGTAAAAGCCGAAGGCGACCGACGATCTAACTTCCGACGAACACACACACGGTCTCCGTCGAATAGCGATTCCGGAGCTCTTTTCAGTGAACTCTGCAATAATTGGCCCGATTCCATCGATTGTGGCCGCCGACGAACACCAGAGGTTTTATTTTCCGTCGAACAACGATCGTTTCCTCAGCCTTGCGAAAACCTTTGATTTTAGCTAACTTTTGATTTTTGTAGCTTTATCTCTTCGTTTTTCAGCTCACTTTTTTTTCCCCTTTCTATTCTTCTTTTTCTTCTTTGAATATCTGATATCAGATTCAGATCGAAACTCGACTTTCTCAGCCTCTGTTATTTTATTTTTGCTTACTTCGTGTTGCTTAACCCATATTTCCAGTGATCGTCTTTTTTTTTTTTGGTCCCACGATGAGTAATAACGGGAAATCCGTTAAATTAAGGCTCGAATTACGTTTTCTCATTTTATTTCTGTTGATTTTGACCTTCGATTCGTGCTATTGGTTGAAATATAAAGGTATATCGGTTTTCGTTTCTATTTTTTTGGTATGTTCGGCTGCCAAGAAGAAGAAGAAGGCTCTTAATCTGATTTCTAATATGCGTCAAGATGATTACCAATCCGATTTTGTTAACTACAGTTTGGTTATTCAGCTCTTTTATACGTAGCAACAAGATTGATTCAGCTCTTTTACAGAGATTGTATAGAGAAATTGAACGTCACAAGCTAGAGCTTGATGTGCAGCTAGTCCATGCGCGTGCATCCATGGGGCGTTTGTTTATCAGAGGAATTGTGAGGAAGAAGAACAGTTGTTCGATTTCGTTAAGCAAAAAGGAACTGTCTTTTTTCCTGCTTCGAGATCTGATTCAATCAAACGAAGGATCCGCTTCAACCCAATCTCCACAAAAAGTTCCTGAATCAGTCTTGAGTTTTTTCCGATTTGAGATCGAAACCTTTTGCCGAAGAAAGAAGATGAGCGATGTATCTGAAGGGTACGAACGCCAGTACTGCGAGCTTGGATTGGATACATAGTTTTGCGAGTCTAATGACGAAGAGCGTTAGGAAAAACGACAATGCGGCGGAGGAGGTAGCGGTGGACAGGTTGCCGTGAGCAAATTGATGTGGACGCCGTGAACTAATTGCTGTGGACATGTTGTCGTGGATAGGGTGCCAATAATGTAATATAGACATAAAAAAACTTAGATAATTGCTTCTATTACCGCAAATTTGGAATTGACGGTGCCTATAATGTAATATAGACGTGACATAAACTTGGATAATTGCTTATATTGCCGCAATTTTGTAATTGACGTTTAAAACTTTTTGTTTAAAAAGATCGTATCCACTATGATATGTGAGGTCAACGTGGACAGGTTACCGTGGACAAGTTGCTTATAATGTAAAGTTCTCGTGGACAGGTTGACGTGGACAGATTGATGTGATAAACTCATCGCCACAACTAATTGTGCTTAAAATTTTGTCGATCGTGTAATTAAACCTTTTCATCCATAATGAATCGTTCATAAGATTTGTTTATTGTGGATTTATATGCTCATTCATTCATTCCAAAAATCAGTTTTTATTCCACCGACCAAACAAAGTCTTACATTGTTGACCACACAATGTTGTCCACACAATATTGACCATGCAATGTCCCGTGAAATGTTGATCATACAATGTTGACCATTTGTACATTGCTGGCATCGTTTGCTCATCGTCTTCTCCGTCACATACGCAATACATCTCTGGTTCTGGATCGGAACTCTCAGATCTAGAATAGAGTCATTTCCTTCATAATCAATCATCCTCAACCCCTTACAACCGGCTTATATCTGGTTACCAAGACGAGGCTTGTGAACTGATTTTTTGGAACAATTTTGGTAGAACTTTGCTTACTTGTAACAAGATTTAGGCTATGAACCCAAAACAGAAACATATCTTTGCTTACTTGAAAGTTCAATTTGTTTTTTTTTAATGACTAATGTACACACGCTTTATTTACCAAATGTTCTTATAAGTAAATACCCAAATCCTATGTTTTCGGATGTGAAACTATAAGGAACTAACATATGACAATAATGATATACACAATGCCAAACTGGATGCTCTCGAGGCCTCAGATTGATGCAATTGCTGAAGCACTACATGCTCTAGTTATCAACATTAGAACATTTTCATAGCTCCTTGTCCATCATAACATATCCACAAACTCGTGTCCACTCAAAACTGTCCAACACATCCACAAACTCGTGTCCATCCAAAACTGTCCAACACAACATATCCACAAACTAGTGAGTGAGTTTCAGATGTCGAAGTTTCTCTTCTCAATATGTTTGTTTCTATTCATGTATCCACTGTCTCTTATCCACATGAACATGTCTACATGTTCGTGACCACGTGGATAACCTCCAATCTAGATAATGAAAGTAACACTCTTTTAGAAGATGCGTTCACTTAGAATTCGAGCTTGGTTCTGCACCAATGCATGCGCTTGGCATTGTACATGAAAAAACATACACGAAATCATTAGAACACAAAGCATATCAGGTTTTAAAACTCACTCACTATATCTGCTCTAAATCGACCCACTAAGACAATTACATATTTTCTAATTGATAGATTGGGAAGGGAAAATAAAAAAAAATTCTGTCGATAAGATGCTTTTACATTGCACCACCGAATTGGTAAGTGTACTAATTGAATCATATTTTCGATGTTTTTTGTTCACTTTTTATTTGTCCACGGTTCTTTGTCCACAGCTCTGTTGTCCACGGCTCTTTGTCCATGGCTCTTTGTCCACGTTTGTCCACGACTCTCCTTGTCCATGCCATGTTGACCATTGTCCAACTTACCACACATCCACCGTTGTTTGTCCATTCGTAAGTATATTGTTAGAATCATTTACTTATCGTCTTCTTCACCATATACATCTCCAATGTTGGATTGAAACATCTGGAACATCTCCATACACCTCAGATATGGAACATAATGAAACCTAAGATCTGGAAAGTTGTTCGTTTTGAGAGATGAAGATGAAATCTGATTAAAAAAAAAATTGTACAACACCTAAGAGGCCATTGAATTTATATACTCCGTTGCGGTGGTACATATTCTGGGAACCACGATATTAAAGAATCCCCGACGACGCAGTGCATCCGCCAGGAAACAAAATTAATGGAGTTTATTACAGATCAATCGACCGTGAGATGAAATTGGAAGATCGGAGAAGGAAGAAAAGCAACAGATCCGGTCGATTTGTGACCGTAAAAGTCTCTGAATGTCAAAAGCTAATTGACGAGAACAATTATCAAAGGAATACAAAAAAATAACAATTTTTAACCAATCAGCAATATAATAGGGGACCCCACTTTTTAACCACTCTATACGCGGTTACTAATTAAACAAAAAACCACATGGGGCAAAAAAGGTTTTTCTCTAACATAAACAACAACTAAAGTGTGTTGGTTTCAAAAAGTGTGTTTTTAAGAAACCAAAGTGTTATAAGTGCTCTCCAACCAACGTAAATAACTCTTTTCAAAGAAGACAAAAGGATATATAAAAAGTAGGTTTTTTTATTTTTGTTTTTTTTTGTGTGTTTTCAGTTTCACTGTAAAGCAAGCAGATTCATAAAGTAGAGCAAAACACAGCTGACTCTTTCTTACAGTAAGAAAACGGTTAGTGTGAATTTTTACCCAATCCTCGTGAGTTTTGATTAAATCAGTTATTTTATATAAACCCTAGGAGAAATAAATGTTAAGTGCGGTGGAATCAGAGCCGTCGATCTCAGAACACACGGCTTCGGCAAGGAACTGGGCCCCACGTTTCGGCCACTTCCCAAAGACCCATTGATTCAGCCTTAAACCCCCAACTCTCTCTCTCCGCCTCCCTTTAAGACCAAATCTCTCTCTTCCCCTCTCTCTCTCTCTCTTCCTCTCTCCTCCATTACCAGAGCTCAACGAGCTCTCTCTCTCTCTCTCTCTCTACGCACTTCCTTGGCTTGGGAAGATAGAAGGGATATTGAAGTTTTGAATTCTAACCCCGGAGACTCTGTTTCCACTTCCGGAGATCATCAGATCGGATCGGATCGGGTTTTAATTTAAAACGATTGTTAAGATGCAGACGACCAACGGCTCAGATTCGGCGTTGGCAACTCCCGGAGCCACTCCTCCGATTCATCAAACGACTCCTCCGCCTCAGCATCAGCAGTGGCAGCAGCAGCAGCAACAACCGCAGCAGCAGCAACAGTGGATGGCGGCGGCGGCGGCCATGCAGTATCCGGCGGCGGCGATGATGATGATGCAGCAGCAACAGATGATGATGTATCCTCACCAATACGTTCCTTACAATCAAGGCCATTATCAGCAACATCCTCATCTCCAATACGCGTCTTATCAGCAGCAGCAGCACCAGCATAAGTCACATGACCGCGGATCTGGAGAAGATGTCAAGACTCTCTGGGTCGGTGATCTTCTTCATTGGATGGACGAGACTTATCTCCATACCTGCTTTTCTCACACCGGCGAGGTACATATCTCAAAGTTCCTTTTATTGGTCACTCTGTTCGGATTTTGCGTTCAAATTTGATGTCAATGAATGATTTTTCCTGAAACTGTTACGTGGAAGTTGTGGTGAAAAGTGATCTGTTTGTAGATCTTGGACATGTTCTTGAATTTCTTGCGTGTTTGATCCAATTTTCAAGCCAAAGACTTTTTTGCCAAGGTTCTGGCCTTTTTTCTTTTTTCTGTTGAAACTGCTTAATTGGATTAGATCCAATGATTACTGAATTTGCGTAGAAACAAATAGGGTAATGGAAGACAGCATTGACCTGAAAAGGACAGGACAAGTTCAGATTTTCGTTAGGCAAAAAGTACTGTAGTACATTGCCACGTTTAGATGAACTTTTCTGGTAAGGAGAAATAAAAATAAAAACATAAAAACACGTAAATAGATCATACATACTGTGCAGTTTTGTTTTTTATTTTTTATTTTTATTTCTCTGTCTGAGAGTTTTTTCTTGCGGATTATTGTTTTCTAATGCGCAGGTTTCTTCAGTGAAAGTTATTCGTAACAAGCTAACTTTGCAGTCAGAAGGGTATGGGTTTGTTGAGTTTCTTTCACGTGCTGCAGCTGAAGAAGTTCTTCAGACCTTCAGTGGCTCAGTGATGCCAAACTCGGAACAGCCCTTCCGTCTAAACTGGGCGTCTTTTAGTACTGGCGAGAAGAGAGCAGTAGAAAACGGTCCAGAGCTTTCGATATTCGTTGGGGATCTCTCTCCAGACGTGACTGACACTTTATTGCAAGACTTGTTTCTTGAGAGATATCCATCCGTCAAAAGCGCCAAAGTTGTGATCGATTCCAACACCGGCCGGTCCAAAGGTTACGGCTTTGTTAGGTTCGGCGATGAAAGCGAGAGGTCAAGGGCCTTGACTGAAATGAATGGAGCTTTCTGTTCCAACAGGCAGATGCGCGTAGGCATTGCAACCCCCAAAAGAGATGTCGCTAATCAGCAACAGCATTCTTCACAAGGTGACATATCTTCTTCACCTATAATATGATGAGGTTTCCTTTCTTGTTTGGTTTCTTTTCATACTTCTCTGTCTTGTTAGTGGTTAGTGATTGCAACTAGTTTTACTCTCTGATGCTTTCTATCAAGTTTACTATTCTTAAGCTAGTGGCGAGCCAGTTTTTATCCATAGGACTTTGAAGTTAACAATTTTGATAGCTCTTCTTGATGCACTCAACAAAGTTTTTGAACTACCAAGTCTTATGTTTTTCATCGGAATAGCTCTGATACTGGCTGGTGGACATGGAGCAAATGGTTCCATGGCTCATGGCTCGCAGTCTGATGGCGAATCAAACAACTCAACAGTGAGTTGTCTTAGCTTTTCCCCGGTTAGCATTATTCAAGCTATGTATTGTCTCGCTGCTCATTTTCTCTGACTCTGCTGCAGATATTCGTTGGCGGCCTTGACCCTGATGTTACTGATGAAGATCTCAGACAACCTTTTTGCCAGTTTGGCGAGGTTGTTTCAGTGAAGATCCCAGTAGGCAAAGGATGTGGATTTGTTCAATTTTCTGACAGGTACGGTCTTTTCCTAGAACTGTGGGCTTGTCAATCATATGACTGAGCCAACTTGTAGGTGCTTATTTAGTAGCAAAAATGTGTAATTTCATAGAGAGCTGCCTTTCGGTTTTTGACAGGAAGAGTGCTGATGATGCCATCCAGAGTTTGAACGGGACAGTCATAGGCAAGAACACTGTCAGACTCTCATGGGGACGAAGCCCCAACAAGCAGGTAAATTTTTTTACTTTGGAGTTGGTGCATTCTATCTGTAGACTAAATTAAAGTATTTTGATAGGGTCAATAGGGATTTTTCTAAGCCTTGTTGTGTTAATTAGAAACTAAAGTTAGTGGTTGACAATAAGGCAATATGCTGGTGGAATCTAGCAACTTCCCTCGTTTTCTCTTTTGACTACGCAAGTGGGAATAATGTATCACACATGAAACTCCATGCCCAACTTGTCAATTCCTTTGAACATGGTCAAATTTTCGTCATGATTTCTGTAGGGCTTAAAAAATGATTATTGCTTTACAACTTCGTCACATTCCTCTATTTACTTTTACCAAGTTCTTGTTTCATGTCGCATTGTTTGATAAAGCCGATAGATCTCTCTCTCTCTGTCTCATGTTTTGTTAATGTGTTGTTGCCTACTTGTGGCAGTGGAGAGGAGGAGACTCAGGGCAGCAGTGGAATGGAGGATACTCACGAGGACAAGGTTACAACAATGGAGGATATGCTAACCACCACGACTCCAACGCCTATCCTGCTGAGACTTGAAGAGACTCAAGTGACCTCCATGATCATGGTGGTTTAAGCCTCTGTGATTCACACATCAATCAATATGCTAAACTTGTAGTCCAAAGGAGAATTTTGTTAGATGGGTTTGATTTTTATAGACTTCTTGTTGTTTGGAGATTCAAAAATTTTGGTTGCTACTGGTTTGTCGTCTCAGACTAATATAATTGGTTGTGCTTGTTGGATCATTTCCGCTTAAAACCTTTACGTTTTTACAACAGCTCCATAAATAAAGCCCAAAACTTTACTTTTTAAATCAAAATTCTATTTTGAAAATCTTAACTATAAAGGCATCATTATTGCAGAAACTCATATAAGGTTTCTAAATATATTTTAATATTGAACAGTTTAAGAACTGATTTCAAAACTTCTTTTACCAAGAAGCGATTCTATAAAATAGGGTTTGACACATCATTATTTTTTTCCTTTTTTATTTTCCTTTTTACTTAAGAACTTTCTTAAAGCTGTGCAATAATGATGTCCCCTCCTCTCTCTCTCTCTCCTTACAAGTTTGTCTTCTTCTCCTCAGAGAAAGAAAGAAAGAGAGTGGAGATGGAAGAAGCTTTCATGGCGATGCTCTCGCATCTGCTACATCTCCAAAACTCCTTAGATCCTACAAGCACTATCTTCTCCTCTGCCTCCACTTCTTCACCGTCTCCCACCACACCTTCCTCCCTCCTCTCCTCTTCCTCCGCCGCGCCTCTACTCTTCTTCACTCTCGCTTCTCTCCTCTCCTTCCTCGCCGTCAACAGATCTTCCTCTTCGACCAACTCCGGCGACTCCTCATCCTCCGCCTCTCCTTCCCCTCCGCCGCCTCTTCCCGACGGCGATTACTCCGTCGCCGCCTTCCGTGCCCTAGCCAACGACCACATCTGGGCCCTCGATGCGCCTCTCCGCGATGCTCGTTGGCGCTCATTGTACGGACTCTCGTACCCTGTCTTCACCACCGTCGTCGAGAAGCTCCAGCCCTTCATCACCGCCTCCAATCTCTCCCTCCCCGCCGATTACGCCGTCGCCATGGTTCTATCCCGTCTCGCCCATGGCTGCTCCGCCAAAACCCTAGCCTCTCGCTACTCCCTCGATCCATACCTCATCTCGAAGATCACAAACATGGTCACTCGACTCTTGGCAACTAAGCTCTACCCGGAATTCATCAAGATCCCCGTCGGAAAACGCCGATTGATCGAGACGACTCAGGGATTCGAAGAGCTCACCTCTCTCCCCAACATTTGCGGCGCAATCGACAGCACTCCCGTGAAGCTCAGGCGCCGTACGAAGCTGAACCCTAGAAACATTTACAGTAGCAAGTACGGATACGACGCCGTTCTGCTTCAGGTCGTCGCTGATCACAAGAAGATTTTCTGGGACGTCTGCGTGAAAGCTCCCGGGGGAGAAGACGACTCCTCCCATTTCCGAGACAGTCTTCTCTACAAGCGGCTTACTTCAGGGGACATTGTTTGGGAGAAAGTGATCAATGTTAGAGGCCACCATGTGAGACCATACATTGTAGGAGACTGGTGTTACCCTCTTCTCTCCTTTCTGATGACACCATTTTCCCCAAATGGCTCTGGTTCGCCGCCGGAGAATCTATTCGACGGAATGCTGATGAAAGGGAGGTCAGTGGTGGTGGAAGCTATTGGATTGCTCAAGGCTCGATGGAAGATCCTTCAGAGTTTGAACGTTGGAGTAAACCACGCTCCTCAGACTATTGTGGCTTGTTGTGTGTTGCATAATCTGTGTCAGATCGCTAGAGAACCCGAGCCGGAGATTTGGAAGGATCCAGATGAAACTGGATCACCTGCAAGGGTGTTGGAGAGTGAGAGGCAGTTCTACTATTACGGGCAGAGCTTAAGGCAAGCATTGGCAGATGATTTGCATCAGAGGCTCTCTACGAGGTAGAGACTTGTGGTGCTTGTTGTTCCCGACTCGAGTCCTCTACAATGGCTATTTGTAAGAAGCAGGTGTTTTCAAGTGTTTAGTTGGCATTTTAGATTCGAAGAAAGTGTTGGGTTTTAGCTTCAAGTTTGAGGATTCAGATAGCTGACTCTGTTGCTGTGCCATGCCATCCCAAGACTTCTGTGACTTAGGATTATAAGTTTAGCGTTTGTTCTGTAACACACTAAGAATGGAATGTCACGACTTTTATTGGAATTGAATCTGAAATTGTGAAACTTTTTCCTGCGAGTACGGTCAAATGAAAAGAGAAAGGGATGTTCTGAAATCTGTCTTATATTATGGGAACAACATCAGTATGGAATATCATCTTATTACAACTTTTCCAGGCCTGTCGGATTTTTTGATATTCTCTTTGTCAGAACTTTGAATTCCTTTTTTTAACACTATAAACACAAGAATGGGTATTGAAAACAATTCCGCTCCAAGAATCAGTAAAGTTCTTGACATCCATTCGCTGTTGTATGTTTTTCCTCTTTTTGAATCCGTCATAACACCGACTTGCCTTCTTCACCGTGTTTTGGCTAAAGGTGGTCGAGTAGAGACACCGTGCAACAGTTTGACAAAACCTAAGAAGCTTAGTTTCCCATCAGTGTGCCTTATCCAGTCATGTAGAATGGTATGGACCGGGATCGATGATCCGACACCGAGTTCCTACAAAGCATTTGAAATTCCCTTTAGGAAGGAATCAGCTGAAAATATTTAGTGGAAGGAAAGTCCAAGCGAAGAAGACAAACTTACGGAAGCGAGTTCTTCGATGACGATAACTCTGTTTCCGTTCATCTCAAAGAGCTCATAAGCATGGCGAACGCTCTGCTCCCAACAATCAAGTGACTCATGCTGATGAACGCTAATGGAAGCTGCACAAAACTCTTCAAATTCCATCCCTTTGTATTGAAGTCCATTTAACTGTCATTTCCCAACACCGAACTTTTGTTAACCTAACCTTGTATTGAGTCTTAAAACAGGTTAAGCAAAGAGGCCGAGAACAAAGGCAGGACAATACCAATGCAAGAAAGTCCGGGATCCGTGATTCTTTCATTGCTTCTGTTGCATTTGTAGCAAGTGCCTGTCCAAAAGATATTGAATCTAGCTTTGAGCTGTTTCTTCTCTACCAGAGAGAGCGTGAGAGAGAGAGAGAGAAGAGAGAGAAGGCGCATACCGATCTGATGTTATCCAAAGTGATGAGGCCATTTTTGTTGGGTGCTAAGATTGCAAACTGCGCTTTCAGATATACAAGTTCATCTGTAGTTAATGTCTTGGACAGAGCCTGGAGAGTGTATAAGAGTTAGGATCAACAATAAAATGTGGAGCAAACTAGATACAAAAGGCCACAAGAATCAATCACAACATCCTTTAATGGTCTTTAGACATTAAAACGAAACAAAAAAAAAAACAGTACAAGGGTTACAAGAAAAATGTACCATCAAAGCAGCTTTGCGCAAAGACGAAGATTTCAAGTACGCTTTGATCTGCCTGAAGATCAGAATATCAAATGGGATATTCATGTTCTTATTACCTGCGATCCAAGGATGCACTGGAAAAAAAAAAAAGGTAAAATTGATTGGTATTAATCACAATAAAAAGGAGAAGATAAGATAATCAAAGAACGATGGTGGAGATATTAGAGTTACTGACTCAAAGCTTGAGAGGCTGTCATTCTTTTTCGAGGGTCTTTGTACAATAGCCGCTTAACAAAATCTTTAGCCTCCAAGGATAATGAAGGCCACGGAGGTTCATCAAAACTCGGATCAGCTTTAAGAACTGCCCTGAAAATTCCTGATTCGGTTCTTGCCCAAAAAGGACGGCTTCCACATAGGAGGATGTATGCTATTACCCCTATGCTCCATACGTCTGCTTCCGTGGTATAAGATCTGTGTAGAACTTCAGGGGCTACGTAATATGCACTTCCCACTATATCATTTAGTCTTTCGTCTGGTCTGACAAAGTCCGATAAACCAAAATCTATGACTTTCAACTGAGAATTCTCTTCCTTGGAAGTGTACAAGAAGTTCTGGCACATGAAAGCGTTTCGAAATTTGAGATTTGGTGAAGTTTCAAACTAATAGAAGATCTTTCTTCCAGATTTTAAAAGGGAAAAACGAAGACGAAGATGTGGTTCACCTCTGGTTTTAGATCTCGATGAACAACTCCTTGGAGATGACAGAAAGCTACAACGTTGAGGATCTGTGTAAGCACCGCTTTTGCATCATCTTCAGAGTATTTCCCTCCCCTTAAAAGAGAATATGAAACAGTTAGACAAGAAACAGAACATCTCTAAGAAGAATCTCTGACCATGAGTCATCAACAAATTTCATAGCAACGATTCTCTTTCTTTAATACCAGACCTTGCTAGTATTCTGTCAAGGAGTTCACCACCTCCACATAACCTGAAAATTCCGAACAAAGTAATTGGTTTATTCACAGCCGAACATTTTTTCAAGTAAGAATCTGATCGTAGATTCTTTTCCTGAAAATATAATTATAATAATCTTAGTTGATTCAAACGTTGTATGTAGCGTGTGATAGCACGGTTTCCTTACTCCATCACGATGTAGACGTTGGCATTGTCCTCGAAAGCATCATAGAATTGAACTAGATTGTTATGTCCGGATAACGCCCGCAGGATTTTTACTTCTCTTCTCACATCCTCTATAGATATTGCTGTTGTCATCTGCCAAACCAAAACTAATGAGCAACAGTCTATTTATGGATCAAGCTAACACTCAAATCAACACAGCATATTTCACCCGTCTGTATAGAATTCAAAGAACTTGATTACATGATACAAAATTGCACAAGGACCATTGATAATTCATTTCCTTAATGACATAAGCACAAAATGTCTATACTTCCAATTTATTGACCGATTTAAAACGTGTTAGAATTTTTCACCAGAAAAGTCAGCAAAAACTTACATCTGTTACCATTGAAAATGTTGGTCTTTGACAAACATGGATGGATATATTAAACTTATCAAAAACTATAACCTCATCCGAATTCATACATACTTTTTTTTTCTATTAATTTCTACGCATAAAAAGTCCACACGCCATTAATTTCCTAACAAGATGGCTCAAAAAAGAGGACAGCAAGTTCATAGAGAAGGAAAAAAACATCAAGAGAACGTATGGATGGTTTCTTCTTCTAAGTCTCTTCTACTTGCAGCCATAAGCTATTTATTACCTTGAAACAGAGTAACATCTAAAAACCAAAATCAGACAACGAACAAGAGACCAACAAATATGTAATTTCTCGAATTTAGCTATCACTACAGTACAAAGAAGCATTTCTCTCTCTTTCACCAATCATCAAGAGCATGAAACTTAAACCAATTGAAGCAAAAAAAAAAACTAAGGATCAAAAGTTGAGGAATTCAGATAGTATGATGAGTTGTAAAATTGACCTTAGATTTAGGGATGACTTTAACAGCAACCTCCTGGTCCTTGAGCTCTCCTTTCTTGAACTTAGCAGAGCAAGTGTACCCAAAATGCCCTCGCCCAATCTCTTCCCCTAACTCCATCCTACTCTGAAACTCCTTGGAGAACCCGAATCTCTTGTCCAGCCCCACTTCCTCTCTCTCCTCATCCTCCGCAAGCTGCTGCTGCCTCGCCGCCGGCAGAGCAGCATCCTTCTTCCCCTTCCTCCGCCGCAGAACGTCCCGTATGTGTTTCGCCGGCGAAGGAGGGTGGAAAGCACGCGCGAGCTGACGGAGCGGAGTGCTGGTGACGCTCTTGCTCTCTCCTCCTCTCCCACTGCCTCCGCCGTCGCGGCTCTTGTTACGGCGGTGACGGGCGGGGCTAGGAGTGTAGAAGGGGAAGAAAGGAGACGCTTTCACGGCGGTTGAGGTGCGAACCGGTGATTTCCCGGGGTGGGCAGGGGTAGAATCGTCATTTTGGGGAACGGCGTCTCTGGGTGCGTAGGGATTAGGTTTGACGGAGTCGGAGGGTTTTGAGGTACATCCTCCCATAGTCTTCTCCGGTTAGAGGCCAATTAAAAAATACCAATTAAAAAACAAAAAGTAAGAAAGAATCAAAAAGACAGGAGAAGAAGAAGAAGAAGAAGATTTGGGGGACACTGGACTTTATGAGAATCACAGCAATGACATTGAAGCTCTGGTTTTAGAGAGAGAGAGAGGAAGTGAGCTGTAGAGGAGAGAGAGGCCACATGGCAGAATCTGCGGGTGTTAAATTGGTTTGATCTGATGAAGGTAGATGTGGATTGGTGGAAATTAGTTGCTTTTTGCCACGTCTTTCCACTTTTGTCCTTTTTAATTATTATTTTACACATATGTTGTTTACTCTTTTGTTATTTCTCTAAGCAATAGTATACGTTTTCTTGTTTTACTTTGTGTTTATTTTTCATTATTTTGTTGTCTTTTTTTTGGAGGGGGCCTCTATGGTTTTTTTTGTCTTTTGTATTTTGTATTTTGATAGTATCTTTTAGAGGAATATCAAACCAATAACAAAGTTTAACGTAAATTGGTGGTGAATGGCGAAGATCTCAATTTATGAAAAATCTTACAGAAATGATAATAAATAAAAACGGTTTCTCAATCTTGTAATTAATCACGTACTACAAATTAAGATGAAATACTGTAAAGATATTTTGTAAATATGATTTCTGTTCTTTTCTTAAGTACTTAGTAAGAACAAATTGATGTTAATTACCCAAAATATACATTTTCGTAAAATTATACAAGTATAGCATATTTTTCCTACTTCGTACATCTTCGTGTCATTTGAGAATGCATCTAAGTTGTACTTGTAAGTAACAAACCCAAAAATGGAACTCCGAAACTCGTGAACAACAATATCCCAAGCTAACTTACCATAACTACATGCGTTAACCAGCATAAGTTAAGTAGTTTGTTTTTGGCTATTGAAACAAAAAGTGGTCCACTGTAACGATTTTACAATTGTAACGACAGCATGTGGTTGGTGGTAAACAAGTTTGTAATTTTGTAGCGATTTTACTAAAAATTAGTTATATTTTTTAATCTATTTTCTCTAGTTAGTAGAAACCAAATGGTCAGCGAAGAATCTAAATTGAAATCTCTAGATTACTTATGTTCAGATGATTTCGCTCTCAAAATCAGGATTACGTTACAATATATATCAATTGATTGTATGTACATATCTGCTTGTTCTTGAAACATGTTGATATCTGTAACCCAACAACTTCATTGTATCTGGACAGGATGTACGTATCTCAATTTTCAATATGTTTAATATAGATTTCAGCGTCTTCAAGAAAATAATTGGTCCACATCTCTAGTTTATTCTCACTAACTCTAGATTTGATGATATCGCTCTCGAATAATTTACAAGATCGTAGAAATTACTTTTTGTTTGTGTGCTAAATATCGTAGAAATTACTTATTTTCTATTTTCATCCTCCCTTTAGTATTATAGACTAAGAAATTTGTTCATTTATTTTGATCTTTTCATATATATATATATATATATTTAATGGTATAATGATTAGTTTTCTTCTACTACCAATCTTCGAGTCACATACTCAATTATTTAACTAGTCAACTAACTCAAAAATGCTAGAAGCCCTTCATTATTCAATTAATCTCACAAAAAGAAATATATCAAAACATACAAAAAGAAATTACCCAAATCAGAGAATAATTAAAAAAAAAATGAAAGAAGATTATATAAAGAGAAAGCCCTCACGAGACTTCGCCATGCCTTGGTAGTTCATACACTATATAGCTAGCTTCTTCCTCCCAAAGTCATGTTCTTGCTTCTGTGAACCCATATCTTAAGAAAAACAACCCACATGTATTATTTGGTTAACTCTATAGCTTTTAATTATCTCTATGATAATAAACGAATAATAAAATAGTAGTCGTCGTTGGTAGAGAATTATTTAGAGATTGTTAGGTGAGAGTGAGATTGAAGGTTTGCCACGTCCCATGGTGAAGCCTCTGGTTCCATCAGGCATTCTTGGTCCCTTTGTTGCTGTTTTTGGAGACGAAGATTCGTGTAGGCCCAGGCTCGGTGACATAGAACCGAGGCTGAGTCCGAGCCCAATCCCGAAGCTACGTCCTCCTCCTCCTCCTACCGCATAGCTTCTTGGAGATCGTCCTCGTCCTTTTCCTCTCCCTTTTCCCCAGAGTCCACCAACATTGTTGTCATCACCTAACGTGCAAGGCAAGAAATGTTTTTTTTACCTTAATAAAAAAATGTATACATATATATATATATATATATATATATATATATATATATATATGGAAAGATTTAGTGTGAAGGGATCATTAAGCTACACTAACGTCGTTATCAAGCTGTTGTTCGGTTAAATGGAGACGTGGAGAGTCTTCTCCTGATTCATAGGAAGGGAGTTCATCATCGATGAGGATGCCATCGAAGTTTCTTCTGTTCTTGAGGACTGATTTGGGCTGTTGTTAAACACAAATGATCGCAAAATTAATCTCAGAACGTTTTTGAGTTGTGAGAAAACGTGCGTTGATAAACGTAAGAGTGGTCATTGATTTACCGAGCATCTAAGAAGCAGCCTCACACGAAGTCCTTTCCTCCAGTTTCTTTCATCGTTTAGCTTCTCAACCTTTATCGTTCACATTTGATATCTCTCAGAAACTATACAATAGAGCTTAAATTTGGATCAAAGATAAAAGTGTAAATGAAAAGATTCACTCACAGCTTTATCCGCGATAACAGTGTTGTCATACTCGATAAGGGCGTGGATCTTTGGATTTAAAACAAGAAGAATGTTAAGCTCTTCAGGAAAAGACCAAGAACAAATTAAAGAAACAGATGATGGTGCTTAATACCTTGTTGCTCATCAGGAAATCTCCTTTTGGACGAGAGGAGTTGCACTCTGGAGGATGACAGATACGAATCGCTTTAACGCTGATAACAGATCCAGACTTGTTGTTTGTTAACTAATACAGAGAAGACATGTTTAAGTGAAAGCATGAAACAGAGTTTTAAAGCCTGCTTACTTTCCAACAACTCCAAAGATCTTCTCAAGGTTCTGGTAAGAGTGATCATCTGGCAAATTCTCCGCAACAACAGTCCGGGCCTGCAGAACAAACAGAGACAAGACAAGAAGTAATTGATATATAGTTGATGATTATAAATAAAAATATAATGAAGGCTTTCCATGTTATTAAATATACCTGCAATTCCTCTCTGTCTCTATCAGTGAATGGACTTTTACGCCTAACTCTCTTGCTGTCTTCACTCACAACCTTTAATTTGTTCACAATATGATCTCAGTACTATACTGTGATCTTATTATAAATTTGGTGGTGATTACTTAGCTAAGAATAAAAAAAGGAGGCTTACGAGCTTTGAGGAGGAACGTAGAGCAAGTGAAACTAGGTGGTGATTACTCGTCAAAGCCTTGATCTTCTTAGTCGAAGCGATATAAGATATGGGCACTGCGTTTGACATATGAATGCAAAACAGAATTTGAACATCTTCACAACATTTTCAGAAGCCTTCAAGGATTGTAACTTTAAGGGAAATTAAAAAAAAAAAAAACAAATTTGGGCTTACCATAACCTTCAGGGTCTTTGTTTATGTGCTTTGAAATGGACTCATTGGCGAGGAGACTCATGTCCGTGAACTGGTACTCAACCTACCAATAATTGGTTTCTTGCGAGTCAAGAAATTGATGAATCTTATTGACAAAGTTTTGGAATTCAAAGGCTTAAACCAGAGACGGTTCGTCGGTACAGGAGAAATATATCAATCATCTCTTATTTGATTCATCATTTACGTCAATTAATCAACAGGATATGATAATTGTAAATCTAATCTCATGACATAATGGTTTTTTTTGTTTGTTTTAATCACGACATAAAGGCATGCTAATCAAAAAGTAAAAAAACAGGGGAAATAAAAAAAAAAAAAGTAAAACCTGTTTTACGATCTTAAGGCGGAGATCGTCGGAGAGCAAATTCTTGGACGAAGACGGCGAGCTCTGATTCGTCGGAAACTGAACCGCCGGATTCGAAATGTAAAACGCAGCCGTCGGATCGTGAAGGTGTTGATGCTGAGCAGGGTCTCCTCCTCCGACGAAGATCCAATCCGACGACGGGGAACCGACGCCGGTCCCTCCTCCGCCGCAGATTCCTCCGCTGCATCCTCCTACACAACCGCCGTTGTAGTGGAAGCAAGGGAAGAAGTAACCGGAGATCGGAGAAACCTGCGGTGTTGGCAGAGCGGTGGAGTGCGATCGCGGTATGAATTCCGGCGCCTGAGCGTTGAATTTGAACGCTGACGATACCTGAGCACCGGAAGATCCGCCGCCTCCTCCGTCTAATAATTTCTTCTCCGTCGTCTCCTTCGTGGCGGATTCTACCTCTTCTCGCTGCATCTGCGCCATTCTCCTCTCACTCTGCAAAAATCTCTTAACGACAATTTTTTTTTATGGTATTTATATTTTAAAATTAAAATTGCAATCTAACAATAATAATTAATACTGAGTTGTTTTGATGATTTTTCTGCTTTTTCTTTTGATTTGATTTCTTCTTCTCTAGTTTATTTCTCACTCTCCCAATAATTTCAAAACATGGAAAAACTTTTCAAGCCTTGTTTTTTTCGCGCAAAATATGGATTATTAACGAGGAAAATAAGCTTCCAGGTTTGACTGCGTATTTTACTATTTATCTCAAATTATTATTATTTTTTTTCGTTTTTGCTTTCTTTTGTATTGGAATAAAACTGAATCAAAAATAAAATATCAAAACATAGAAAACATATCAATCGTAATCACCATCAAGCAAAACCGATTGTCTCCCATTCTAACGAGTAGTCTCATCCAATTATCATAAGGAAATCTTCAAAAGCCACTTAATAAAACAAAACAAAAACCCAAAACTACCACTAGTACTTTTTCAAGGGCAACAAGGATCACAAAAAAACAACAAGGATCACTGGCAACGCAAATGCAACTAAGGATTCAATGTTTTTGCTGACTGAAAATGAAAACCAAAAGCTTACTTTTTAATGGAATAAAACTGAATCAACAATAAAATATCAAACCTCCATTAAAAAAGAAGTATAAACCGGGTATATATATATAGTCAATTAATGAAGAAAGCAAAAAGCTTTTCTACCACTTTCTCTAAACTTAAAGTTATTTTATTTCCGGAAAGAATCTCACAAATGAGTATCACCCCATGCATGCATGAATATTCCATAAAGAAGTAACAATCAGAAAGCACTTAATAAGAAAAATAAAATAAACCCCAAACTAGAACGGACGTTGTCCTAATCCTTATTTCCCATTTGCATTAGCTGTTGCTGTTGCTCACTGCATTTGCATTCGCTGGTGCTGCTGCAGTTGCTGTATCAGTTGCGATTGCCTTTGCCTTTGCAATCCACTTTGTTGCCCAAGGAATGATCCTCGTGGCCCTAATATTTGTTGCCCTAATTGCGGTGGCAGTGATCCTTGTTGCCCTAAACCCTGTTGCAGCAATACTTGTTGCATTCGCGTTTGTAGCGATCCTTGCAGCCCTAATCCTTGTTCCGTTTGCATAAATATTTGTGGCTGTAGCACAGTTTTGGCTGGGCTGAGACTCAGATTCTCAAAGAGACTTGTCATCTCTTCCGGCCATAATTTTACATCGGTTCCGAAAAATTGATTCAGTATAGCCTTCATGTTTGCTAAAACTGTATCATTTTCCACTTCAAGCGTCTTTATAGCTATATGTTTCAACAAATTACAAAGAAATCAAAAACGGATCAGTGATTAATATTATTAAAATTAATTTGCTTCTCAAGTCATCAAGATTAAACTGAAACTAAATTACCATGATCCAAGAATTGTTTGCTGATAGGAAGTTCGAGATCCTTGATCCCACTCTTCTCCTCCTTGAGAGACTTAATATATGCCTGGATTTTAACATATTTATCCACAAGTGTCTGGGATTTCTCAATATCTTCCATGAACAACGTCAGTGGATCACTCGTCGGTGGCATGGGAGCACTATTAGATTAATCCATTGGAAGGAAACAAAAAAAAACAATAGGTTAGATCGAATGATTATTTTGTTACAAAAAAAATATTTATCTGTGGAATTATTCTTCTTTTGTAAATAGAACGCATAAACAGATGAATCAAACGTCTATATTTGGTTGAAGTCTTAGGGAATATATCCCACATCGGAAGTTGGAAGGGATCTAAAGTAATATATAAGGGGCATGGGCCAATCCACTTATCACCAATTGGTTTTGAGTTGGAAGCACATGTAACTTAATATGGTATCAGAGCCCGATCCACGCAATCCAACCCGATCCATCATCGATATGTGATCCAAAGATGGTCCGTCGATCCATGCCCAAACATACCGATATTAATGGCCAAGAGCCATCATCTCGAGGGGGCGTATTAGGGAATATATCTCACATCGGAAGTTGGACGGGATCTAAAGTAATATATAAGGGGCATGGGTCAATCCACTTATCGCCAATTGGTTTTGAGTTGGAAGCCCATGTAACTTAATAGTCGAAGCATCCAAAAGAGGCCGATTTTTAAAACAGATCGATACCTAAATACCTAAACGTCTTGATAACAAATCGGGTAAAAAACAAGGGAAGGAAGAGAGAATATACGTGTTTGGTAATGATGTTGCTGTGGAAGTGTTCATCATCTTTGAACAAAGTATCAAGCTCAAAACCCTCCTCTCTTCTTCCTCTCTCTCTCTAAGCAAACCCTAATTTTGGTCCTGTATTGTTTTTTTTTATGTTTCTTCCTTGTACTTGTATTTTATATTTATAGCTAGGTCCTCGCTAAAAAAAAGGAAAATTGAAAAAATAGAAAATAGAAAATAGAAAATTCAAAGAAATATACATATTGCTGCCCTAGTCCATGTTGCAGTAATCCTTGTTGCCATAATCCCTGTTGCATTAATCCTTGTTGCATTCTAATGAAGAAAATCCTTAGGGATTTTAAAATGGATCTGGTGATGCTTGAGAGGTTTTTTTTTTTCCATTAAACCCCAAAATAATATAATGTGAACTAGCTTTGGGCGCGGACCGGATATTCGGAATTTTTATAGTATTTGTGGTTTGCTCCGGGTTTACCGGATATCTAATTTTATGATTTGATTTGCTCCGCAAATATACCGATATCCAAAAATCCGGATATCTGGAAAATTTACGGATATTTACGGATATTTGCTTATGTTTAGTTTAATTCTTTTAATACAAACAAAAAATTAAAAATACATAAATTTTATTAAAAAAATTTATACTTTTTTATCTAAACTATCAAGTAAAATATTAAAAAAATAATTAAAATTTTTTTAAAAAATTTAACTTATAAATGAAAGAAGTTTCTATAAAAAATCCGGATATTTACCGATATCGATAAATATACCGATATCCAAAAATCCGGATATCTGGAAAATTTACGGATATTTACAGATATTTGCTTATGTTTAGTTTAATTCTTTTAATACAAACAAAAAAAAAATAAAAATACATAAATTTTATTAAAAAAATTTATACTTTTTTATCTAAACTATCAAGTAAAATATTAAAAAAATAATTAAAATTTTTTTAAAAAATTTAACTTATAAATGAAAGAAGTTTCTATAAAAAAAATAAATTTCTTTTTAATTTGTTAAATTTCAGTATTAAAATAACTAATTTATAAAAGAAATTCACAAAAACTTATATATACATATACGAATTATATAATATATATATAATAATTGTTTATATACATATACAGTAGAAACTCTATAAATTAATAATGTTGGGATCATGAGGTTTTATAAAAAAAATTATTAATTTATAGTGATTATTAATTTATAAATATATTATTTGATTGAAAAACTAATTTTGGAACTGACAAAAAATATTAATTTAGCGAGTTATTAATGAATCGAATATTAGTTTATAGAGTTTCTACTGTACATATAACGGAGCGGATCGAATATCCGGATTTTTCGAATCGAATCGAAGCAAACAACAGATCGAATCGAAGCAAACAACAGATCGAATCAAATATAACGGATATTTTGCCCATCCTAGTGAACCACTGTCATATATAATATAATGTTTTAAGACCATATATTCTTCAGTCAACGGGGAAGAAGTTATACATTCCGCTATGATATTTACTCATTAACGACAGAACAATCAGTCATAGAACAAGAGCCATTCTGATTTCGATTTATAGATCAACTTTCTATATATCTTTGACAGATTTGATGGTATTAGTTTTGTGAAAGCTAATAACAACCTTAGAGAACTTTACCTATATATATGGATCATTCAACAAAAAAAAATATGAATTGTGTTTTGAAAGGCTGATGGGAGTCGGGTTAACCAAACACTGAGCATTTTTATATCAGCTTAATGAACAAATCCTTGTGAATCAAGATTTTCTTATCTAAATCTATGATGCATAACAAAATTCACTATACAAGAATATGCAAAAATGTACACAACGTCTTTGGTTTGTATCATTTCCACAGAAGCGAGATTCTTGTTTTTGGTACTTTTACTGTCTTTATCATTAAAAAAATAAAAGAAGGAAATGATTTAAACAATTAATTTGGTCAAAACATATCATTCTAGTTTTGCCACTATATACCAAAAAAGAAAAAAAGCATAGAATTCCAAAAGACGCCATGCTTACAAGACTCAAAACCTTATCAGTGAAGGCCATGGCTTTGCCTCGTTTCAAGTCCTGAACCGACCTCTACTGATCCAAAAAATCCTGTCCAGCAAATCAACCCGACTTCTTGGAGAACTGAAAATTTTGCCTACGTCAAAACTTTTACCAGAAAGAGGCATTTTTTTAGAGTCATTGTTCGGTCTTGATGAAGTGGTTGGTCAGAAGTTTTGAGACTGATATGTCCTCAAATGAATCAACTTCAAAGAGTTCTTTCAGCTTCTCGTCGCACAAGACTCTCCTCTTGTCAGCAGGATCCTAAGTTATATGAAGAAAGTTGTAAAGAAGCAATAAGTTTTTTTATCAAAAATAAAAAAAGGAAGCAGCAAAAGTGACAAGTGTAGAGAGCAAATGGCACACCTGAAGATCATTCTGTTTTATGTACTCCCACAATCTCTTTACCACATCTGCCCTCGACAACGAGCTTTCTCCATTACCCAAGAACTTGACAAGAGCATCTGAAAGTGGAACGGGATCAAGAAGACCACAACCTTCCTTCTTCTGCGTTTTATCTTCCTCGTTTGGCTCGTCAATCTCTGTGTCTGACCGAATGTAATATGCTTTGTTTATTATACATTGATGATAAAAAGGGACAAATTGAAATTCATCTAGCTTTCTTACCTCCGTCTGTTTCCATTTTTTGCTTTCCATCTTTTGGAGAGCTAGAGCCAACTGATTCTCCTAGGACCAGAGATAAACAACAATAAGCATACGGTTAAAAGGCCTAGACCGGGGAAAAGATGGTTCCCCGAGAGTGTAAGAACTTTTCAGTCATCAAGTACCTGCATTATCCTCTAAAGGCCATATGTGCTTGCTTAACTGTTTATTCATCTGAAACATATTGATGGACTCGACAGCGAACAGAGAACGCAATGATTCGTCGCATATTATTGTGCGTTTATCATCCGGATCTTGCAAATTGTTCTCCTTTATGTACCTCCAAAGCATTTTCACAACCTGAAACCATTCACCAGACAACATGGGAATTGGTTAAGAAACTTAGATAAGTACCTCTGAATATTTAGGCTCAGAGCTTTGAGTTACAGGACGAAGAGATTCACTCGATTGAGCCAAGTACCTCTGTCCTGGCTAATTCTATCACACCAGTAAAAGCCTGAAGCTTTGGCGAGAGGCTGCAAACTTTAGTAAAGCCGCCTCCACCTTTTCTCTTGGGCTTCTCCACCGACTTGGCTGGCCTATTTGATAGAGCAAACTTAGTTTCTGGGGCATGGTCATGGTTGGGGATAAATAGCTGGATAATACAAGAACTGAGATAGATTGTGACAACTAACTTCTTCCTCTTGCGTTTACGCAAACTCCTAACTCCCTCTTCACTTTCTTCCTCATCATTCTCTTCCACTTGTTCGTTTTTCTCCCCCTTCTCGTCCCTTTCCCCTGATTCATCACCTTCATCTTCTTCTTCTTCTTCTTCTTCTTCTTCTTTCACACTGTTTACACGCCCTGAGAAAAAAAGAAATCTTTTCATTGTACTTGGTCTCCTGATGGGTAACACAAACTCAGGAATTGTCGCCTCCAACCCGAAATAGCCAAGAAATATAAAATACCGTTTTACGAAGTAATGCCGATGTTCATTGAAGAGGACTAATATATAACAATCCTAAAGTGCAACAAGAGGCTAGGGAAAACATATAGTTCCCCCAATGTATTAAACCGAACAGTTGATTAACACATTTCCACGCAATTAAACAAGATTCATCTCTAGAGCCGAGTACTGGTTTCTCTACAAGCAAGCTATTTAGGTACTTAGGAACAATGTCTGACTGAAGAGGAAGACTATGGATATATAGATATCATACACTCTATTGTGACTGTACCAGAAGCTTCAAATCCATGAAGAGTTTAGCAAGACATTCAAAAGAGCGCTCTATGATTATCATAAACACTAGGCTGAATTTAGTGAAAATCTATAAAATTCTGAATGTAGTATTAAGACAAGGAAAGTACCTTCTCCATCACCAAAGGGCCAAATATGCTTCGCTAAAGCCTTGTTCATCTGAAACATATTGATGCTCTTTACACGGAACAACGAATGCAGCGACTCGTCACACAATATCTTCCTTCTATCCTTTGGGTCTTGCAAATCTTTCTCTCGAATATAGGCCCACATTTTCTTCACAACCTAATAATATATATCAAATTAAAAACGAGGTGAAAAATTTGACTCCAGAGCATATCTGAACCATGCTTGGCGAAGAAGGTGATAAAATTACCTCAGTTCGAGCTAACTGAGATTCTCCAAGAAACTTCTCAAGTTGTGGAGAAAGCTGACAAACTTTGGTAAATCCACCAGCTCGTTTCTTGGCCTTTACTGGCCTAACACATAATCAACAAAGTTAATCTCTTTTAGTTAACAGCTAACAGCACAGTGATTCCCTTGATCTCAATTCTAAGCGGACAATTAAATCAGTTAGCCTATGTCTATCCAACAAGTGGTCAGTCATTAATTAGGAATTTGTCGGAGACATTTTGATTGGTTCCGATAAAAAAAAAATAAGATTTATGTGTGTATCATCTTTTGATTCATTCGTAGAGAAAGAAAACCCAATTTCACATAAACCACGATCGGTACAAGAGAGATTACCGTTCTTCCTTCTCTTCATTGCTTTCGCTCCCGTCTCCGTCGTCGTCTTCCTCATCGCCTTCTTCAGCTTCCGCCTTGGGTTGAGTCGTTTCATCGGCACTAATGTCTTCTTCTGCCTTAGGGCTATCTGGTTCGTCTTCTACTCCGCCATTGGTCTTGAGAATAGCATCGATTTGATCCGTGATGAACCGTTTCTTATCCGTCAAGTCGACATCGAAATCCGCCTCCAGCTGACGACGGACGCTCGCCGGAGTCGCCGTGGTTAGGTCGGAGCTGCCGAGAATTTCTCGGAGCCGGGTCACGAGGTCCAAGTCGGAAACCATTTTTCCGTTACTGAAGAAACCAAAAAGATTTTTCCTTTAGA
>JAHZTW010000001.1:198812089-198825216 GCA_020283515.1 Alliaria petiolata | reverse complement strand
GCGAAGAAGATGATAAAATTACCTCAGTTCGAGCTAACTGAGATTCTCCAAGAAACTTCTCAAGTTGTGGAGAAAGCTGACAAACTTTGGTAAATCCACCAGCTCGTTTCTTGGCCTTTACTGGCCTAACACATAATCAACAAAGTTAATCTCTTTTAGTTAACAGCTAACACCACAGTGAATCCCTTGATCTCAATTCTAAGCGGACAATTAAATCAGTTAGCCTATGCCTATCCAACAAGTGGTCATTAATAAGGAATTTGTCGGAGACATTTTGATTGGTTCGGATAAAAAAAAAAAAAGATTTATGATCTTTTGATTCATTCATATAGAAAGAAAACCCAATTTCACATAAACCACGATCGGTACAAGAGAAATTACCGTTCTTCCTTCTCTTCATTGCTTTCGCTCCCGTCTCCGTCGTCGTCTTCCTCATCGCCTCCTTCAGCTTCCGCCTTGGGTTGAGTCGTTTCATCGGCACTAATGTCTTCTTCTGCCTTGGGGCTATCTGGTTCGTCTTCTACTCCGCCATTGGTCTTGAGAATAGCATCGATTTGATCCGTGATGAACCGTTTCTTATCCGTCAAGTCGACATCGAAATCCGCCTCCAGCTGACGACGGACGCTCGCCGGAGTCGCCGTGGTTAGGTCGGAGCTGCCGAGAATTTCTCGGAGCCGGGTCACGAGGTCCAAGTCGGAAACCATTTTTCCGTTACTGAAGAAACCAAAAAGATTTTTCCTTTAGAGAAAAAAAAACAAATGCAGAGCGGCTGACGAAAGGGAAAACGATTCTTGAGGTGAACTGTAAACCAAATAAAAGGGCATTTATGGAATTTCAAATAATGCTTGTAACGCCGTCGTTTTGATCCTTCATTTTTTTTCTTCTTTATTCTCAGCCTTTTCGCAATTAATGCGTAGGATTACGACCATAGTTTTTATTTTATTTTATATATAAACTAAGGATTATTGGCATACAAATTAACACGTTTTTATGGTATTCTAGTTTTTATCTAGTTATAAAGAATATAAACGCATTTCTTGGCTTATCTTATCCTCTAAAGGCCATATGTGCTTGGTTTGGATGTTTATTTGAAACATATTTTGATGGACTCGACAGGGAACAGAGATGGCAATGATTCGTCGCATTATTATTAATTTACTCGTGTGAGCCAAGAAGCTGCAAACTTTAGTAAAGCCGCCTCCTCCTTTCCTTTTCTCTTGGGAAATACATAATTAATACTATCGATTTACAATATAAAGCTAAAGCTCGGAGCCACAAATCAATACAGGAGCTCTCTTATGATAAACGACATTAGAAATTTTTTTTTGTATTACTCAGTACTCACGGTAATCCTATTCTTTTTGTTTCCACATCATTTTTCTTTTCTTTTCTAATTAATCATGGTCTCAAGGAAAATCGAAGTATTTTATAGTCAATAGAGAGATTCAGAGTCTTAGTCACAACCCTTTTGAGTCAATCAAACATTACTGCCTTATTACGTAACAACCATTTTCTTTCTCAATGAATATAAATAAAATAAACCGAGAAAGAAATTGAATACATAAACCGGAAATAATCATATAAAGTTACTAGTTTCGGATCCTGTTTGAAACAGTAATACAATAACCTAAAGGACCAAACAAAGGAATGTAGTAGTGAAACTGTGAAACCATGATTGTTCAGAAACGCCAGTCGTTAGAATTTAAAAAAGTCTATCCTCACTCTCTCTGCTTAAATATTAATTGCAAAAACCATCTTTCTAATTTAGAAATCGAGCCTTAGAGCATTATTAATGGACAGTCCAACATCGGGCTATTCCAATTTGTTTATTATTAAAAAAAAACGATTTTCGAAAAGAAAAAAAATTGACCATTCGCATCATGACAAGTGTCAGAAGAAGTCGGAAGAACCGATTCTTTGGGTTCTTTGGGAAGAAGAGTCGGTTCTACTTCCTTCTCTCTGCCACCTATTATATTTTTTGTTTTTGTAATTGGAGAATCTTTTAAGGATTCTCCATTAATGATGCTCTTACCTATTGGATCCTCTTGCAATGAAAATTATAAAAACCATTCAGTAATGAGTGATTTAGTATTACCACAATGATGAGTGATTTAGTATTAAGCAATGGAAATAGAAAAAAAAAATTATTATTAGTACCGCATCTGGCATCAGGCATAGAATCATTGGATGAAGAAGAAGAGAATTCTCCAACATAGTACAAACTATGTATGGATCACTCATCTCCACGAAACGAGTAAAGGTTCTAGCCCCAATGCCATCCTGAAGTAGCCATTCAATCCTCTCTGAATACCATTTGAATCATGAACCTCCAGATATTGTTCTCCTCCGTGCATAACATATCCCGTGGCAAGCATAAGATGTAAACTAGGCCAACCAGATCTCGTTTCCAAGAAGGTTGGACGTTAGATGTGGGTTGATTGGAAGGAATGATAGTTGGGTAGTCCAACAGCAATGGGAGACACACGAAGAAAAGATAGGAAAATCAATAAGATATGTGCTATCTAGACTTGAGGAGCTAGCTCGACAGCAGTGACGGCCTCTTCGGTTATGACAGCTTCCATGAGCTTCTGCAACTCAAAAATGGTCTAAATCAAATAATCTGAAGCATGGAATCTTCTTAGAATAATCTTATGGAGTATATGTACAAAATATGCACATGAGAATTGATGGATCATTCTATTATCGTGAACAAGTTTATGAAATGCAAGCTAAGTTCATGTGTGTCCTCTAGCTAAATCTAAAGATGTGGCAAACAGAGCTCAAATTCGAAAAAATGCAAACGCAAATTCTATCATCAACCATGATTTAATTCTTTAATGATTACATGTTTATTAACAAAACAAAATTTACATATTTGTTAAAAAGACAAAAATCATAAAATTGCAGTGTTTCTATAGAGATCAGTAATTCGGATTAAAAAAAAGGATTACATTAAAAAAATGAAATTTATTTGATCAAATAATAAAACACTCCTTGATCCTTAGTTTTTATTCTGGGGTTTGAGTCTCCATTAAAGTATTGAAATAAAATGAATCATTAAACAGTTCGAAAAAAGGTAATCATTATCTATATTAATTCAATATTTAGAAACAATTATTTTAATTAATCATATATGAGGTTCATTTTATATATGTAGATTAGTGTTGTTCAACTTACTTTCGAGTGGCTTTATTAACTTTAATGCTTAAAATTTCCTTTTCATCTCGGCGAGATTCCTTTTCATCTCGGCTAGTTTCCTTTTATTCTCGGTGAGATTCCATTTATCCTCGGCTAGTTTCTTTATTTTCTCGTTGAGTTTCCCATGCAGAATACCAAAAAACAAAAACCCCAAGAAATTAAAAAGATAAGAAAATCAAATAGAAAAAATTTGTTCAAATAGAGATTCATAATACCTGCAGCTCTATAGCCATATTGAGATTACAATTGACTATTCTCTTGAAATCTAAATGAAGAATATAGACATATGAAAAAAAAAAATTAAATGACTATTGACTAACCAATTGACTATTTTCTTGAACGAAAATGTCTTTATTAAAAAAGAAAAAAAAATATTGTAACATACTACACTATTAACATAAAATACATTGTTATACTATAATATTTATTAATTTCATTATATTTCAATTTTGAGTTTAATTTTTCACATGTAGTGTTCAATTTTGCGATCAATATCCAAAATAAGATTTATAATTTAGTTTTAGATCATTTTGTTCAGTTAATTTATTATTTTGGTAAATAGAATAAATTAAAATGATATACTATGAATTTTATGTAAATAGTATAGTACTTTGTTGATGACAAAGAAAAATAAAAAAATAGGGAGAAAATGAGAAAAAATTAATTAAATGAATCGATGAGTTGTAGAAGTGTTTTGTGTTCTTGTTAGAAGAGGAAATAAGTGAAGAGGAAAAAGGGAGGAAGTAAATGTTCACAAAAAAAAAAAGGAAAGTTAAACAAAAGAAGGAAGAAGAAGACGAAGAGAAGACAGGGAAAGGGAAAGAGGACGAAAGGTAGAGATAATGGGTAATTTGGGCATCATTACATATTATGCAGTGAATATCATAACCATAAAATCGTTATGGTTATTCTTTTAAATTTGGGTTATAATATGGTTATCTACCGGATCGGTAATTCGGATTCAAAAAAATTTCAAAAAAAAAATACATTAAAAAAACGAAATCTAATAAAACACTCCATCGCGAGTATTATCCCAAATGCAGTAGACATATCTACCATGTTTTCTGACTCCACTGCAGATAACACAAACCTACTCGTGGAATGCATGATGAATCCGCAAATAGAGGAAAACAAGAGGAAGGCAATCCCGTGGCTTCTATGGAACATATGGAAGAACAGAAACGCCATATTATATGTAGGAAGCCAAGAAAACCCTCACACGCTGGTACAACGAAGCTTTGAGGACGCTCACGCTTGGCATGAGGTCAATAAAAGTGCAGTCGAATTACTGAATAACAGAGGAACTGCAGGGCTTTCAGACAGAGCATGGCAACGACCTTTGACAGGTATTGTCAAATGCAACGTAAACGCGAGTTGGAGGAATGAGAAACTGCACAGTGGTGGTGCTTGGTTGGCTCGAGATAGCACTGGAGAAGTCCTATTTCATGCAAGAGAAGCCTTTACATGTTCTCCAAGTCGGTTAATTGCGGAATTCCGATGTATTATTTGGACTTTACAGAGCTTGCGGGACCTCCGCATTCCCAGCCTCGTCATAGCTTCAGATTTTACTGCCGCAATAGAAGCCATAGCAAAGCCTTTGGAATGGCCGAGATTTCGATCCTTCTCGGCATACATCAATCAGCTATGCAGTGGCTTTGAAAAATGTGAATTTGTGGTAGAACACATCGCAGCAAATATCATCGCTCGAGACATAGCCAAAAGTGTTACAAAAAAAAGTCGGTTTTCAGTCTTATTTGGCGCTTGGTGGTCCATCTTGGTTTCATGATCGAATACGAAGAGAAGCCGTTCAATGCATCTAGTCATCCTTCCTATTAGGAGTTTTTGATGCAATTTTATTTCTTCTTTCCAGGCTTTGTCTTGCAAACAGTTATATTCCGGTTTCTAATAAAACTCTCAGACGATTAAAAAGAAAAATAAAACACTCCTTGATCCTTAGTTCTTATTTTGTGGTTTGAGTCTGCATTAAACTATTAAAACAAAAGTAATCTTTAATCAGAACCTGTTCAAAAAAAAAAGGTAATCATTAATATTAATTCAGTATTTAGAAACAATTATTATAATTAATCATGTATGAGGTTCATTTTATAGATGTAAATCAGAATGTTGTTCAACTTACTTTTTAGTAACTTTAATTAATGCTCCTACGCACCTCGGTGAGATTCTCGGTTACTTTTCATCTCAGCGAGATTCCTTTTCATCTCGGCTAGATTCCTTTTATCCTCGGCGAGATTCCTTTTATCCTCGGCGAGATTCCTTATCTTCTCGTTGAGTTTCGCACGAGCTGCAAAGAATACCAAAAACAAAAACCCCAAGAAATTAAAAAGATAAGAAAATCAAATAGGAAAAATTGTTCAAATAGAGATTCAAAATGTACCTGCAGCTCTTTTGATCCTCGACTCTTCGAGTTCCTTAAGACGGTCGTCAATTTTTGGTAATATTTCTGAAAGTGATTTGAGTTTTGAGATTTCTTTCAGAAACTCATCCAGATTCTTCCTAGGGGTTGAATTTGAATGGAAGCTTGGGAGAGAAGTAAGCGTACTAGAAGAATGGAAGGAAAATGATCAAAACCATTAAGAGAAGTTAACCAACTGAATTTAAAACCCTAATGTAAAACCCAAGAATACCTCTGAATTTTTGGACGAGGATGACGAATCAGGTGTAAATGTGAACGGCTTTGTCGGATTTCAAATGAATAACGATAATGAACCATCTTCAAGAAGAGATCTCTGCCTTCTTCTCTATTGTTTTTTTTTGTGCTTTTCTCTCTCACCAAATAAAAAGCCATTTTCTGTCTTTCGATTTATAGGGTTAAGTTTAATAATTTTTTATTTTTTTTTGCTAGAAGTTAGCCATTCTAGGCATTTACGAGGCACTGAACAAGAAGAGGATGAGAGCATTTTTTTTTATTTTGGTTTTGAATTCATGATTTGTGGGTTTGTTTTCAAATTTAAGAAGCTCGGTTGCAAGCTTTTGATTGTGAGTTACATGTCTTTGTATTTGTTACGCATGAAAACTGATCAGATAAATTACATGTCAACGTCAGATCTGGAGGCGACAATAGAGAGATCTTTACTGATCATAAAGACTATAAAAACTGTGTTAAAGTAATTATGCAACAAGTACTTCACAGTTGTGAACATTTGAGTTAATTGACCAAGATAACAAAAGAAAAAAAAAACAAAACAAATTAAGAAAAACATAAGAAAGCCAATAGCTCATTTGGGTAAATTTGGTTTGTTAACAAAAAAAAAGAAAAACAATATGTTTGCATGAAGCTTTAATGATTCGCCTCTCTTTTTCTTTTGCACGGGACACCTTGCTGGATTTGAGCCAAGCTTGGAACATAAGTAAACAAAAAAGGCCAAGCATGTTCGACTCCAAATTCCACTTTTCTGACACTATTGTCCTCTCCAACAATTATGTACACCATGTTTTTGGCTCCTTTTTCATCCAAGTAACGATCACAACACACGAGGACTTTCTTCTCCTCATCGAGGAAGAAAGTTGCAAAAATCGAAATTTGGAGATCAGGGCTCAAATCCAATGCTAATAGCTTGGTCCACGACACCGCTTTGGTCTCATCAATCTTATTTGTCAGCCATATCTCTGTCTTTGAGGTATATCCGTGTTTTAACAAAACGGAAAGTTTCTCATCTCTAACAACCGATAAAGCCACAGTTAGATCATCCACACCTATATGAAACGGTAACAGAAGACTTTCAAATCTTTCTGTGTTATAATCAAAGCTGACCAAGAGCACGCCGAGAGGTATCTCATTTTCATGTGAAGCAAGCCAGTAACCCTTTCCTTTCAAAGAGGCGTCGCAAGGATTAAAATCTAAGTCGCAGTTAGGAGTGACATCAAGAATCCTCCATGAATCAGAGTTCATCTCGTAGATTTGGAATTCTTTGTCGTCGCCATAGCTCATTATTTTGTAGCTTTTATTGCCGGATTTGTTGTCTTGGTAGGATCCGAAAGCATAGCACTTTCTTGTCACGTCACCGTTTCTTGGTTGGATCCACCTGGTTTGACCAGTACACGGGTTCCAAACCACGATTACACTGTCGTCTATGTCGGTGCATAACAATAAGCCGTCGCAGTGGAAAACTTGGGAAATATCGAGCTGATATTGATCTTTACTAGAACGAGGGTCGATTAGNACTGTATCTTGGCACCTAAAAGAACACCAGCCCGCACAAGAATCAACTTGAGAATGTAAAAATTTGAGAAATCAAGCATGTCCATGTGTACTGACTAAGACTGCTCGTGTGTGTGTGATCATATGGATGTGAATAAGCGCATATGAAACTTAAGAAGCAAGTGTGTATGAATATGCCCAAATGAATTTATATCCCACATAAATTATTGCGTGCATGATTATTTATTACCTTGGAAGAATTACACTCATTTTGCTTCAACGTTGTTGTTCTGCATAGGATTTTCAGACGCATTTCTTGGCCTCTAATACCAAAAGAATATAGACCAAAGAGTGTCCTCCACAATACACACTAGACAAAAGGATATATATAAACGCATTTCCTGGCTTCTTATACTCTAAAGGCCATATGTGCTTGGTTGGATGTTTATAAAGCTAAAGCTCGGAGCCACAAATCAATACATGAGCCCTCTTATGATATTGACATTGATAAACGACATTAGAAAAAGTATTTTTTGTATTACTCAGTAGAACTCACAGTAATCCTATTCTTTTTGTTTCCACATAAAAAAAATACTAATACTTTTATTCTTTTCTTTCAACTGTAATAGTACTTCTGTTGAAATGAACATGAAAAAAAGGGATCAAAAGACAAAATCAACATTATTGCCATAAAAGAGATGAGGATAACTGAAGTTGGTCTAAGTTTCTATATAAAAAATAAAAAATAATCACAATCTTGGTCTATCAGACTAGACCATATTGAAAAAGAAAAAGAATAATTCGGGACAAAATTTCTATGGTATATCTACAGAACTGAAAGATGGTAACAACAACAAGACTCACCTGATGTTCCTCATCTTCCCCAAAAGATTAAGCACATAAGACGACTACAGTTAAAAACATATTTTTCCACTGCAGCTCTCACGCTTCATGATGAGAAAACAGGGGAGTCCAGTTTTCAAATTAGTTCTTCTTGGCTTTGCTGATATATGCATGGAGTTGAAGACAAGCACAAAAACAATGGTTTAGGATCACCGTGTGTTTGCGGTTGATCGAGTTTTAGAAAGTAAGTAAGGTAAGACTAAGAGTTAAATGTATTCAAGGAACCTGAACAAGCGTTAAAAAACGAGCTTTAAATTTTCTTTAAAGCCCTCTTATGATATTGGCATTGATAAACGACATTAAAAAAAGTATTTTTGTATTACTCAGTAGTACTCACAGTAAACCTATTCTTTTTGTTTCCACATAAAAAATACTAATACTTTTGTTCTTTTCTTTTCTAATCATGGTCTCAAGGAAAATCAAAGTATTTTTTAGTCAATAAGAGATTCATAGTCTTAGTCACAACCCTTTTGAGTCAATCAAACACTGCCTTTTGTTTGCTGATTCTCCACCATCATCTCTCGGATGTTTCTTACGTTGCTTTTATAGCCTGCTTTTTATCTGGTCGAGAGTGATTTCCTCCACATCCGTCACTTGTTTGATGGTTGTGAGAGTTGCATCTCCAACCATAATATAAAGAAACGATTTAAATATAGTAAAACTTCTATAAATTAATAATGTTGAGATTTCAAAATTTTATTATTTTATAGAATTATTATAATTTATTAATTTATAGAGATATTTTTTGGTTTGAACTTTTAATGATCATCGAGAGACAATATCAAATTTTTTTCAACAGTGCAAACTTTGTTCAGGATATGTCGCATCAATGGATTTGGAAGATGAGCCAAACAATATTCATGAACATAAAATTGTGATTAATAATCTTAATTATCGAAAAAGAATAAATATCAATAGTATTCGACTATCTAGGTGAAAAAGATACATGCGAAATATTATAGTTTATAAAAAATTATGGCTAACGTCTTTAATGTTGTTGATGAAGTTGAAGATGATAATATGAAACATTTGGTAGTAGTTATGCGTCAAGAATCACTTATAGTTTGTATTTCATCATTTTTGAATGCAAATCGAGGAAACAAAACCAAAAATTATTGATATAATAAAAAAGATTAGAGATGAACTCGAGCGAAAATTCAATTTTTAGAAAAACAGCACAACCATATATTTATATAAGAGTTTAAAAAAATATATAATCTTATTATCTTATCAAATTTTGTTAATTTTTACACTGGTCCGACTAGGGATCAAGAAAATAGTAATAAATATTCATAATAAAAAGAAAGAAATAAGATGAGAGCATTTTTTTTTTTTTGGTTTTGAATTCGTGATTTGTGGGTTTGTTTTAAGAAGCTCGGTTGCAAGCTTTGATTGTGAGTTACATGTCTTTGTATTTGTTAAGCAGGGAAGCATGAAAACCTCAGATAAATTGCATGTCAACGTCAGATCTGGAGGTGACAATAGAGAGATCATAAAGACTTAAAAACTGTGTTAAAGTAATTATGCAACAAGTACTTCACAGTTGTGAAAATTTGAGTTAATTAACCAAGATAACAAAAGAAAAATAAAACAAATTAAGAAAAACATAAGAAAGCCAATAGCTCATTTGGGTAAATTTGTTTTGTTAACAAAAAAAAAGAAAAACAAAAAGTTTGCATGAAGCTTTAATTATTCGCCTCTCTTTTTCTTTTGCATGGGACACCTTGTTGGATTTGAGCCAAGCTTGGAACATAAGTAAACAAAAAAGGCCAAGCATGTTCGACTCCAAAATCCACTTTTCTGACACTATTGTCCTCTCCAACAATGTACACCATGTTTTTGGCTCCTTTATTATCCAAGTAATGATCACAACACACGAGGACTTTCTTCTCCTCATCGAGCAAGAAAGTTACAAAAATCGAAATTTGGAGATCAGGGCTCAAATCCAATGCTAATAGCTTGGTCCACGACACCACTTTGGTCTCATCAATCTTATTTGTCAGCCATATCTCTGTCTTTGAGGTATATCCGTGTTTTAACATTACGGAAAGTTTCTCATCTCTAACAACCGATAAAGCCGCAGCTAGATCATCCACATCTATATGAAACGGCAACAGACGACGTTCAAATCTTTCTGTGTTATAATCAAAGCTGACCAAGAACATGCCGAGAGTTGTCTCATTTTCATGTGAAGCAAACCAGTAAGACTTTCCTTTCAAAGACGCGTCGCAAGAATTAAAAACTAAGTGGCAGTTAAGAGTGACATCAAAAATCCTCCATGAATCAGAGTTCATCTCATAGATTTCGAATTCTTGGTCGTCGCCATAGCTAAGTATTTTGTAGCTTTTATTGCCGGATTTGTTGTCTTGGTAGGATCCGAGAGCATAACACTTTCCTGTCACGTCACCGTTTCTTGGTTGGATCCACCTGGTTTGACCAGTACACGGGTTCCAAACCACGATTACACTCTCGTCTATGTCGGTGCATAACAATAAGCCGTCGCAGTGGAAAACTTGGGAAATATCGAGCTGATATTGATCTTTACTAGAACGAGGGTCGATTAGGCTAAGTTCACAAGTGGAATTTGCAGATGGACTTCCATGGAGATTGACGCTCATCAAGCAAACTCTAAAGTTCGTCAACATGAGAACAAGAAACTGCTGTGACTGTGCGGCTTTCTCCAAGAGCTTTCTTGTGAATCTGCTATCGCTGAATAGACGCTTCCATCGCTTGCAAGTATATTGTAAACGATTCAGAGATATGGCCGGAACGCGACAGAGTATCTCCTCTACCAAATCCTCTGAAAGTTCCGCCATCGTGATTGTGATCTTCAGGAAGAAGAAAGTTCATGACGTGGTTTTGATTGTTTGTTTAGGGTTTTCGTTTATCACCTTTATGTACACGAACTCTTTCCTTTTTTTTTTTCTCTTAAATAGTCTATAATAAATTACTCTTCTCGTTTTCCTATTTGGTTAATGCATTGTGTTTGGGATGAGAGAAAAATGCTGTCCAATACCTTAATTATGATTTACAAATCAAGTTTAATAAATTACATAAAAACATTCATGGATCTACAGACTGATTTTTCTCATACAAACAAATCGTTCTTCACCTGTCTAAAGAAGTGAAAAAAGGAACCTGAGACATCTTTCTTGGACTCTGGCTCCATGATCTTCGAGGTGAAGTCATTGAAGGCATCGTCCTCTCAGGATTTCTACTTCTTCTGCTCTTTGTTTTTCCCTGCATCAATATTTTCACAAACCTCTCTTATAAATTTATCTGCTCGAAGCTACTGGATTTGAAGCTTCACATAAAACTATATCTCTATATCTTACCTTTAATCTAATGTGGTGTAGTTCACTTTCAAGTAAACCAACTTTTGTCTTGAGCTGTTCTAGTGCCTCTTCAGCAACTTCAGGGTTTATGTCTGTGATATCTTCTCCTGTTACACCTGCTGCCTGAGGGAAATTTGAGTCCACACAAAGGTGTTAACAACCTTTTTAGCAGTTTCAGATCATCGGAACTGCAAAGCTTAATACAGTGAAAAAACATGATGTTCTCTTTACCTTTAAGATACTGGTGGAGAGACATAATAGCTTCTTACCCAGCTGCATTCTATCCTCTTCGGTTTCTTTCAGTTTGGTACTTAAATGATGCATCTTGTCAAAGTTTGAATGTTGGTTCTTTCCGGAAGATGCTCGGTACCAAGCAAGCTCTTCTTTGGCACGAGAAATGTTCACATCCGCTCGCCGTAACTTCAGATTGAGCTCATCAAGCTGAAGTTTTAACACATTGTTTTCTTCCTGTTGGATATGACGAGCGATAAAAAAAAGGGTAATCAGTAATAGTACAAAGATAAGTGATTAAAGAAATACACAGACAAGTATTTGAAAGTTAGAGATTTCTTCTTGCCTTGATTCTACCATGATCACGAGTTCTCCACTCGGGGTTTTGCTGGGACGATAGCTTCTTCACTTCTCCTTCAAGTTCCATTACTTTTCTTTTATGACTTACATTCTCCTTCTGTTGGAAGTCAGAAGTTAGATACTTTTTGTTACTTTGTAAAAATCAAAAGTTGGAAGGGCCAAGGTTCCTAATTTTCCAACCTTCAGGACTTCGTTTTCATTCTTGAGCAGTTGCTCATGCTGCCTATGTTCTTCGAGTTCTATCTGCGCAGTAACTAAATCAGTCTGCTTTCCTTCGATCTCCTCTATCCACCTGCATCAAGATATTGTAATAGAAACCATGATAAAACATCTGGAAGTGGCCAAAATCCATTTTCTTCTATTGAAAACTTGACAGGGTGCATCACTTGCTTACCCTTGCCTTTCCTCATTATATTCATTGAGTTGCCGCTTGAGATGAGAGACTTCAAAATCCTATACACAGAAAATTTCAGACATGAGATATTTGCTTATATAGTATGACTAACTCATTACTCATTCTTCCTGGAGTTCAACCCAAAGAATTATACCATTTGTCGTGAATCTGAACTATTCAGTTGAAGCATCTCTGCTATCTTCAATACTTGCTGACTATCCATTAATGACTGTGTGAAAAAGAAAAGAAAGCGGAAGAAGAAAAAAAGGTCATTGACTTAATATACTTCAGTTACATTTACCACTTTTCCACAGTAGAGGAACAACAAGGAAATGACTAATATAGAACATGGGCAAAGAAAAGTTAGTTAAATAACTACTTACTGCACAATTCTGTTTGAGTCCCAGCATAACTCGATTAAGATCATGGGTCATGCTATCCACCTTGGCGAGTTTTGAATTCAATAGAAATATCTGGGAGCAGAAACACGAGATTAAAAACGAATACCATATGGCTGCCATAACATATAGATAACATCTTCAACTAG
>JAHZTW010000001.1:198662765-198681643 GCA_020283515.1 Alliaria petiolata | reverse complement strand
TTTCAAGGTTGCGAAACTGTGCAGCAAGATCGTTCAAGTTGCTTAAGCTTCTTTTCTCAGACGCCTTTAGTTCTTCCTTCTCATCCTGGAGTTTGGACATCTCAAATTGAACCTCCTTTAAGCTTACAAGAGCGCATTCCATTTCTTGCTTTAGCAGTATAATCACTTCACCTCTCTCACTAGACACATTGCTGCTAACTCTGACGGGCTCCGTATGATTGTTGTTTGGAGTCTTCTCTATGCAAGAGGAGACAAATACATCCCTTCCAGGTTCCTGTATGAAATTTTTTCCAGTAAAGGGCTAAGCACACTGCTATACATGATAAGGCATGACCGTTAAGATAAGAAAAGTGCAAGCAGCTCACCTGTCCTTCACTACAGTGGGCTGGCGAGCGTAGTGAATTCTCTGCCTCAGTGTATTTGTCATACTCTTGGCACATGTTTATGCAAGATCTGAGTCCAGATACGCCACCCTTAAGCTCAGAAAGCTTCTCTTTCATGGCCGAAATGCCAGTCTCCTCAATTTCTTCAAGCTTTTGTTCCATATCAGAATCTTTCTTTTCTTCTTCTAGTAGTTTACTTTTAAATTCCTCACAGGTTGCTTTTAAATCTTGTACTTGTTGCTTCAGAGAAAGAATTGTTCCAGAAGATTCCTCAATCCGGAGATCCTTTTGCCTCAACTCAAAAGTATGGGATTCGGTTACCTCAGAATATCGGTTGACAATTACTAAAGAAGCTGTTGCACAATGTGATGCTTCATAAATCCAACTTTCAGCCATCTTCAGCTTCTCTTGAAGCCTTGATATGGCCTCTGTTTTTGAGCACAACTGTGATTTCAAGAGCTGTACTTGTGTCTCCTTTTCCTCGTACTCTCTCTGGTGCGCTTCACTTATTACTAATGCTGCCCCTCTAAGAGACTTCAACATGGATTCTATATCACATTGCTTTTTATTCGCATCCTCTAAACAGTTTTCAAGATCTTCTATCATCAATTTCCTCTCAGAAATTGTTCTTTTTAACTCTCCAACCTGTTCAGATATCCATATCCTTTTATCTGGAAAGGAACCGGAAATTAAATCAGCCTGGTAACATGCATCTGTAAGGTCTTCATTCCCATTCAGAAGAATTTCTTCAAGCTCAGATGTTAGAAGTTCCATTTCATTTGATATGATTTGTAGTTCCATTTCTTTGCCTCTGAGCTTTTCTTGCAGTTGCTCATTATCCATGGTCATATCTCGAAGGTTATCCTGCAGCTCCTCCATCCGAGTTTCCAAAAGCTTTACCTGATTTTCAGTCACCTTTTCTTTTGATTGGAAATCATTGACCTCCTTCTGAAGAACGTCGAGCTCATTCTGCAAACAGACAATCACCTCAGCAGTTGCAGCTTCAGCTTGCCTATGAACTTCACCCATTTCTTCATCTCCACATGCCTTCGAATCAATATCACTCTTGAACAACATGTTCAACCTCTTAGCTTTTTCAAGAGATGCTTGCATCTTCTTGAACTTCGTGTCAATTGCATTGTCCTCTGCAGGATTATCTTTGAACTCATCGCTCTGTTTGGACTTCATTGCTGGGATGTCAAGCTCTTGCTTTTGTAAAAGCTCAATATAATTCTCCTTTATTCTCCTCAACTCTACTGCTTCTTGGATCAATATAATGTTTTGCGATTCGAGAGCTTCAACTACAGACTTTGTCTCCCCCAGCTCACTGTTTACATTTTCTTGCTGCTTGCTCAACGTCAGTAGTTGGTCTGTCAACTCTTCAATATCACGTTTCAAGCGAACCGCCTGTGCCTCCGTATCACCACGTAGTGTTCTTTCCTCGTCGAGTATAATTTTCAGGACATCCAAATCAAGCTGTAGTTTGATAATTTCTTCTACATGGTTGACCTGCTGACCAGCAAGTGTTTCATGCTGCTCAACATTTTGAGTTTCCAACAATGCCTGCAATTTTTTTGTCAATATTCAACTGTTAAGTGAAAACGCTCAAGGGTAACGTGCGGAAACAGTATCACAGATGGTTGTGCAGATTAGTAAACCACACTGTTCTTATTGTGCAGACCTTGTTTTCGATCGCAATGCTATGATCATCCGGTGTGGAAGCTCTGATATCGCTGACCATAGCCTGTAGATCATGGATTTCTCTGCATAATATGGGCGAGAAGACTTATAACGGTTATAGAGAAAATGAGAACTCCTTTGGCCATATACAAGGAAACAAACAAGAATCATCAATCAGATTGGCTAACCTACTAAGCTTTGCATTCTCTTCCAGGCAAGAACCAAGGTTACTTCTGCATTTCTCAAGCTCGTCAGAGGTCTTTCGTAACTGCGGTGGAAAAGACATTAAGAAACTGAGATTGAAAAGATAAATTAGAAAGAAAACAGGAAAGTGAATCAACCTCCTCCTGTAGAGAGTAATTTTCTTTGCTAATACGTAATGCATCCTGCGCCATGGAAAACCCAAAATCCTTTTAGAACAAGATAACAATACAACAAGACTAACGACACACAACCAATGAAGCACATTTCCTCTCGATATTAAGTGATATTTAAAAATATGTAAGGAAAATAGATGTTACCTGTGGCTCTGTTCCCTCATCAGGATGTTTTTGCCAGTCGGAGTTTTCATCAAGAAATTGGAAGATCTGCAAAATCAATAGTTAGGGTTAAGTATGGCATTGCAAACGAAAAGAAGAATGAACCAATAATGGGATAGTGTGCTAACTAGAGGCACCTGGTTTCGCAGATTCGAGACTTCACCCAGTAGAATTTCTCTCTCACCTTCCTCATAGAACTCTTGAAACCTGCAAGTACCATAAAAACAGAACTTAAGAAAACACACACACATTTTCTCTTATTTCAGCTTTAGACGTTTCCTGAAGATGTATCACCTTCTAAGTTGGTCCAGAAGCCTTATGTTTTCCAGGGCAAAGCGAGTCAATTCAGGATTTTTATCAATTTTAGCTTGAAGCAGCTGAATCTCTTCTGATAACACGTTATTCTCTTCCAGCAAAAAAGAATCTGCGGATATATGGTTGCCCAGAAGTGATTCTAGCCTCTGTATCTTGTCTTCTCGGAACCTGAGCATCATTTTTGTGCTCCTAGTATCTTCCTCTCTTTGTCGAACCTAGAGATAAATTGGCATAAATTTATGCAGGCTCTGAAACATAAGTGGGAATGGGAGCAGTGAAGGTGAAAAAAATATTTACCAAGCGGTTTAGTTGCTCAATCTCAGCTTCAAGCTTCTTAATTGAAGAATCAGCCACATGTTCTCTTCTCAATGAGCCAGCAAGTGTTGTCTCCAAAGATTTCAACTGATATATATATATATATAGATTTTTAGTGGGATCACGAGGCAGAGGCATATGAATCCTCAGTAAAGCCTGATAACCATTCACTGTTCTTAAAGTCGTATACCTGCTTTCTAGACATCCTTACAGAGCCTCCAGATTCATACACTAGCGAGTTACCAGCCTGCTGATGTCCCGTCTCGTGCATTTCGCTTGCTGATCCAAATGACAATGCCCTCGAGATGTTCTGGCGCTTGAGGAGGGAAAGCTCTTCCTGTTCCACACACACAAACACACCCACAACAAATTGTATTAGCTTATTTACAGCTCCACATAAAGAGAGCAACTAGTGGTAGTTCAAAATGTTACACCTTTAACAGTCGGATTTGACGGCGTAATTCCAGGACATCCCCGTTGAAATCTTCGTTGACCACAGCCTAGAGAATTTGATACATAATCAAATGTTATTTCATGATTAATCTCCCTCATAAATTACAATTACAATGTGGGCAACAGTGGCAAACTTACATTATTCTGGATTAGCTTTGCTCTCTGAGCAAATTTAAGAGTGTTTAGCGTCTCTGCTGCACAACTGCAAGTGATAATACATAGAAGCGATAAGTTGAAATTCTTTACTGACTATACGAGTTTATGTAACACTAGATCAAGTTATTGTTGAAAGAATAATACCTGACGGATGGACTAGCATTGGCAATGATCATTGTTTTGGAATTGCCACCCAATGAGTCCTGTAGATCAAATGAATTCCGTTATAATGCCATGAAAGAATAGGTTGCAACTTAAGCGAAGAAAGGCAATGAATTTAGATTTAACCTGAAGAAGAAATGTCAGCCTGGAATCACGATATGGGATATGCCTTGGTTTACCATTTGCAACATCCACAAGAACCATAATGACATGTCTGCAATCATTAACAACAAATAGCAAAATTTAACATAACAACTAATTGAGAAAATGAGTTATGCCAGGGATTTAACTATTCCTTGCTTACCCTAGTGTGGACAATGATTTATTGATACTAGCAGCTTCTTTTAGGCGGTCACCCTCAGCGCCAGAAGTTTTCTGCCTGTTACAGAATGTAGAATGTAAGACGAGGTTTCTAAGGCAATGCCAAGCTAATTCACACCATAGTTACCTCTCTGATCCAGCGAGATCAACCAGGTTCAGTCTTGCAAAACGCATATTAGTTGTTGAGTCTTTTTCCCACCTGCTCTCGATCACGCATGTAAATACACTATGTGATCGGCTGCTCTCTCTGTTCATATTTGTGGCTCCAACTTTTCGATTCAAAGAACCCTATTGTACCACAGATAAGACTTTTAGGAACAATAAACATAAAACAAAAATAAATGTTTGGAAGACGGCAATACTAACCTGTGTGATAAGCCCTAAGATGTCTTGAACACTCTCTACTTCAAACTCAGTGAGATTTTCCACATAGACACCGCTCTTAGTGTCCTCTCGAAGCTAAAGAAGTGAGAAACATATCAGAATAAATGAGCCTTGCACAAATATGCACTTTGACCAGCAAAAGAATTTAGAATTACCTGCAAATTTGTTGAAGACGGTTCAAGAAGGTCTGTGATCTGCTCATTGTAAATCTCAAGGAAAGAGCATTTGCAATTGTATTTAAGTCTCTCGTCTCTTCTGCTCTCTTCCTCCTGCAACAAGAACAATGAGGGAAGATGTGATTAGTAAAGTTAATGATATCTGTAGTAGATATGAAAAAACAAAAAGCAATATCACAAGAGAATTACAGCTTGTATTCTTGCAAACAAAAATTCAAATATCCGTGGCATCATTCCTCTGTTGGGACTTGGTTTAAATTCTAAATCACCGACTTCCCCGAGCATTGTATATGTCTTTCCACTTCCTGTCTGCACAATCCAACAAATTATTTTACAAGTTAGGGAATGAAGGAAAAAATAATAAGCAATTCCCAAAGAAGGAAACTGTCTCCACTCGGTCCTATTCTCGAAACTTAACTATCGCATCTCATTGTATAACCCTGTAAGCATTTTCAAAATGATACCTCACATAATGTCATCTCCACAATGATAGAAGAAAATATACCTGGCCATACGCAAATATACAGCTGTTGTAACCAGACAAGCAATTCTCCACCATGGGCAGACCGGCAACCCGAAAAAGGGTATCCTACAGATTTAGGATGCGAAAAAAACATGACTTCAACGAAGAAAAGGAAACCAAAGTTTTCTACTTTTCGATCTGAGCCTTACCTGGTCAATTGTCTCGCAAGCCACATGGTCGAATAGAAACCGTGTTTCTGGTGGTCCAGTCCATGCTACGCATTGCGAGCTTTCCTGCTTTAAGCACCTACTGTACCCATTTATACTCTTCTCCATGCTATTAAGCGGCCGGACACGTATAAGGATCTGCAATCACATTCAATGACCATCAATACGAAATGCCTCCTAGTAAAAAATGACTTATGTAATCCCATCAATGACTCGATGCTTTAATTTTAAGAAATTCAAAATCGAAAAAACAATCTAGACATTCTTGTTACAAGTTACAAGAAGCAACTTGGAGCAGCTAAAGAACTTAGATGTATACAGGACAGTAAAAACACTGAGAAGAGTAAACCATATGAACAAACTGCTACCTGTACGTTGTGGTCCATCCAGAACGATGGATCCTCCTTAAGGTCAAAGTGAGGGACTTCGACGGTATTGACAACACCTGAAACTTGCCCAGAAGAACTAGACAAGCCTTTGTACAACGAGGCATAGCCACCAGCTCTAACGGCTCCTGCCCCATCGAGCTTCCCTCTGTAACAAGATCCCGGCTGCTTCGATACGCTCTTGATAGGCGTGTTCTGCGTCGAATTGGTCTCCGAATAGGCTCTCCCGGCAACTCTACCGGTTTTAGGAGTCGTCACATTCTGATTTGTGATGGAATCACACTTATCCCCCCAGCCAAATCGATTTTTAGAGAATGCCGCCGATCGATGCTTATCGGGCGTCCGTAAAGGCAATGCTGGATCTGGGTTCTTGGCTCTAGCCTTAGACGGAGTTCGATCGATCTTACTCCGGGACTCCTTTTCGTGTTTAGGATTGTTCGACGGATCCTGGATCGTGTTTAGCGGAGCCCGTGATAGAGAAGAGGAAGAAGATGAATCGTTGCTGGTTTGGGATAGAAACGAAGCTTGGAGGTTTTCAGGGACATTCTCGATTTCCTCGTGCTTGCCGGAATCTCTACGGGAAAACTTGACATCCCTCGACATTAAAACACCTGATTCGACACAAAAAAGTAGATAAAAACCAATCAGAATTCGCGAAATCCACACCCAGAAATGACAAATTTAGAAACTTGGAATCGCAGCTCAAGCAATAAAAAAAATGAATTTTTTTCCTCACCTGTGTAATGAATTGAGCAACAAAAATCCAAAATTTCTCGAGCTACTGAAGAGTTCTGGTATAATCTCTCTCTCTCTCTCACTCACTCACTCACACTCTCTCGTTCTCTCTCTCTCTCTCTAAGTTCGCATGATTTTAGCAGTAAAGCAGGACGGAGAAATGGATGTGAAAGAAGAAGAGGATGAAACGGACGGCTGAGATTGCATCCTATGTTTTGCGCTTTGAGGCGGTGTTTGAATTTGAATTTGGGTAGGGCTTTCTCGCGTAATAAATTAAGCTTATAGAGGGTAGTCTCGTAAATAAGCAACGAATTTTCTTTTTCAAAAATATTAAGCTAGTCAAAAAAGGGAGATACACAATTTGGCCCATTTAATTCAAATATTGTGTTTGTTAATAAAAAATATATTTCCCCAACGGCTAATATTATATATACTATGATCAAAGTTGGAGATAATGAAAAAAGCTTACTGAAATTCAGTTCACTAAGTATGCTTGTTCCAATGATGATAATATTCTTCTTGCCTTGATTCTACCAAGGTCACGAGTACTTCTCTCCACTCGGGGTTTTGCTGGGACGATAGCTTCTTCACTTCTCCTTCAAGTTCCATTACTTTTCTTTTATGACTTACGAAAGTCAGAACAGAAGTTAGATACTTTCATGAATTCGTTTTCTTTCTTTAGCAGTTGCTATTTGATGGCCAATAACAAAAAAAACCGTAAACGGACGTACCATATCAGCATCGGGTTAGTGTATCCCATCTCAATATGTAAGAATATGAATGGAAAACGTTGATAAAAGTATTATTTAGTTGTTTCAAAAAAAAAAAAAGTATTATTTAGTTAACTTACAATTTTAAAAACCAAGCACAGAGGAATATTTTAGTAGTAGAACAAACAAACCATACACCGTTATATAAAAAGTATTATTTAGTTAACTTAAGAAAAGAAAAGAAAACTAGACTTGGAAATAAACAGAGTGATATTTTACTAGTAGACTAAATGCCTTGAAGAAGAACAAGGGCCACGCACTCTTTCTTCATCATCTTCTTCGTCACCTTTTTCAAGTCATTTTCATCTTCTCCTTCTTCACCTTGTTCAAGTTGTTAGACAGTGGCAAGGATGCTTGACTCTTCCTGGTGCGGCTCACTTGGTCCTAACAGAAACCAAGTTTTGAGGCCATGTCCTGCTTCTGCTTGAAAAGCTAACGCACATCCACACAAAAAAAAAAAGCAACGTGGGGGTCAAATTTTGATACCGAGATGTTTTGTTACAATGACAAATATACAAGCTGATGGGGCGGAAAGGATGCTTACGTTATGTGCATGTTGTTCACTGTTCAAGTGGAGGGTCATATTCGCGAGCTTGTAGCCATGATAGTTGCAAAGTTGGCAAAAAAGATAGGTTTATCATCCTTGTCTAGTGGCACGATCTCCCACAGCTGCTTGACAAACCAAGCAAAACCACATCCATGGGGTCAAATAATGATACCGACATGTTTTCTTACAATTATCAAATGTGATGAGACTAGGATGTTTTACCTCCCCGTTGTGGTCTTCACTCTTAAGATGATTGATGAAACCTTCAAAGCTTTGGCTAGGAATTTCGCATAGTCTACAAAAGCATATGGTTGTTTGTCTCCAGAGGAGGAGACGAATTCTCTGTGGACAAAAAAAAAACTAACTAGTTCAGAAACAGCTTATAGCTTTGCCGGTTTATTTCAATGTCAATGTGAGAGAGAGTGAAATCACCTTGCAGTAATTCCTCCCAGATCCACTCTTTATAAGAGCTGTAGGTTTCGGCTGGCTTACAATTTGGAAATGCGCACAGAATTGTGCCCATAGCTGAGAAGTAGGTGACTACACCACGACTCATTACCCGAAATGAGCAAAGCGTTGTAATTACGCTGTCTCCAATCGTCCGAAACATCAGCGACTTCTCTCGCACCATCATCTGGAAAATACGGCAGTTGAGTCTAAACTTTAACTAAAAAAATTCCATTACTGGTAGAAAGAGGTAAGAAGACTAACCGAAGGGGGTGTGTATAAGAAGGATTCCAGATGAAGATATCTCTTTTAAGACTCAAGGAGAGATCAAGTCTAGGTTGTTAATGGCAAAGACGGTGACTGGAAGATTACCAAAGAGCTTCTTCAACGCCGATTCGATGCTCGGACGGACACAATCAATATCATAACCAGGGGGAACCGGATATGTGTTGAGGTCCCACAACACCACAATGGTTTTAGGCAGCGGGTAAAGCATCTTGATAAAAGCTAAAAGAAAACAAATCGCAGTTAGTTAGTCTTATTACCCAAATCGAACATCAGATAAGCATTCAAGAGTAATTGAAATTTGCCTTCGCATGGTGTATATGCATGTTCTTCAATGTTGAAGTGGATGATCATATTATGACGGTCGTAGCTCTGATATTTGCAAAGTCGGCAAAACAAGAGAGGTTCATCGAACTCGTTTACAGTGCGCGTCACATTTTGAAACCGACATGATTTTTATGGTTAGACGATGATTTTTATGATTAGACATTAACAAAATGTAATGATACAAAATTTGAGACATGATGCTTACCTCCGGTGAACGTGCACGTGTGTGTTCTCTACTCTTGATATTCTAGATGAAAGCATCACAGTTTTGGCTATGAATTTCGCATAGTGTGCAAAAGAAGGCAGGTTCAACCGTTTCCTAAAGTATATGGTTGTTTGTCTCCAACACAGATGGTAGTCATGTGGGCAAAAAAACTTAGAGAGATGAGAAAACATCACCTTTCAGCAGGAATGTTTCCCATTGCCACTTTTCAAGAGAGACCCATGGTTGGGCTTAGGCACGGGCATTTTAACCGGACCCGAAGAACCGAACCGATCTGAACCGAACTAAAAAGTACCAAACCGAACCGAAATTGGCATAATAATCCAAATGGGTCCTATAATTCTATATCCGAAGAACCGGATCCGAACCTTGACCGAACCGAGAACCGAATGAGTATCCGAAATACCCGAAATACAATTATATACTTAAAAATATAATTTATATTTAAACTCGAATAACTAAAATATTTAAAATTATAATTATAAATCAAATATATTAGATAATTTTAGATTAAAATAATCAAAATATCGAAAAAAAATTAGTTATATTTGTTAAAATATTTTTTTTTTGGCAAAATTCAATCAAATAACTGAAATATATAAACTATTTGAGTTTTTGTAAAAAAATATTTAAATAAATTTTGAGTGATTCGGATACCCAGAACCGACCCGAACCCGATTAGAACCGATCCGAACCCGATTAGAATCGACCCGTACCCGACCCAAAAATTATAAATATCCGAATGGATCCCATCCCTATATACCCGAAGATCCGATATCCGAAAGACCCGACCCGATTGTATCCGAATAATCCGAACGCCCACCCCTAGTTGGGCTCGTGGCCGACTATTTGGAAATGCATACAAAGCAATGTACCCAAAACCGATAGGAGAGTGACTAAACCACAACTTATTACCAGATATAAATTTTTGGATGATTTGGGGTAATTATGAAGTTGTTATGATTTGCTATTAAAATTTTATGAAATCCCATCTAAAACCATGAGATTTGGATTTTAATTTTTTAACTAAGAAACTCCACCGAAACATCCTAAAATCACTCAAAACCTCATAAAATCCACAGCTTAAAATATTTCTAATAACAATGAATTTGAAAAAATATTTTCAAATCATTAGTTCAATAACATTGGATTTTAGATAACTTTTTTAAATTTATGTTTCAATAACACATGATTTGAAAATTTAATATAAATCACTCCAAATTCTACTTTTAATACATCCCCTACCTAAAATATTTCCAATAACAGTATATTTGATTTAGTTTTTACAATTTCTTGATTGAATAATATAGGATTTTAAGTGATTAGTTGGTTTTACATAAATATTATACACAATAACATAGGATTTGCGAAGGCATTTAGAAATTATTAGTTGAATAACAGAGAATTTTAAAAGAATAACAAATAATCTAAAATTCATAATTCAATACACCCCCTTTATAAATTTAACAAATCTCTGAGTTTTAAAAATCAAACAATTTTATATAAATTTATCTCCCAATAACCCTTTAGATTACCCCAGATTTAAAGGAAAAAAAACACAAAATTAACCGACTGTCGAGGCGCCTCCCATGGCGCCGAGATTCTGGTGTTGTGGGATAGGGAAAATGGGAGGTTTCCTATCAGATTTCCATATCAACAAGAATCTACAAGGATTCGGAGGGTGTTATACGACTTGGGCTTGATCAATCCAACAGTAATGATCCATTGCCACGTGCTCTTCCCAGATATATTAATCTACGATGAGCACTGGCTTACGAGAATGATGATACTTATTTACAAATAAAATTAAATTAAAATGGATATTATTCGGTTAAAATATTTATTTTTATTTTTATTAAATAACTTTAAAATCTACTATATGAAAGTACAAGGCCTCTCTCCAGGTGATGACACATTAGCACTTCAGAGGAGTACACCTGTCCTTTATTATTTAATTTTCAAAAACTGAAACAAACAAAAGATTTTTATCCTCTTATTTAGACCCCTGGGGATTCGAACTAATAATCCTCTTATTAAAAGACAATTGTTATTTCCATTATGTCATGAGTACTCTTTAACAATACTCTATAAAAATTTTAAATATTGTCTCAATCATTTACACATTAAATTAGAAGCATTTTTAAAAAATTTGTATGTATATCAATTACAAACTTCACAAGATGCTCCAAACACATAAATAAAGAAATTCTCAAAAGGATAGAATAAAAAAACAATTAATTAATTTTTATTTTAAAACATCAAGTAACATAAATAAATATTAACATAAGTACAATTAACTATATATAAAATCATTAAATTTGAATTTAACTATTTAAAAAAATTATAAATAGATGAAATTCAAATTTAATTTAAAAATTAATAAATATATAAATATTATTATATTACATAATTTTAAATATATCATTATATTTTCTTTTTTTTGAAGTAATAATCCCTATTTTCAAAATTATGATAATTAAAATTTGGTACAAGTGAAAAAAAATTATGATATTGAATAAATTAAAAAGTTAACTCCAATCTATAAAATCTTAAGACACAACAAAATATTCAATAAAAAATCGTAAAGATAAGAAATTATATAAAAAATATATAGAAGAAGAAAAAAAAAACAAATAAGAATGGATACAAAAATATATAAAATTTTAAAACACTAAATAGACATGAATTCAATGCAAGATATGTACAAAAATAATGAAAATGATAAACTAAACAAATTAAAAATTATTATAATATTAAGGTTTAGACAAATGAAAAGAGTTTGAAAAAAAAATTATTGTAAAGATTCATAAAATAACGTATGAAAGAGATTGCACAGATCATCAAGAAAAGGGTAAAAAAATTAAATTTCTTAAAAAACAAGATAAAATCAATAGTCAAAATATAGATATAAAAACATAAACTTAAATTAAAAAATAAAATCCGCGCATCGCGCGGATTCTCTCCTAGTTATTATAAATTCAAAATGAGGTTAGTTTGGTTATTTTATATATATAACTAAATATAATTTTCTAAAAAGTTTAATAATGATGTAATCTCGTTGCTTATCAATTGGCAATAGAGTCTTATCATCATAAATTTCAGTCACTAGAATCTCTGAATAGTTAGAGGTTTCTCAGTTACTATCTTTCTTCTGCTCCTAACTTTAGTTGGCAAGAGTTAACTTGTTTCTTTGTGACCGCAGTTGATGGAGCTGACTCATCTTCTTCTACTATGATGGAGCTGACTTCTTTTCATGTGAGTTTCGAATACTTGCGGACCGTTTACCTCTCCCAACCCAATAGGCTCATTTCCCTCACATGTTCCCTACAACATTACAATAAGTCCTAAGATAAAGCTACAAACGAAATCCCACGAAGAAAAACAAACCTGAAATACTTAAATAATTTGCTTGTCAAAGATATGATACATTCCAAAGAGCACACAAATAAATACAGCACGCAGATATAACTACAGTTTGCAATATCGTCTATTTGGAAGAGTTGTGTTGTAAAGCAGACACGTACCTTGTTTTTAGGAGGCTCAATGACTTGTGAAATTGCAGCGAGCTCATCTTTGGGAACCTGCAGGAAGAATTTCCAAGTCTTGGGCTAAATTTCCAAAAGTCTTGTATGGACTTAATTGGAGCTCATGCATGTATGGACTTGATTTGGGATCTACGATCAAGATGGACATTTACGAAATTTATTTTACTATAATGTTTATAACAAGTCTTGGGCTAAATTTCCAAGACTTACACATGGCTGCTAGATTCTCGAACCAATATTTAATTGTATCTACGATGGGTTTGAAAAATATTTTTTTAATGCCAACAATTATTTATATGGTCATATTTTAGAGAAAAAAAAAGCTAAAAATGGTCCTAAATTTTGATCACTACCTTTTGTTTTTTAGATTGCATGTTTGCGTTTGAAATGTATTGTATATACACACTTGAACACCTATAAATATATAGATATTGGTCAAATTGGTTTGAAGAAGAGCAGAACAAAAGCTAAAAACATACATCTATGATCGTCATTAGTTTAAAATTTTAAGAGCACTTTTTATATATATAGGGGAAATAAGTGGATAAGATTGATGAATAGAAGAATAATCAAAAAGGAAGATGTGGTCATTAAAGGTCGTCATGCATCACAAGATTTTCTTACGTATATATTAGATTTTAGAGTTATTGGAATATGAAATCCAATTCCATGTTGCATGCAATATAACACGAATTCCGCATTTTCTTATATCCAAGTTGCTAAACAAACATTAATGTAAGGTCAAGGTTCTACGTCGCGTGTGCGTGTCTTTCAATAAAACATTGCATGCACTTATTTTTGACTTAGTTGGCTAAATAACTATGAATTTTTATTAAATTATTATTAAGAATCTGCAAATGAGAGATCCTCTATATTGTCTATTGGTTACTTTTAAAAAAAAATTCTTAGTTACTAAAATTAAAAATTCACCACTCGCGACACACAAAATAAGGTTTGATATTGAAAGATAATTAAGTAGGAGGGACTTCAACAACTATGACGAAGACACGTGGCATATTTCTCATGGGCTCTTAGAACATATGGTTAGCTAATTTTGGTGCTTTGTTTAATTAAGCCTTGAATCAGAAAGTTTTAAAGAAAGAATAATTTAGATGCTCCTTGCAGCAAGTCGCAACAAATTAATTTCTCACTTATGCATTTTTGGTTTGGTGCTACGTCCCATCGACTACTATTGATTTCCATTTTAATCCCACGAAGTAAGTCGAATTACATAATCACTCCAATCTTTGATTTGTAATTTAGAACCTCTAATTCTCTTCTTTTTTTGAAACGGACCTCTAATTCTCTTCTTTCGGGTCACTTTCCTCTTCTGTTTTTTTCTTTAATAAGTTAGGGATTGTTCTAGACTACTAGCTAGATTTATGAAAATTTGAATAATAGTGAAATCAAACTAATTTTAACTAATTTAGATTTTGTGATAGTTTTATTCGATCTGGGTAAGTTCGATTTGGTTTTTTTTTTTATTAGATTTGAATATGAATTTAGGAAGATCATACTGTTTTAGCAATAAGCCATGTTTTATTTGCAAATACCGCAAAATTATTGACACAGATTCGACTTTATGTAGTAAACAACTATCAATCATTCGAGAATAAAGAAATAATTTATAATCATTATCTCATGCACTTTATGATCAACACTTTTTGATTTTTAATATTGGAATCATTTGATTCCTCATAATAAAGTATCAACTTACATCAGGTGATGTATATGTATGTTTATTAATATCAAGAACTTAGTCAGACTTACACTGCAATGGGAAACATATGAAACTTAAAAGTATTATATCCACGAAATTTAATCAAAATATTTATTAAAAATTCAATCAACACAACATCAAATTGTCTTTGATGTCCTCGTGTCCTATTGGTGCAGAATTTTCATCCTGATCCTCCTTATTCAACCACAACCCGATGTTATGAATTATGTTGTATACCGCGTATAAATCATATATATTAATAAATAATATCATTATTAACATACTTTTTTCACGCGGATAATATAATACGTGAACATGTTTCATTCTAATACATGAACAATTGAACATTACCATTTAAACGATCTCTTAATTTGAATCTTAAATTATACAACAAAATCATTTCTAGACATCAGGAAAATTAAGTTATAGGAAAAACCCTTTAATTTTAGATTTGGGGGATTGATTTAGTTAATTATTGTTGATAAATATCCTGGTTTTAGCTTTTATATATTTTCACATTTGTGGCCGAATTTGGATATATATTCCTTTTCAGGTGTACGTACACCCTTTATTTGCATGCTCGTATCTACGATATATTATATATATATACAAACATATATAGCCCTTTTTCAAAAAACATACTCATACATACATAAAAGGTTCCCAAAAAAAAAAAAAAAAAAACTCATACATACATATATATGTATCTGTATTATATTATACCCCCTATGCGTTAATAATAATAACGTTAACATATATGTACACATGTGTAAGTAAAGAAATGCCCCCAAAGAATATTGGCTCTTCGTATAAACCAAAGTACAACAAAGCATCTTCCGAGAAAAGTTGCTGGCGAACCAGACGCCAAGTGGCATATCAATCAACCAATTGTTAATTTTATCATAATCCATACGAATAATATTATGGCTCGACGTGAGTGTGTATAAATATAACTCGGCCTTTGCAAGTAAAGACTTCACAAAGACAAGAGATCTCGAGACGCGGAAAACATAGAGAGAAGTATAACACATACCTCAAAAGCGCAAAACACAACCAAAGAAGAAGAAAAAAATACCTTTTTATTTTCCCTCCTTCAAATTAAACACAATATGGTGTCTCAAAAGCTGGAAATTTGCATCGAGCTCATGAAGATTGCTGTCGTTTTCGTCGCCACCGTGGCTGAAACAGTAGAGGAAGCTTTCCGTAAGCCTCCACCGGTGCTTCCGGCAGTTCACGGTGGTCGCCGAAATAGTTACGCAGCCGTTCCCATTCCTCTCGTTGGATTCATGTGATTAGCTTCTTCTTTTTTTGTTTGTTTAATTTTTTTTTTTCTCGGTTTTGGCCTCGTTAAAGTTCTCGTGCCATGTGGCGTTTTGGAAGTTGTTGATTTGTGTATAAGTATAACCAAAAGAATCAATCATGAAGAGTTTACAGATAAATCAAATCGTCGACTTTTATAAAAAACAAAAAAAAGCTGTATTAATCGCTTTAACTTTCTTTAAGATCCTTTGAACATTCTAATCACAACTTCAATTTTTTTGCAATTACTCAATTACAAAACTATATGTTCATTATTGTATGATATGTACAATAAGCTTTCCAGTATTTTTAACCTATTATTGACAAAAAAACATAATTAATCTCCATCTTTTGCAAGGATGGATTGAGAAAAATAATTAGAGTTTTACACAGAAACAAACATCGCTTTTTATGGAGAAACATTGCTGAGAATCGGGAGGTGTATGAATTAAGTTAATTGCTTTCTGAAAAAATATGAGTCAAACTCTTAAAACTGGATTTGAATCGTGAGTATATTCTTGACACGATTCAGATCTCAGATGAAATATGTACCATGTAGCCTACCTAGGTTGGTAAAGTTAATTTGCTTTCAACATTGGTTTCATTTAGTTCTTCCGGATATAAAGCGAGTGTTTTTTTAATAAGTAATAAATTTGGATCTATTATTTTGATCTTCGTAGGATCCATAATGTCACGCTAATAAAAGTGGTCAACTTAGTTTGGTCAGTTTTATGAAATAATTTAGTTGGAGTTGCTAATGTTGAAAAGTCAAAACAATTAAAAAGAGATGATTAAATACAAAAATATAAATATACACAATGGCTCGGGCAACATAAGAATTGAATTGATCATCAACCATAGGGATCAAACACAATATGTTGAATCGAAATGTCAAATAAATTCAAGCGAACTTCTTAGCCAAAGACAAAAGACGAGCACCGAGATCTAAGGGCTTAGAAATCATGACCATATGATCAGAATCCTGGATATGCTCCACGTGGTTAGGAGGATTGTTCTTGATCATCCAGAGCTGAAACTCATTCATCAATGTCTTGTCTTTCTCAGACACTACGAAGATCCGCTTTACCGACCCGAACCTCTCGGGCGTGAGCACAAGACTTGTGTCTATCTCTTCGTTGCTGAATAATCGTAGTGGCCGTACCAATGCTCCCGCCAATTCCACGTCCTTCAAATTATACATGGTGCGAGTCCAAAAGTAGTAATCAAAATAAGTTTTTAAAAAATGAGAATAATTAGTTTCAGTTTTGTGATAAATTTTGTGTTTGGTTTTTAGTTTTTTACCTCTTTAGGACTAAGGTCATACATAGTTAATGAAATAAAAAGTGGGCCTCCAATGGAAAGCGTAGGAGGTTTATTAGGTCCATTGCCAAATACAAACTTCATGTCCAGTTGTCGAGCTTGCCACCTCACCAACTTGCAAAAATTTAGAAATTGTTGGAGGAAAAAAATTCATAACAAGTGTCAAATGAGGATTTACATTTTTTTGAAACTAAACGATCATTATTACTCTAAAAATGAAAAAAAAAAAGAGTATGTAATTAGTAACATACCCCTTGAGAAAGCAAAGTGAAATTGAAGGTCGGTCCAGGCATTAGGGCAGTGACGAAAATAGCCATATGAACATTATCATGGAATATCTCCATGGCCTTGGAAATAGCGAGTCCACCAAAACTATGCGCCACGAGAATCACCTTCTCATCTTCACGTAGACTCTCCATCAGGCCCATCAAAGGCCCAATATACTCAGTGACCGATCGGAGAGTCTCAGCCCGACGTAGATCGATCCCGGACGCCGCTAAGTCGACCGCAGTTACGTTGTGGCCTTGGGATTTCAGTATTGGTATCAGTTTATACTAACACCAAGCCCCGTGACCGGCTCCATGAACCAGCACGAAATGGGCTCGGCCATGTTGTGGTGACACCGGTGTGGCGGGGACAGGAAGGTAGTATAAACTGATCAGTATAACAAGAATCAGGGTTAAGTATTTGTTTGTTTTGCTCTCCATTTTTTTTTTCAATTTATTAGGAGTTTGTGATGAATGAATGTTGCCTTAACAAAACAATTATATAGTAGAACTAGCTAAATAATAAGGTGTTGACAAATTGAGCAATTCTTATGCTAATGTCACGAAAATAATTTGATCATTTTTAAAAAGGATTATAAAAGCAGATATAGTGTACTAGATGGAATCATTGTCTTGATTTGAACCTTGTAAATTTTCTTTTAGTGCTATACCACCAATAAAGACTTTTTCTTAACAAAAATAAAATTTTCAGAAATTGTGTATTTATAAAACGTCTCTTTTGATGTTTTATTTTGTTACATTTTAAAAAGAAACAGTTTCTATCATGCTGACAAAATAGCCTATAATTATCAACAATTTTAGGAAACATTGTTTTTTATTTGTTTTAGCGTCTCCAAGAGTTCGAAAAGCAGACGCCAAGTAAGAACATGTTCACAACACTACTGTAAAAATATCCACCGTCAAGATTTGAATTATGGTAAAACAAACAAAACTTCTAAAGACGTTGTCAACGACCTCTAGTTCTATATTCGCTAGAAAGAGTTTGCTATTTTCGTATCCTTAAAAACGTTAGTCTATATAATTTTCGTTTTGCCAAAAATAGAAAAAAAAACCAGTGGTTCTGTTTGCCTTTCTTTCATTATAGGTTTTGTCTCCACAACATCCATCTATTAAGCAAGCCATTAAGCCATTTCCAAGGTTTTTCATCACCATGACCCGAAGAACAATGGAGAAGCCTTATGGCTGCTTCCTCCTCCTCTTTTTCTTCATTATTCCCCTTCTCATACATTCAACAGCCGCTCTCACCGATGAGGAAGCTTCATTTCTCACCAGACGTCAGCTCTTGGCGTTATCAGAAAACGGTGATCTTCCCGACGACATGGAATATGAAGTCGATTTAGATCTCAAGTTTGATAATAACCGGCTTAAAAGAGCTTACATTGCTCTTCAAGCTTGGAAAAAGGCAATGTACTC
>JAHZTW010000001.1:198619276-198662079 GCA_020283515.1 Alliaria petiolata | reverse complement strand
CTCAAAAGCTGGAAATTTGCATCGAGCTCATGAAGATTGCTGTCGTTTTCGTCGCCACCGTGGCTGAAACAGTAGAGGAAGCTTTCCGTAAGCCTCCACCGGTGCTTCCGGCAGTTCACGGTGGTCGCCGAAATAGTTACGCAGCCGTTCCCATTCCTCTCGTTGGATTCATGTGATTAGCTTCTTCTTTTTTTGTTTGTTTAATTTTTTTTTTTCTCGGTTTTGGCCTCGTTAAAGTTCTCGTGCCATGTGGCGTTTTGGAAGTTGTTGATTTGTGTATAAGTATAACCAAAAGAATCAATCATGAAGAGTTTACAGATAAATCAAATCGTCGACTTTTATAAAAAACAAAAAAAAGCTGTATTAATCGCTTTAACTTTCTTTAAGATCCTTTGAACATTCTAATCACAACTTCAATTTTTTTGCAATTACTCAATTACAAAACTATATGTTCATTATTGTATGATATGTACAATAAGCTTTCCAGTATTTTTAACCTATTATTGACAAAAAAACATAATTAATCTCCATCTTTTGCAAGGATGGATTGAGAAAAATAATTAGAGTTTTACACAGAAACAAACATCGCTTTTTATGGAGAAACATTGCTGAGAATCGGGAGGTGTATGAATTAAGTTAATTGCTTTCTGAAAAAATATGAGTCAAACTCTTAAAACTGGATTTGAATCGTGAGTATATTCTTGACACGATTCAGATCTCAGATGAAATATGTACCATGTAGCCTACCTAGGTTGGTAAAGTTCATTTGCTTTCAACATTGGTTTCATTTAGTTCTTCCGGATTTAATTCGCTTTATTATATTTGGATCCATAATGTCATGCTAATAAAAGTGGTCAACTTAGTTTGGTCAGTTTTATGAAACAATTTAGTTGGAGTTGCTAATGTTGAAAAGTCAAACCAATTAAAAAGAGATGATTAAATACAAAAATATAAATATACACACACAATGGCTCGGGCAACATAATGATTGAATTGATCATCAACCATAGGGATCAAAAAAATATGTTGAATCGAAATGTCAATTTTTTTCAAGCGAACTTCTTAGCCAAAGACAAAAGACGAGCACCGAGATCTAACGGCCTAGAAATCATGACCATATGATCAGAATCCTGGATATGCTTCACGTGGTTAGGAGGATTGTTCTTGATCATCCAGAGCTGAAACTCCTTCATCAATGTCTTGTCTTTCTTAGACACTACAAAGATCCGCTTTACCGACCCGTACCTCTCGGGCGTGAGCACAAGACTTGTGTCCATCTCTTTGTTGCTGAATAATCGTAGTGGCCGTACCAATGCTCCCGCCAATTCCACGTCCTTCAAATTATACATGGTGCGAGTCCAAAGTGGTAATCAAAATAAGTTTTAAAAAAAATGAGAATGAAATAATTAGTTTCAATTTGTGATAAATTTTGTGTTTGGTTTTTACCTCTTTAGGACTAAGGTCATACATAGTTAATGAAATAAAAAGTGGGCCTCCAATGGAAAGTGTAGGAGGTTTATTAGGTCCATTGCCAAATACAAACTTCATGTCCAGTTGTGGAGCTTGCCACCTCACCAACTTGGAAAATTTTAGAAATTGTTGGAGGAAAAAAAATTCGCAACAAATGTCAAAGGAGGATTTACATTTTTTGAAACTAAACGATCATTATTACTATAAAAATGAAAAAAAAAAGAAGTATGTAATTAGTAACATACCCCTTGAGAAAGCAAAGTGAAATTGAAGGTCGGTCCAGGCATTAGGGCAGTGACGAAAATAGCCATATGAACATGATCATGGAATATCTCCATGGCCTTGGAAATAGCGAGTCCACCAAAACTATGTGCCACGAGAATCACCTTCTCATCTTCACGTAGACTTTCCATCAGGCCCATCAAAGGCCCAATATACTCTGTGACCGATCGGAGTGTCTCAGCCCGACGTAGATCGATCCCGGACGCCGCTAAGTCGACCGCAGTTACGTTGTGGCCTTGAGATTTCAATATTGGTATCAGTTTATACCAACACCAAGCCCCGTGACCGGCTCCATGAACCAGCACGAAATGGGCTCGGCCATGTTTTGGTGACACTGGTGTGGCGGGGACAGGATGGTAGTATAAGCTGATCAGTATAACAAGAATCAGGGTTAAGTATTTGTTTGTCTTGCTCTCCATTTTCTTTACAATTTATTGGGAGGTTGTGATGAATGAATGTTGCCTTTACACAAACAATTATATAGTAGAACTAAATAATATAAGGTGTTGACAAAGTGAACAATTCTTATGCTTTTTGGGGGTTAAAATATCAATGAAAACGAAAGAGAGAAATGTAGGGCAGAAACGGCTCTGCTTCGACAGCCTAAGGATAAGGAAACAGCAAAGTAGAGAAGGGCCCGATTGAATGATATGCGCCTACGCACCCTTAAGGTACGCCACAATCCTTGAAACGTCCTTATCTCATGGTATACCTCGCCACCCCTCACGGTCACGGCCTCGGACGCCTCTCTTTCATTCTTATGCTAATGTCACGAAAATAATTTGATCATTTTTAAAAAAGGATTATAAAAGCAGATATAGTGTACTAGATGGAATCATTTTCTTGATTTGAACCTTGTAAAATTTCTTTTAGTGCTATACCACTAATAAAGACTTTTTCTTAACAAAAATAAAATTTTCAGATATTTTGTATTTAATAAAACGTCTCTTTTGATGTTTTATTTTGTTACATTTTAAAAAGGAACAGTTTCTATCATGCTGACAAAATAGCCTATAATTATCAACAATTTTAGGAAACATTGTTTTTTATTTGTTTTAGCGTTTCCAAGAGTTCGAAAAGCTGACGCCAAGTAAAAACATGTTCACAACACTACTGTAAAAATATCCATCGTCAAGATTTTGAATTATGGTAAAACAAACAAAACTTCTAAAGACGTTGTCAACGACCTCTAGTTCTATATTCGCTACAAAGAGTTTGCTATTTTCGTATCCTTAAAAACGTTAAGTCTATATAATTTTCGTTTTGCCAAAAATAGAAAAAAAAATCAGTGGTTTCTGTTTGTCTTTCTCTTTCATTATAGGTTTTTGTCTCCACAACATTCATCTATTAAGCAAAGCCATTAAGCCATTTCCAAGGTTTTTCATCACCATGACCCGAAGAACAATGGAGAAGCCTTATGGCTGCTTCCTCCTCCTCTTTTTCTTCATTATTCCCCTTCTCATACATTCAACAGCCGCTCTCACCGATGAGGAAGCTTCAATTCTCACCAGACGTCAGCTCTTGGCGTTATCAGAAAACGGTGATCTTCCCGATGACATGGAATATGAAGTCGATTTAGATCTCAAGTTTGATAATAACCGGCTTAAAAGAGCTTACATTGCTCTTCAAGCTTGGAAAAAGGCAATGTACTCCGATCCCTTCAACACAGCGGCTAATTGGGTCGGTTCGAACGTGTGTTCTTACAAAGGCGTGTTCTGCGCACCCGCGCTTGATGACCCGAGCATAATGGTTGTGGCCGGAATCGATCTCAACCATGCTGATATAGCCGGTTATTTGCCTCCGGAGCTAGGTCTCTTGACCGACGTCGCATTGTTCCACGTTAATTCCAACAGGTTTTGCGGAGTTATCCCGAAAAGCCTTTCGAAACTGACGCTAATGTATGAGTTCGACGTGAGCAACAACCGTTTCGTCGGTCCGTTTCCCACCGTTGCTCTCTCTTGGCCATCTTTGAAGTTTCTTGACATTAGATACAACGACTTCGAAGGGAAATTGCCACCGGAGATCTTCGATAAGGATCTCGACGCTATTTTCTTGAATAACAATAGATTCGAGTCGATCATCCCCGAGGCAATCGGTAAATCGACTGCTTCCGTTGTTACCTTTGCACACAATAAATTCAGCGGTTGTATCCCAAAAACAATCGGTCAGATGAAGAACCTCAATGAGATCGTGTTTATAGGGAACAACCTAAGCGGTTGTTTCCCGAACGAGATCGGTTCGTTGAACAATGTGACTGTATTTGATGCGAGCAGCAATGGGTTCGTCGGAAGTTTACCGTCGAGCTTGTCAGGGTTATCCAACGTGGAACAAATGGACTTCTCGTACAATAAGCTCACCGGATTCGTCTCAGACAGTATCTGCAAGTTACCCAAATTGTCGAACTTCACATTTTCTTACAACTTCTTCAACGGAGAGGCTCCGAGTTGTGTTCCCGGGACAAGCCAAGAGAAACAGTTTGATGACACAAGCAATTGTTTACAGAACAGACCAAAACAGAAGTCGGCTAAAGAATGTTTGCCGGTGGTTAGTCGTCCTGTGGATTGCAGTAAGGACAAGTGTGCCGGTGGTGATGCAGGAGGAGGTGGCGGCTCAAACCCATCACCAAACCCAACACCTAACCCACCAAAGACACCAGAGCATAAACCAGAGATTAACCCACCGAAATTGGAAGAGCCATCTAAGCCAAAACCAGAGGAATCTCCCAAACCGCAACAGCCTAGTCCAAAGCCTGAGACACCAAAATCACCAGAGCCTTCTAAACCAAAGGAGCCTAAGCCAGAACCACCCAAACAAGAATCTCCTAAACCAGAACCACCAAAGCATGAATCATCAAAACCCAAGCCCGAGTCACCTAAGCAACAACCACCAAAACAAGAAGAATCTCCTAAACCGGAGACGCCGAAACCAGAGGAATCACCTAAAGCTGAGACACCAAAACACGAACAACCACCAAAGATGGAGACGCCGAAACCAGAGGAATCACCTAAACCTGAGACACCAAAACACGAACAACCACCAAAGACGGAGACACCAAAAATGGGGTCGCCTCCAACTGACTCACCGGTACCAGATGATCCTTACGACGCATCTCCAGTTAAAAAGCGTCGTCCTCAACCACCGTCGACAGAAGAAACACCCTCACCACAATCTCCACCAGTACATTCTTCACCGCCGCCACCACCACCGGTTCATTCCCCACCTCCTCCTGTATTTTCACCTCCTCCACCAGTCCATTCTCCCCCACCACCAGTTTATTCGCCACCACCTCCGGTATACTCTCCTCCTCCTCCACCAGTCCATTCGCCACCACCACCAGTCCACTCTCCTCCTCCACCTGTCCATTCACCACCACCACCAGTTCACTCTCCTCCTCCACCAGTCCATTCGCCACCACCACCAGTCCACTCTCCGCCACCACCAGTCCATTCACCTCCGCCACCAGTCCATTCTCCACCTCCACCAGTCCACTCTCCGCCTCCTCCAGTCCATTCTCCTCCACCACCGGTCCACTCTCCGCCGCCACCACCACCAGTTTTCTCCCCACCACCGCCTGCACCTATTTACTCTCCTCCTCCACCACCAGTCCACTACCCACCTCCACCAGTTCATTCTCCACCACCACCAGTACATTCTCCACCGCCTCCGGTGCATTCTCCTCCGCCTCCGGTCCATTCTCCACCGCCTCCAGTCCACTCTCCGCCACCACCATCACCTATCTACTCTCCTCCTCCTCCAGTTTTTTCACCGCCACCAAAACCTACAATGTCTCTACCACCGGCAACATCTCCGACGGTAGATGTTCCAACACCTTCATCGGAAACGGAAGAAGACTCAGCACCGGTTCAAGCTCCGACCCCAGACTCTGAAACAGTCGAAGCACCATCAGAATCGGATCAATCACCAGGGTTTGGTTTCAGTCCTGCTCCGACTCCAATTCCCCAACCAGATATATCCCCAATCCCATCAGACGAACAAGTCGAAGCACCATCACCATCAACACAAGAAATTGAAACACCAGAACAATCGGTCGTCACTCCTTCGCCATCACCGTCATCTTCGACTCTACCACCAGTTGTAGCCGCGCCACCACCAGGAAACAAAGACGGCGGCGATGATTTCATCCTCCCACCAAACATTGGATTCCAATACGCATCGCCACCACCGCCCATGTTCCCAGGCTACTAAACCAACCATTTTAAATATTTTACATTTTGGTCCAAAATTTTTCCAGTTAACCAAGGTTGTAACAAAACAAAATTACATTTATAAATTTGACCATTGTAATCTGTACGTAGATTATTTTTAGAAGTGAAATTTCCAAAAATGAATCGTAAAACCTATGTGTAATTCTCTGTCTATAGTGTAAATTCATCACATTTCTTTGTGTTTGTCTCTGTATTTATCTACCTTTTTTTGGATTTACGTGTGTTTTTGTCTCAAAGTTTTTGTTTATTTTTCAAATACTGTAGTACGCCATCATATTTCGCACTGTTTTTATATCTACAAAACATTCTCAATTTGTCAAATGTCAACTTAGAGAAACCATATTGATGATGGAGAAACTAAAAGATCTTAGTTTTTTTATTTAAGAGAATTTTTATTTTACGTCTCCACAACAAGTCGTTGTTCTTGCCTGAGAAACCAAAGCTATGCATCAAGTCCAAGTTTGGTTTGAGGCATAATGTTTTGGTGGTTTTGTGCAAATTCATCTAGACTTGTTCAAACAATTAGAGATGGAGCCAAATTCAAGGGTAAGAGAAAAAGCTAACCAAAAGAGGTTGAGGAAGCAAACAATTACATTTTTCTGTACAAAAATAATTTTTAAGTGAATGGAAAATGGGCCGAGGAAAGGACCGAGCTATGGCCCAAACCAGAAGTATAAATGACGAGAAGAAGATTACAAATATCGTTTCTCCTCTTTCTTAACACGAAATACCTTCTTCATCCTAAAACTGAAAAACCATCGTAACGCTTTTCAGCCTAGGGTTATTGCCTTTTCTCAATTTCTCCATGGACAAGTACCCTAGCGAGAGATCCGACGCCAAATTAATCTTCTTCTCCTTATATGGCTTTCTTCTTACTCGGTTTTTGGATCTATAAATGGTTTATTCACAAATTAGACCTATGTAATGTAAGAAAAATATCTGATTAGATCTGTTGTACTTTAGAGGAAGAAAATTAATTTGCTCGGCCTTCCTGATGATTGGGAAGCCTCCTTGAAGAGAAGCAGCACACTGCCCCGGTAAATTAATTAAATTTTTTTCCCTGGAGGTTTGTATGTGTTGTTAGTTGTTGTTGATAAGATTTGATCTCCCTGCATGCAAATTAGGGTTAGGATTTCCGTCGAGGGATACGACGCTACGCTTTCTGAGGATGATATCAAGAAGGCGTTGATTGATCACTTCAGTTCATGTGGCGAACTCTTCAGAGTAAAATTCTCTGAAAGCCGTGTCGGGTTCGTCGTGGCTTACTAATTGTGACAACAAGTTGTGTGAAATTTTGGATTTTTTAATTACCAGCAGCTCAAGTTAATCAGCTAAAAACAATATTGGTGTTGTTACCAGACGTGCTTTTATTATTCTTTTCGGAGATGGCGCAGAAGAGAAGGCGTTGCAACTTAATGGAAGTGACGTGGGAGGATGGACTGCCCTTGTTCAGGTTACACCGGAAGTAGACGAGGAGACTGATCGTTATCGAGACTCTCTTTCCGCAGAGACATACTATGACGAAAGATTGTAAGCTGATATGCTTTCTTTTTCTTTTTGCTTTGCATGTGTAAGATATGTGTTGTTGATACAACATGCAAATTAATTACCGCAGTAGGTTTGGCATTACCGTTAGGGGATATGACACTTCGCTTCCTGCGGATGAGCTCAAGAGCACTTTGATCAAACATTTCTCTTCTTCTTGCGGAGAGGTCGCACATGTTTTTATTAATACTCTCGACAGGTTTGTGGCGTTCTCCAATTTGTGTTGTGAATTTCCCCCAGCTTAACTAACTAAAAAATCTTGTTTTTTTTTTTTTCGCAGGGTGGCTTATATTTATTTTGTCCAAAAAGACGCAGAAGACAAGGCGCTGAAACTTGGTGGGAGTGAAGTGGGAGGATGGAAATTAGTTGTTACTCCCGTAGCAAAAGCGATAACTTATTACCCTCTCCATTACGACGGCTTCCCTCGTTTAGGCTATTGTATCCCAGGTACGTACATAAATTTGTTTCTTGATTTTCTTGATTTCAAAGTAGAACTTGCCATGAATTCGTCGTTTATTATTGTACGTAGCTCATTGTATTGAGTTGGCTGCCGAGACCCATGAGAAGATCATGGCTTTTAAGAAGATGAGGGGGTTGGTGTAGGAGGCTTTCTCTCTCAAGAAGACGAAGCTCTTTGGTGTTTTTTAAATCGTGTGATAATACAATTGCAACCTTTGTCTTTCTTTCTATACTTTCTTATGCAACCTTTGTCTTTCTACTTTTTATTCTGGATTTTAAAATAAAGCTCAATATGTATGAGCGGTTTGTGTGTGTATGATTAAGTGTAAGCTCGATAATCATTATTTTAGTATTACGAGCCGTTTACGATTTCGATTCATTAGGTAGACAAAAGCAACATCTCCACACTGCCTAATCACACATCAATTAGCAAACCAACACTGCAACATTTGTCTTTCTATTACTTTGGGCTTTCTTATGATTTGTGATACAATGCAACCTTTGTCTTTCTTGTGTGTGTGTGTGTGTGTTTTTTTTTTATAATCTGGATGTTAAAGTAAGTAAAGCTCAATAATAGGCTGGTCTTTATTGGCAACTATCATATTTCTTCCATCTTTCAATTATTCAACTGTTCGCAAATAGATTCAGATTTAAAATGATTGCTCAGTTTGAAGACCAAATTATTGCTGAACTCGAACTCTTTCCTTGTGTATAACGAGAAGTAAGTCAACATATGGGAAGACAATCTTATAAGTTAGTGTTCAACTAAGAAAAAATATTTTATTTATTTAGTCCAGGTTTCCAATATTAATTTAATTTATCCTAATACAACTTCTTCTGACTATGATATAGTATTTTTTTTATTCGTCAATTAAAGTGCTTATTACTCCATATGATTCGATATATATCCTCTGACCGGCTTAATACTAGTTTTAAAATCAATTCAACGAGAAAAAGTCTCTGTAATTGAGTTCGTCAAAGAAAGAAAGGTCGTAGTTATATCATTGATAGAGAGACATACGCATAAATAATAAAACTGATTTATATAAAATATAAAGTTATTTAAAAAAAGTTTAAAGTGGTATATAAGTTAGTTATATTCTTGCTGTGGACATCGAAACATAGCATAAAGTCTCTTGACTTGCCCCAAAGTTTTTTCCTTCTAACAATGGCAGATCTTGATCCAACTTTCATCCAAGCACCGGAGCATAGATCAGATTCCAATTCCATCCCTTACCAACCCGAAGAAATACCAGTGATCGATCTCTCGCGCCTCGACGACCCTCAAGATATCCAAAACGTGATCTCGGAGATCGGTGATGCATGTGAAAAATGGGGATTTTTCCAGGTGATCAATCATGGCGTGCTTTGCGACACAAGGAAGCGTGTGGAGGAAACTGTGAAGACGTTTTTCGATTTGCCTATGGAAGAGAAGATAAAGGTGAAGAGAGACGAAGTGAATCCGGTGGGGTATCATGATGGAGAACACACGAAGAACGTTAGAGATTGGAAAGAAGTTTTTGATGTTTATTTCAAAGATCCAATGGTTATTCCTTCTTCCACAGATCCTGAAGATGAAGGTCTAAGAGTTGTTTACAACAAGTGGCCTCAATTTCCTTCTGATTTCAGGTATTTATTTTTTAAAAATAGATGAATATTTTTAAAAAATAGATGAACTTGTGATTATGAGAGTCAACGACCTTAATCCGGCTTTGATATTCTGAATCCGGATTTTTTTTTTCTTTCGTAATATCAGTGTGTATATCAATATTTCTAATCATTTGACCTTAAAAAAGGAACTTTTTCTCTAAACTATGAACTGAATTATAATTCATTTATCATATTATAGGGTTAATGATTTTCTATATATAGCATAATATGCAGTCATCACTTATACATTACAAATTTTCTGTAAGACAAATTACTCTATTTTCCTTCTTATTCTTGAACTTTTCTCTACTTTTTCTATTAAAACAATAAATAGAAACTTGAAACCAATATGATCAGAACCTTATCACGTTCTTCACAAATCTATTGGAGGCACGTGAACGCTATCTTCCAAATCTGCGTATCAGCATATGATAGGTTACAGCTTGCACATGGTATACAATAATTAGATGAAAAGATTCTATTTTTTATTTTTCAACTATGTATGCTAATCTCTTCTTTATTTGTCCAATTTAATTATAGGGAGGCATGTGAAGAATATGCAAGACACGCTGAAAAACTAGCGTTCAAGCTTTTAGAACTAATCTCATTAAGCTTAGGCTTACCAAAAGAGCGTTTTCATGATTACTTCAAAGAACAAATGAGTTTTTTCAGGATAAATCGTTATCCACCATGTCCACGACCTGACCTAGCTTTAGGTGTAGGCCACCACAAAGATGCAGACGTTATAAGTCTACTGGCTCAAGACGAAGTTGGAGGATTACAAGTTAGTCGTAGATCGGACGGTGTTTGGTTTCCTATTAGACCCGTCCCTGATGCTCTGGTCATTAATATGGGCAATTGTATGGAGGTAAATCTTGATGTTTTTTTCTCATTCTTCTAATTAAGATCTACACAACATGAAAATATTGAATTATAACGACTATGTATGCTATATTGTAAATATGGTAATTAGGTATGGACGAATGATAAGTATTGGAGTGCAGAACATAGAGTGGTGGTGAACACAACAAGAGAAAGATACTCAATACCATTCTTCTTGATGCCTTCGCATGATGTGGAAGTGACGCCATTAGAAGAGCTTGTGAGTCCTGAAAACCCTCCAAGGTACAAAGGATATAAATGGGGTAAGTTTTATGTCAGTAGGAACAGAAGCGATTTTAAAAAACTCGAAATCCAGAACATTCAAATCGATGACTTCAAAGTTGTAACTTAGTACTACTATAGTACTATGTATATCAACTTTTTTTTACCAAGCTATGATATTAATGTACGCCCTTAAATCCTTAATGTAATAATGTGTTTGACACTGAGTTTATGTCGGATACAATAAGTTTCATAATGTTTAATGGAAGTCTGCAGGATTTTAATGAGAACACATCAAAATATATACCAAGCACGTTCCTAGTCAAAATGGGCCCTTTAGAAAAGAAAAAGAAAAAAAATTGTCCTTGTAGAAAAATTGCGTTGCGTATATCAATCACATTCGGCACCGTCAATAAGATTCCGTCCAGATTCAGAGCTACTTTCTTGTGAACCTATTGTGATGAATCAATGGCTCAAATAGCCTTTGATTTGAAAAGTAGATCTCAAATAACCCTCCTCTTATTTGGATTTTCTTTTCTATTTATTTTAAATCAGAAAATAGGTTGTTTACCATAATATCCCTCCAAACTTAAAGAAATTACTGACCCAACCAAGCATATCCAATTAAAAGAATGGATCAAACCAAACCCGATTCGATTCATAATAAATCGGATATGATCTAACCCGATTCAGATCAAACACCCATCTTTTTCTTGAAGTTCAAAAAATCGATTATCCTCCCTTCTTCTCTCTCGCGATCCAACTTCGTCAAATTAGAAAAAATAAATCGGGTTTTCGTTTTCGTTCTAGTCTTGGATTCGCTATCAAAATCTAAACCTAAACCCAAAAAGATATGAGAATCCCACATTTTGCTAATTTTCAAAAAAGTCTGAAACGAAAAAGTAATACTTGGTATAACTAAATTTGAATTTTAAGATTTCGAGGAGAAACACACAGATTTTGACACTAGCAACACACCTCTATTTATAGCAAATTGTGGACGTTGACTGCATTGGGCTTGATGGACATTACATAAAAATTGGTTACTTTTCACGTATTATTTAGTCGGAATCATATATTGTCCTTGTTTTAGTTGTACCAAGTGTTACCCAGTATTACTAAAGCGCAAAAACCCAGAAAATCAGAAATTCAAACACCCAGAAATTCGAAATCAGAAACGAACAACAAACCCAAAATCTATAGACAAATCCGAAATCAAGTATTAAATCTAAAATAAACAAGAAATTCGAGTTACATTGGAATTTGGAAACTCTCTAGAAATTGTGACAATGGAGGTGTAAGTGGAGAGGGGAAGAAAGATGAAGAACCCTAGAATAAAAATTTGGAGAAAAAAAAAGAAAAAACTAAATAAACTAAAAATACATATAAATATAATATTATAACAAAAATAACAATAAAACACATGTGCTCCGTCATTTTCCACATGTGCGCCGTTTTTTCTACACAGGTGGTTGTCTGAACTGACACGTGGCAATAAAAAGTGGTTACTTTTCACATAGTTCGACCTAGTAATCCAGTATTACTTGCTTACAAACAGTGTTACTTTGGTGTTTTTTACTTTTAATTAGTATTACCTTGCCATAAAATATATTTTTTTAGTTGTACCGATCATTTTAGTCAATTAAAGTATATTTCAAAGTTTTTACGCATTAAAATATCTTAAATCACATTTTTTTTGTATGTTTTGCATCCTAATGTGGTTAATATTAACAAAGTGATCATAAAAGTATAAGGTGTTTGTTGTGTACATATTCTAATAACAACCATAATGCTATAATTTTTTTTTATCTAATTAATATATATTTTTTATATTTAATAGTACTTATATAATGTATAATTCTTTGTTTCGTGTGATTTATTTGTTTCTCTCATAAAATTCTAAATCTTTTGAAATGGAATTGAACTTAATTGTGCCATTACAAAATAAGTTTTAAGAAGTTGTACAAAACAAAGAGTGTCAAAGAAATACAAATTCAAACACAAACTAAAGTTCACTACTAGTATTGATCTCAACCGGTTCAAACCATCTACCCGAGTTTCGTCTTGCCACCCTTTTAGTACTCATCCTTAGATGTCGTTCTCAAGCTAATTGAAACATTTTTTTTATTTCTTTCCTTTTTGGTGTAATCTGGAGGTAAGACCTGCAATTCTTATATTTCATCTGGAACAATCCATTAGTAACCCAATATTTCATCCGGAACAATCAATCAGTAATACCAGGTCTACCTAGTTATACATTCGTACTCAGTAATACCAGTTTTACCTAGTTGTTCTATCGCTGCAACTCAAATCGGATGATTTCGGGTTTATCTGGGTTTCTGATATACTTACGATTTGCTACGATTCAGCAACTAAACTATATTCGTTACTAATGCATGGTCCCAATCGACGCATACATCATTGTTACAAACCCTAATGTGCATTCCAAATTGATAATTTTTCAAATCAAATTGAATTTTTCAATTTGCAAAAAAAAAACAAAATTGATTTTAACAGAGGAAATCGACATTGGAGATGATGGGATATGACATAAACATACATATATTCACTGGAATTTGAAGATATTTTAGCGAGGAGAGCTCGAGCTCGAGCTTTAATGGCGGATCGCGATTTCTCGTCGTGGGGGAGAGGGGAGGAAGAAGACGATGAAAAGAGAAGCTCATGAGTTTTGATTGGTCTAAATTACTTGAATTGTGATTGGTCAATTTTTATTTTTGTTTATTGATTTAATTTAAATGGATATAAAGGAAGATGGGTTAAATGATGGGTTGTATAGTAGGGATAGAATCCTACTAGAATAAGATTTTCATATTTGATTAAAGAAGAGAAGGGTATGAAGATTAAAGGAAGGATAGATGGATTTTTTTTTGTTTTTGGAGGGTAGTCTAGCCCTTTATCCATCTGTGATCCTGATTCCTGACTACCCTCCTCACTTTTGCAATGTTTGTCTTCTTTACTTTCCAGTTTAAAATATTCTCAATTCCGGTTATATAATTATGGTTTAGTTTATTTGGTTACATTCGTAGTATATATAAATCGGCTGTACAGTCTTATTCTCAAATCAGTCAGTAATCGAGAAACGATTTTCTCTACTAAAAGTTTAAAACCCAACCTAATTTCAAAAAAAAAAAATTATTAATTTGAAGATTAATTAGTTAGATTATTACAAAACCGTGACAAATCATTTGAATCAAATTCATTTTTCTTGGAAAATATATTATATATGTAAGTACGGTTCGGAACCCCACAAAACCAGGAGGAAAAAAAATATTGGATGATTAAGTTTTCATTATTTCAACTTTATTTATAAGTATTTCATATGTTGTAATTATAGTATATATTACTATGTAGTATATTTAGTATTTGATTGGTTAATTTTAAATTTTGACTGTAAAATCAAGTGAGGTGATTTTTGTAGAAATATTAAGTCATATTTTTAGCTTTTGTGGAGTCATTGACTTGTGTTCCCAGATTTACATGTACACCTGCTTCTAAAAAAGGGTGAAAACAAACAATTAAGGGATAGTTAAAGCATGGGCCTAAATTATATAAAAGAGATTAATCTCTTCAACAAATGTTGGTTTTGGGACATCTAGGAGTTTGTCAAATATGCGGGACACTGTGAATGACCGATGGTGGGTAATGAAATTGAAAGATGTGAGTTTTATGTATAATGTATATTTCTTTCCAACAATGTCTCGGATTACGTGAGTTAGTATATCTTGTTACCCAAGGTTCTAAACAGAGCTATACAATGTATTATCATGTAAATTTTTAGCTCACGGAATGAGAAAATGGTACATACCATTTCAGTGGCAAGATGTGCAGCCTGCATATATGTCAGTTCGACCATGTCTTTGTCGAAAGCAACGAAAACAGAGCATGTGCTACCATCGTCGACAACTATTTTCACCCGATATTTGGTTTGTTTGGGAGAGAGGAAAATGACAAATGGTATAGTTTAAAATACTTTAGAAATTCTGAGGTGGTGAGTTGTGTGTGAGCTTGTTCTTGAAGGTTTAAATGTTATGGAGAAGTTAGGAGGGAGGTGGTAATTACTTGACATATCCAACACATTTAAATGTTAGAGTTAGATGTTTGTTTTTTGGTCATTTTCTTAGCAAATTTTGAGCAGGAGATGTAACTCCATCCGTTGGTGGAGAGAATGTCAACAACTGTAGCAATGCATAAGAATTCAGCCTCCTACATTTTGTCCAAACGGTAAATAGTTTTGCAAGTAATATGAGACTGGTGAGGAATAAATAGAGAGAATTGATTTATTAATAAAATGTTATTGTTTTCGATTAACACAAAGTCTACGTGGCATTTGTCCTATAAACCAACACCAACACCAACCGCACCACAAGTCACCGATATCTCCAAAAAGCCCAAAGCTCGCAAAAAACCGAGGAGAAAATAGATGAAGTGAATCTTAAGGGCTATCACGACGAGGAACACACTAAGAACGTTAGAGATTGGAAAGAAAGCAAACCAACACTGAAACACAAACAACTTAAACTCAGATAATATGATATAGAAGATGACTCATACCAATAGTCTCGTTTGAGACAGAAAACGCTACAGTCCCTCACCCTTCTGTAAGCAATATGGAATTTAAATTAAAAGACCAATTTTAATTCACATAGAAGAATCATGAAGTATGCTGTATTGTTTACGATTGCTTGCATTCTTATATCAATTTTTTCAAGTCATGTGAAAGGTTTGAAAGGTAATGAATGGTGCCATTTTATGGCTATATTTTGAAAACATTAAAAAAAAAAAACCATGCACAAAGTATAGCCATAAAATGCCCCTTTCATTACTTTTCACACCTTTCACATGATTTGAAAAAATAGACATGAGAATGCAAGCAACCGTAAACAATAAAGCAGACTTGATGATTCTTCTTTGTGAATTAAAATTGGTCTTTTCTTTTTAAATTATGGTGTAGTGAGCGTGGGAACAATAGATAACAAGAGTAAATAGCAAGATGCGCTTGTTTTGGATTGTTGAGTCTGCTTCTTTTTGCTGTTTTCATTAGTTTAAATAGAAGATGGTACAATAAGCAAATACACGCAGCAAACGTAGGATCATGAATGAATCCTTTCTAACAAGAAAACAACAAACAAGAAAAGTGAGTTATTCTGATCCTTTATTTTAGGAAAGATAGTACGACTTAGTTATTTGCCACAAAATATATATCTTATTTTCTTACCATCAAGAAAATATTGGGGGAAGTTTTATGGCTCAGTTACTCTGATCCTTAAATATTGGGGAAGTATTTTATTAAAATAAGTGAATATTTTACCATCATTTGTTCCATTTTTAGCATCACGCACAATGCTAAAGATATTCAAATATGTTATCTTGTCCAACTTTTTTTTTTGTTAAGTTTAAATGTTTAAGTGGGCTAGTGAGAAACAACAATTTGAATAAAATTGGGTATCAACAAGCATTCTCAGAAACAATTTGTAAATATATACTAATTTTTATATAATTTTTTTTGTTCAATGTTTTTTTTTTTGTTTACTCGATTATGCTTTTCGTTTGATTTTTTTGTTACATATTTTCTCCTACATCAAATTGCAAAAATGAGAATCACGATCCAACAAATATTTCAATCATCAAGGATACGAAACAACATACGATTAATTGCAGTTCTCATCAATCACATTACTTGGTACGAGCTAGTCAACAAATATGTTAATTTTCAAAAGTCGTCATCTAACCTTCAAAATTAATACCGTTTATAATAATAAAGAAAATTGACACGACATTGTTTTGGATTTAAGAATTTAAACATATTTTTTTATGTTATCGCCCCGCTCCACCAACGTATCTTCTGGCCAGTGATTTGAATCGATGAGGAAGGAATACCACATGAAGATTATGTAATCAGAGAAAACACTTAACTTGGAAAATCAAAATATTTATAGAAGTGATCACGTCTAGCCACACAATCCGCAATGTACAATAAACATGACCGCTCACAAATATACTAAGCCGATCGAGGCCTGGGCATGCAACATGTTCAGCTCAAACTCAATCATTCAGCGACTAATTAGTCACACAATTCCTTAATATAACTCATCATCATCACTATCATTTTTAAACATCTTGTTTAAACGCTCTGTCATATAAGAGCTCGTCATCTCATTTTCGAGCTACAACTTCTCTTGACCATGCCTCATTGTAGACCGACAAGCAAAATGACTCTCGCAGGGGAAATTAGAGTATTATATTTAAGTTTCATTATATCAATTTTATATATCATGCCTTTTTCAAAAAATAAAAATTAGATATCAATATTTCATATTTTGCTATTATACTATGTTAATATGTGGTATATTTAATCTCGACTATTTTTGAACAAACATATACTCAAATTAATCTCATACTCAACATTTGGTTATTCATATTCTAGATTATCCAATGAATGAACAAAAAAATTGACACTTACTAAAAAGAAATAAAATAAGAAGAAATAAATAAGTTGAAAAGACATGAACGTTTAAATATGATGAAAAAAAATAGTTTAAAATTGTGAAATCCAATAATATAAACTTAACTAATTTGTTCAGTTAAGGGATATTATATATCGACTTTTCTCTTTGAAGGGCGATTAGGGTTTCCTGCTAAAAATTCCGCCGCCGTCGAGTGTGGCCTCTCGCCCACCGGCGAGAACTCTCCCCTTTTTCCCTCCTCTTCTTTTCTTCTATGGCTCCGCAAAGGTTTCTTCAAAGGACTGCACCGCGGCTTCCTCCCCCTCCTCCTAAGCCGCCGCCGCCTTCTTCTCCTTCAGATCTGCCCGTTATGATCTCTCCTCCCCATCCTCCTGACCCTCCCGATCCTTCAGACGCTACCACCGCACCGGATCTGTCCTCCTCCCTCTCTCAACTTTTCAGCCTCTTAGCTATTGTATCTCCTCCTTCTCCCGGTAAATCAACTGCTGGCCCAACCAGTTTGTTGATCACACCTCTTGGAGTGACCCCAGTAACGCCCTTACTCTCCCCCGAGATCTTCTTTTTTCTCGGATGGAAAGCTCGGCTCGCCCCCTTTCTCCTTGAAGCACCTCCGACAGGTATGGTCCTTGTGACCCCTTGGATTGACTTGAAATTTGTTGGAATCTGCCTTAGATTAGAATCCAGTTTTCTTAATTTAAGGCTCCAATCATTTTCTTTACCTCCGTATGAGGATTTTTGGCTCTCGTGTAGCCTTTGTTTACCTCATTATGAGGCTATAAAGTGTCCCTTTAACCTTCCTTTACCTCAGGATGAGGTTATGTTACCTCAATATGAGGATTTGTTACCTCATGATGAGGATTTGTTACCTCAGGATGAGGATGTGCTTAAAAATTACCCTCAGAGTTCACTTCGAACTATTGGGTTTTTGGCTTTGTTACTTGTCGTTTCAGGTTGTTCAAAAAATGAGATATACAAGAGTTTTGGCCATTCGAAGGATGATTTCAATGTTCTCCTCCAATGTCCGTTTATTGACCGCTTAAGGGACCTCACCATGCTTCGGTCCAAGCTCAATAAAGACTCAAGCATCTCTGCAACTGATGTTTCAAGAAGCACTTGCTCTTCGTTTGGCACTCAAAGATGCAGGCTTCGCAAGTTTCACCTTGTTACAAATGATTTTGGACTATGATGTCCTAACTATCTCCCTCGTTTTGGGAACGGATCTGAACGAGATGACAGGCTCTATAGTTTTTAGAAGCCTTGTTATTCTCTTCTTCTCCAACTATGGTTCTGGTATCCCTGCACTCGGCGTTGCAGCTGCGCTAACTAGGATCTCTATCTACCTTTGCTTCATCTCACATCTCAGCACTATTGGCGTCGAGTTTAGAGGACTTCTCCATGTTTCTAGTGGTGTAAGTGTTATGTTTGCTTCTATCTTTTTTAAGTTTGTTCTCCGAGTTGCTTGTGTTGCATCGGATCGATTAGCCGGTTTGGCCATGTTATCATGTTTTGTAAACAATTTCTCCATGGATGGAGAGTAAGTGGGTTATAAAATGCTTATGTTGACCAAAAAAAAAAAAAAAAAAAATTGTGAAATCCAGGATTATGATATGTAAAAAGACACAATTCAAAAGACGTGATCTATTTGCTGCAAGTGATAAATATACTAAAAATCCCTTCACTTTAAAATTGCACACTAATCAGAAGTAAAATTTGAAGAAAACAACTTGACAACCTCATTTCTTTCTTAAATTTGTTTCTGTTAACACAGCCATCGACGTTGCTTTAGGTCTTCAGTAAACTGACTTTTGATGAGATTGAAAGATTACAAGTGAGCCGTAGATCAGATTGTGTTTGGTTTCCGAGTAAACCCGTCCCTAATCCTCTTGTCATCAACATTGAGGTTTTTTTTCCATAGTAATACTATATAATATAGATATGATAATATAGGTATGGACAAATGATAAGTATTGGAGTGCAGAACATAGAGTGGTGGTGAACTCAACAAGAAAAAGATACTCAATAATCAATATATATACGCATACCTTGATGCTTTGATGCCTTTGACATGGTTTAAATTTTTATAAATGGGGTTTATTTAACACACATGACTTTTTTCCTGTAACGATTTGGCCCGACTCATTTGAATAAGTTTAAATGAATTGATTTGACTACATATGTCATTAAAGTGCATTTATCTTTTCCGGTCACTTACCCTGAGAGAAGTCCAGAGTTAAGCGTGTTTATGCTGCAGTAGAATTATGATGAATGTTCTTCCGGAAAGTCCTCTGCGTAACAGTGTGAGTGAGGGCAAAACACGGAGAAAAATCACGTGGTGATTGCAGAGTCAGTAAATAAATCGGTCGGACTACCGAGAAAAATAATACACCAACCGGACAGAAACATAGAACTCACAATCTGGAAAAGAGATAGCGGTCGAGACGTTACATCGTCTACCGACGTCTTTCTGGTCCTCTTCCTCCAAGTCATAATCGTGACTGTAATACATAATTCACCTACTATGGTTAAATAAAAACAATCAATTGTTTACAGAAATGAGTCTAGATTCATTTTGTCTCGTGAAAAAAACAAAAACTATTAATCTATTAATAAAATGTTTTTGTTCCGATTCACACAAACTCTACGTGGCGTTCGTCCTATAAACAAACCAACCCCAACCGCACCACAACCACAAATCGCCGGATATCTCCAACGCCCAAAGCTCGCAAAACAAAAAAAAATCGCCATGGGAGAAGTCGATGAAGCTTTTATCCAAGCTCCCGAACACAGACCCAACAACACTCATCTCACAAACTCCGGTGGTTTCATTTTCTCCGACGAGATCCCGACCATCGACCTCTCTCCTCTCGGAGATCCAGATTACGACAAAACGGCGATCGCGGCAGAGATCGCACATGCATGCGAGAGGTGGGGATTTTTCCAGGTGATCAACCACGGCTTGCCGTTCGATTTAAGGCGTCGGTTAGAGAAAGCGGCGGCGGAATTTTTCGATCTACCAACGGAGGAGAAGAGGAGAGTGAAAAGAGACGAAGTGAATCCTATGGGATATCACGACGAGGAACACACTAAGAACGTTAGAGATTGGAAAGAAGTTTTCGATTTCTACTTGCAGGATCCGACGATCGTTCCGGCGACTCCGGAGCCGGAAGATACAGAGCTCAGAAAGCTCACGAACCGGTGGCCACAAAACCCTCCTGATCTCAGGTGATCATTTTCATTTGATTTGATGATGCTCTCGCTCAAATTGATGATGAATATTGTTTTTACTAATCACGCTTTAAACACGGGTTTAAGGCCCAATGGGCCTAATTTGAATCCATTTACCATAATCATATTTTGTACTAATCATGTGTGGTATAGAGAGATGTGCCAAGAATATGCAAGAGAAGCTGAGAAGTTAGCTTTCAAGCTCTTGGAACTTGTCTCCATTAGCTTAGGTCTACCCGGTGATCGGTTTACGGGCTACTTCAAGGAGCAAACGAGCTTTATGCGGTTCAACCGTTACCCTCCTTGCCCGAACCCTGATCTAACATTAGGCGTTGGACGTCACAAAGACGGAGGAGCTCTAACAATCTTGTACCAAGATAGTGTGGGTGGATTACAAGTGGGCCGTAGATCGGATGGACAATGGATCTCAGTGAAACCGAACCCCGACGCTTTGATCATTAACATTGGCAATTGCATGCAGGTAAATATAACATGGACTTTCAGCTCAAAATCAATTAGCAAGATTCGACCAAATGTTAATTTGGTTATATAACATATGTTGTGGAGTAGGTGTGGACAAATGATAAATATTGGAGTGCAGAACATAGAGTGGTGGTGAACTCAAGCAAAGAGAGATTCTCACTACCCTTCTTCTTTTTCCCATCCCATGAAGCCAACATTGAGCCATTGGAGGAGCTTGTAAGTGAAGAGAACCCGCCTTGTTACAAAAAGTACAACTGGGGCAAGTTCTCTGTTTCAAGAAACAGAAGTGATTTCAAGAAGCTCCAAATTGAGAACATCCAGATTGATCACTTCAAGGCTTAATTTTATCACATTATATATGTTCTAGCTGGATCTATACAAAGATGTGTGCTTGAATTTATGTATGTAGTAGCCAGGTTATATAATAAATGTTGTAATCATGATGTAATGTGATATATGTATTGTGTGATTGAATATATAATATTGCATGTTGTGAGTTGCGAGTTGTGACCGGGTTTATAAATGTTATAGCTAGGTTTATACATGCTGTAGATAGGCTTATTATTATTATACATGCATAGCTTTTAACCTTATATGTTCTTACAGTACACAGTGAAGGTTTTTTTTTTTTTGACACACACTGAAGGTTATGTATTAAAATCAAAAGTCAAACCATTCATAATAATAATTATCATTAAAAAACCAAGAGAAAAATAGATATATTCATTCTTAAGTCAAGACAATGTTAATATTTTTTCATTAACATGTTTATATAGTTGCATGGGTTGTAAATAACTTAAGATTTTTTTTTTTCTTTTTGAAAACCATATATATATATTTTTTTTTATCTCTCGACGTGTTTGTATCATTTGCTTTACTGTTGACAGTGATTTTTTGTTTTTAAATGAGATTTTCTAGAACAATATGAATATCTAATGGGTAATAGAATTTTTTGTGCTTTTTTTGTCAACTAATATATTTTTTGTTCATAAGGCAATAACATATTATCTGTGATATTCATAAAGGTAAAAGAAAACCTATATTTGTGCTACAAAAAAGAAACAAATATTTAAATCAAAAGAAAAAAGAAACAAATATTATATTTGTCAAAAAAAAAACAAAACAAAAAAGGAGAGAAAAAAAATGGTCGAAAAAGGGGAGTAGGTGGGGGCGGTCGGCTTTTTGATTAGTTAAAAAATAATCAGTAATAAAACCACACGAGTGATCAACTGATTCGACTCACCGAGTCAAAGAAGAAACACAGATTCAACTCGCTCGAGCTACAAGTTGGTTGTTTTTTTTAATACCATTTTTCCCATTTTCTTTTCCAAAATACTTTTGTTTTTTTTTTTGTTGGTTTGGTTGGGTCACTCAGGTCAGGTGTAAAAGAAAAGAGAGAGTGTTGTAACACCCCCTTTGACCATAATCAAAGCTTTTCACAAACTCCTTCAGATCTGAAAGGGGTTCTCAGTCTCTGTCCCGTATTCTCCGGCGTCGTTTCATGATCTTCTGACTTTGGTCTCTTCTCCTTTTTTTTTTTTTCTTCTCTTCACTTCATCACTGTTTCTCTGAACATGCCACGCCCTTTCTTCCACAAGTTGATTTTCTCATCCACTATCCAAGAAAAACGTCTGGTAACTCCCTCTCCTCCTCCTCCTCTTCTTCGTTGTAATCCCAGAATTTTCTTCTTTTCTCTTGGTTTCAAAGTTTCGATTTTTTGATTTTGTGCGAAATTGAGGGTTTCCAAGGTTGGAATCTGGTCTCGAGTTTGCAAGATTATGCGTTTTGACACTTGTTTGATTTCCTGGATTAAATTGTCTTGATTCTTGGTAGAAATCAGGTCAAAGTTGTGATTTTTTTTTTTTTCAGTTTTGGGAGCTGAAAATTCGAGTTAGGAAGATTGAAAAGTTTCATTTTGTAAGCTTGTGTTGTATAATTCGTCTAATGGGAGCTTGTAGATTTCGAATCAGAAGTCTGCTAGTCTGTATCTTATGGTCATTGTTTGGGTTTGGTAGAAAATTGGGGTTGGAGAAATCTACATCTGGTCTCGGATTTTGATGGGAATATCTGTTCTCTAACAGCAAATTGAGTGTAGTTTGGGAATGTGTTTCGAGTGAGTTGACTTCTGATGATGATAGGATGTATGATTCTGTCAGATTGATGCAACACGTTGAGATCTGTTTTGTTTACTCTATTTTGACTGTCTTCTCAGTTTGACTCAATAGGTCTGAGCTTTTAGATTCCTTATTGATAATAGAGTATTGTCTAACTTGTGAGCGAAACTCTAAAACTGAGTAGTACTTGTCTTTTTTTTATAAGATCTCTCTCTATGTCTGTGTTTAAAGTTTCTCCTTGTTTCCTTAAGATAAAGTGTTTTGTGTAGAAAACAAAAAACAAAAAAGAGTGTATATTTACCCTTTTATTATCTGCTTTATTATCACAGTAGATGATACAGTGATTAGTCATCATCACTCGTGCAGATTTCCCCATGAAAGTTTGTGGATTGTTATGAACAAAAACCCAAATACTTTGGTTCTCAGTATAGCATATAAGTAAAGAGATTTTCCCAGGAATAAAGCTTTTTTATTAACATAGGCTTGAATCGTAGGACTCGCATAAGCAGTCTATTCAAAATATAAATGTACATTGTTACATGTATAGCAGTGGACTGTGTCTCCTTCTTGATGCCTTCAAAACTGAAACATGACCATTTGGATTGTGATTTTCAATTAGGCAAAGCCGTCTTTTCTCCAGCAGTTTCATGTCATTTCTTATATATATATCTTGTGGATCTTTATATACGCTTCTTTTTTTGTTTGCATTCGGGTATGCTTGTGCAGAGGGTCCCAGATAAGTTTGTGAGTAAATTCAAGGATGAGCTTTCGGTTGCGGTTGCACTCACAGTACCTGATGGTCATGTTTGGCGTGTAGGTCTAAGGAAAGCTGAGAACAAAATTTGGTTTCAAGATGGTTGGCAAGAGTTTGTTGACCGTTACTCCATTCGCATTGGCTACCTTTTGATTTTTAGATACGAAGGAAACTCTGCCTTCAGCGTCTACATTTTCAATTTATCCCACTCCGAGATCAATTACCATTCAACCGGTCTCATGGATTCCGCACACAACCACTTCAAACGCGCCCGTTTGTTTGAAGACCTTGAAGATGAAGATGCTGCTGAGGTCATCTATCCTTTATCCGTTTACCCATCACCGCTTCCTGATTCTACCGTACCCGCCAATAAAGGGTATAATACTGGTTCGGCCATCCAAACCTTGTTCACTGGACCTGTCGTCAAAGGTTGATTTCATTTATCTTTCTTGTTTCCAAGGATTACTCGTTATCTTCTTTGAAGTTTGATGGTTGATATTTCCTTTTTTTCCCCCAGCTGAAGAGCCAACGCCAACACCGAAAGTTCCGAAAAAGAGAGGGAGGAAGAAGAAAAACGCTGATCCTGGTAAGCATTTTCCTCTTTTTTAAAATTCTTCAGACTCTTTGTTCATAGTTTTATCCCCAGATTGATCCTCATTAAGATATCCTTTTGTTATGGTCCATCCAGAGGAAATAAACTCATCATCTGCTCCGCGAGATGATGACCCAGAGAACCGTTCAAAGTTCTACGAGAGTGCTTCTGCGAGAAAGAGAACCGTGACTGCAGAAGAGAGAGAGAGGGCCATCAACGCTGCCAAAACGTTCGAGCCAACAAACCCTTTCTTCAGAGTTGTTCTGCGACCATCCTATCTATACAGAGGTTGCATCATGGTAATTAAAAGAGATCTCAGAATTCACAGCACTCGTTCGAGCCAACAAACCCTTTCTTCAGAGTTGTTCTGCGACCATCCTATCTATACAGAGGTTGCATCATGGTAATTAAAAGAGATCCACAGCACTTTTGAGATTGCGTGAAAAGGTGGTCTAATCTCTGCGAAATGGTCACTAAAAAAGCTCTCCTTTTTTTTTGTTGTTGTGTGTGTGTGTGTCTTTCAACAGTATCTGCCTTCTGGGTTTGCTGAGAAGTACCTAAGTGGGATCTCCGGATTCATCAAGGTCCAGCTCGCGGAGAAACAATGGCCCGTGCGATGCCTCTACAAAGCCGGGAGAGCCAAATTCAGCCAAGGATGGTACGAGTTCACTCTTGAGAACAACCTAGGAGAAGGTGACGTCTGCGTGTTCGAGCTGCTCAGAACCAGAGATTTCGTTCTGAAAGTGACGGCCTTTCGAGTCAACGAGTACGTCTGAAACAAGAATCAATCACCCACTGTAGGTATTATGGGTGTGATCGATCTGCAGTGGGGGACAATTTCGTGTAGGGTATCTTAATTTACAAAACAACTAAAACTCTTTGTCTCTCTCTCTCTTGTGTCATTGCGTCAGTGTCTCGTGTTTTCTTTTATCTCGGTGTTTTCCCATGTGGATAAGTTGTTTTACCATTATATATAACCTCGGAGTGGAACTCAAATTGTTTGAGTAGAAGTTAGGTTTTAAGAATTTTCAGAAGTTTGTAAATACCTAATCTCCATCAATTTGGTATCGACACTTGTGACCAAGAAAATATGATATGATGAAGATGGGTTTGTGTTGTTGAATCTTCGCTTTTTCTCTTATCTCTTCGCTTCTGTTTTTGTTTTCTCCTTCTCTTTGGCTTAATTCGAGCATTAGAGAATTTTACAGAATCAGTGTTGGCGCGTATGAGCAAATCTTTGGTTTTTCCTGGACCAAGATTTTTGTCCTTGTTGCACCTGAATTCGAAAACAGTGATTCAGGCTAAGCAAATCCATGCTCAGTTGGTCATTAATGGCTGCCGAGACAATTCTCTTATCGGCAAACTCATAGGCCATTACTGTTCGAAGCCGCCGTCTCCAGAAAGTTCAAAGCTTGCTCATTTGCTGGTCTTCCCTCGATTCGGTCATCTCGATAAGTTTCTCTTCAACACATTGCTTAAATGCAGCAAACCAGATGACTCGATTCGGATTTTCGCCAACTGGGCATCAAAAAGTCCGTTGCTTCATCTCAATGAGCGCACGTTTGTCTTCCTGCTTGGCGCTTGCGCCAGATCAGCTTCGTCGGCTTCGGCGTTGCGGGTTGGGAGGATTGTTCATGGTATGGTGATGAAGCTTGGGTTTCTCTCCGAATCTGAACTGGTTGGTACCACGTTTCTCAATTTCTACGCTAAGAACGGGGATTTACGCTACGCGAGGAAGGTGTTTGATGAAATGCCTGAGAGAACCTCTGTTACATGGAACGCAATGATCGGAGGATATTGTTCACATAAGGACAAAGGGAATCATAATGCGAGAAAGGCTATGATTCTGTTTCGGAGATTCTCCTGCTGCAGTAATGGAGGTAGACCTACTGATACAACCATGGTTTGTGTTCTTTCAGCCGTTTCTCAGACGGGTTTGCTCGAAATCGGTTCTCTTGTTCATGGTTACATAGAAAAACTCGGTTTCACACCCGAAATCGATGTCTTTGTTGGTACTGGGCTCGTCGACATGTACTCGAAATGCGGCTGCTTAAACAGCGCTTTCTCCGTGTTCGAGCTAATGAAAGTGAAGAACGTCTTGACATGGACTTCAATGGCAACGGGGCTAGCTCTCAACGGAAGAGGGAACGAAACACCGAATCTTCTAAACCGGATGGCAGAATCTGGGATTAAACCGAACGAAATAACTTTCACCAGCTTGCTTTCGGCTTATCGTCACATAGGTCTTGTTCAAGAAGGACTCGAGTTGTTTCAGAGCATGAGGACAAGATTTGGTGTCACTCCAGTTATTCAACACTACGGATGCATAGTAGATCTTCTCGGTAAAGCAGGGCGGTTGCAAGAAGCGTATGAGTTTGTATTAGCCATGCCTATCAAACCCGACGCTATCTTGTTAAGAAGCTTCTGCAATTCTTGCAGCATTTATGGAGAGACTGTGATGGGTGAAGAGATCGGAAAGGCTATTCTCGAGATGGAACGAGAGGAGAAGAAGTTGTCAGGTTCTGAGTGCGAAGATTATGTCGCTTTATCGAATGTGTTAGCTTCTAAAGGGAAATGGGTAGAGGTAGAGAAGCTGAGGAATGAGATGAAAGAAAGAAGAATCAAAACAAGACCTGGTTACAGTTTTGTTTAAAAATATCTTGTTACAGGTCGGAATCAAAGACTAATTCTTGTGCAATTCAAGTTTTTGGTTTCATCAAGCCGATAATTAACATTACACAATAGAAGAAACACTTGCAGGTCTTGGTTCTGTTAAAAGAGCTGTTTTCCCCTGAAGTTTCTGTCGTCTTCTTCTTCTTCTTCAAGCGCTTTGAATGAATCGATCCCATCAACATCTACAAGAAGATAAAGAAATTCAGATCCTAATCTTCAAACTCATAACGTTGTTATTAAGGACAAAGTATGTTCTTTTTTTTTGGTTCTTACCATTTAGAATCTTCTCAAACTCGTCGTCTCTTGGTCTCTTCTTCGGTTTATCCCCTGAGTCACCACCTTTAACAGATTGATCATTTCCCCTTGTACCTTGAGTTCCAAGAAACCCTTCGTCTGTAAGGTCGATTACCTCATCGTCGCTGTCACAGATATGAACTTCATCCAGTGGATATTCGATCTCACAAGCCGAAACATCGAAGATCATTACACGGAAACTTGAGTTTCCTTTGCATTCAAATAAGAGAAAGTGGCCTTCACTGATGGAATGAGCTTCTGCAAACTCACTCCAACCCTCTTGGAACCAAAACTCTTCACCGATCCGTTTAAGCTTTATCGAACGCTTGAATCCTGCAGGTGTCTCCAATGTAACAACCTCGGAGAGTTTAGATCCTTGTAGCCTCACAAATCTTGTGGGAATCCTCTGTTAGAAACACAGAGATTTCCAGAAAACAAGTAACAAAATGTCAGATCTTGGATTCTCTGCATGTCTTAAGAACAATTTGGCAATTTTAAGACCACTTTTAGATCTCTAATCCAAGATATACCACAAAAATGGAGACTATCAAGTGAATCTACTGACTATAATCCCAAGAAATTGCAACAGAAGTTTAAAGCCACAAAGAATCGAACCACAACATATGCAAACTGTTTTTAGAGTGATATTTTTTGTTTTGAAAGTGTTTGTTTTTTACCATCATGTTTCCCTTCATTGTTGAGGGTAAAACCACCTTGAAGAACTTCTTCACCGGAGATTCAGGCTCCGCCGGTGGCCGGCGGTGAGAGGCTGTGGTGACTCTGCCATTCGTTCTCCGGGTGGTAACCATTTTTCCTTTTTCCTTTCTCAAAGAGAGAGAGTTTTTGGGAATGTGGAGAGTTATAAAGCCAATAAAAGAGAAACCAAGAAGAAAAATAAGACATTTGTCGTAATGTTGTGACATTTTATCTGACAAGTGACAAGCTACTTTAATTTTTCTAGTTTCCCAACACTCTTTCAAAAAAGTTTTCACCGCTCACATTATTGAATTTTATTTTTATTAAAGGTAAAAAATTAATATTAAAGTTACCACAAAAAACGGGTTGCTTTAAATTATTATTAAAGTTACCACTCTCTCACAACCCGAGGAGACAGTGAAGCTTCAATATTATTCTTTTGAAACGTTGGGTCTGATTGGTAATCAATAATTTTAGTGGTAAACTGGATCTTTTAGCGGTAAGCTGCGGTAAGCTGAAGTGATAAATGCTTTTAAAATAGTTGAAAACTGTAAGAAAAGAGTTGTAAACAAAAGATGTACAAAAAAGCTGAGTATAATATTGTTGCTAACACTTTTCGTACTGCTTTTATGATTGATAACTATTAAAACGGTATAAATTATATCGCAACTTTTTGGTAACGTTTTGCGTTACCAATCAAACCCGTTAAGTTGTTTCACAATCTCTTCATTGATGTGATTATTAGACCATCTGTATGGTCTCTAAGAAAAATTTTCAAAAAATTATAAAATATGTAAAATAATAAAATAATAAATGAGTCTTTCAAAAATTGAGAGACTCTCTCTTTAGTCTCAAAAGTTTAAAGACTTTTGAGAGATTCATCTATTATTTAATTATTAAAAATTATTTTTATCTAATATAATAACATTATTTATTATTTTACATTTGTTGTGAAACTCACTTAAAACTATCATTGCAGATGCTTTTAACTTGTTTAGTTTTGTTTCATAATCAAAATATCACTCTCACAAAAATCATACATCATTATCCCATAAAACTCTCTCATACATACACAACCCTCAATCAGCTTCATAAAACTCAGAATCAGCTCATCTAGAAGTAGAAGTGCCAAACATTTGAAAATACCCGAAACCGAATATTCATATCCGAAATACCTAAAAGTCGAACGAATATATGAAGGTATGTCTGGTTTTTAGCAGTATAAGAATGGAACCGAGTATCCCGAAGTATATATGATTTTTAGTAATACAAAAATGAAATTTGAGTCAATTTGAATTACGTTTTTAGTTTTTTTTTCTGGGTATTTCATATATTTTCATGTATTTTTTATAGAAAAATAATCAAGGTGAAGTGTAATCGAGAAAATTTTGATTTTCTAATTAAATATCTAAATTCAAAAGATAGCTAACCAAATCCAAACCGAAATTCAAAAATACTCAAACGATACTTAAACTCGTAATACCAAAATATCTAAAACATGAAATATTCGAACCAAACCCCATCTGATACCCATCCGTATCTCAGATGCTGCAGTTGTGGTTCTCTACTTTTTGGATAAATTATAAAACATCTAGGAAAAGATAATACAAAATAGGTTGTAAATTTATATAATAATGTAAACGCATCAGCACTGACTTAATTAAAATATATAAGAGCAAAGTAATTAGGAGGACCGAGATCTATAAAACTCGTTCTATTAATAGAGCTGCATGGGGGGGAAGACACTTTATCACATCAAAAAACCAATAGCGACACACACATAAAAAACAAAACAAAAAACATAAAAAATACTAGTAATCATAAAAACTTGGCAATGCTCAAGAACAAACACATAACCTTCTCATTGATCTTGGTGTGTCTCGTTGTGGTGTCTCCAATGGCTAAAGCTCAGTTTGGTCTTGATTATCGTCTCGTCAATATCGAAGGGCGTCTCGTTTGCACCGTCAGTGACGNCTGCTACGAAAACTTGAATAAACCCAATTACTTGGAAAACCCCAGAAAAGAGAGTAATTGTATCTTGTGAAGAGACTAGTATGATTGGTAAGATTGACCGCCTTTAAATAGATTCCATAAGGAAAGCCATCCTCTTGAAAACAAGCGGAGGCGCTCGCATTACCTTTCCAGGCAGCTAACGCTAAGCCGCTACCTCCACTACCACAATCTATAAGATCTCTGCATGCACGGTCAGAATTACCGCAAGCATTTCGAAGGCACTGATTAACTCTCTGAAAGAGGCAAAAGGAAAAAGGGAAGCAGAGAATGAGAAGAACATCTTATTTTTTTTTATTTTTTTGCTTATTTTTTTCTTATTTTTGCTTATATTTTGCTCATTTTTTGCTTTTTTTTGTTTATTTTTATAGAGATATGAATAGATAAATATTATTTCCATTGAATTATGTATAAAGTAGCCATTTGAAAAAAAGTCTAAGAGAGAATATTACATATAAAATTTTAATCATTGTTAAAAGTGAAAATTTGTTTTATCAATTTATTGTTGATGTTTATATATCGTTAGAATCATATTGTTTATAATAGATAAGATCAAATCAAACAACAATAAGAGTCCATATATATAGTAATGATGTTGTTATTAGAGTTGATATATATGTATAAACTACAAATAAATTTTAAAGATAAAATATTATTAAAAAAGAGTTTTCGCGCGAACGCGCTTGTTCAATACCTAGTTTTACATAATTATTAAGTAATAAAAATTAAAATATGTAAATTCAAAAATTTAGAAGATTTTTTTCATTATCAATTTCATTAGTTCCATTAACCAAAACTATCTCCATTTCTAATTTATCGAGAGAACGATTTTCAAACTTAATAATAACAAAATTATTCTTATTTACCATATCCAAATAATTATTAGCAAATTAACTATTAACTTACTTTAAAGAATTAAACTGATTACTTAATCTTATTTTTATAAATTATTTATTTGTTCCAAAAAATAAAAAAATAGTTTTTATTTTATTTCTAAAATGAAAACGCGTTTGCAAAGTGTTTCCAAACTGAAATTTTTAAAAAACGCGATTTTTCGTGTTTCCAACGAATTTCCGAAAATTTTGGTTTCTAAAACATTTTAGAAACAGAAAACGCTTCTCGGACGGAGTTTCTATGTAACTTAGATAGAGAGCTTTGTAATGAAATACCACTAGAAAACGGACCACCAAACTTCTTTTCTTACGTAGTAATGAGATCGAAATTTTTTGGTTGTGTTTTATATATTGCGGCATTGTTTGTTTCAAATAAGTTGCTGCGCCTATTTCTCATGCAAATCATAATTACGATTAATGGGTAGTTGAATGGATTTATGTATCTCTTGCAACATGTCATGCTCTCTTACTTACAGAAACGGAATTTCTTAAACTATATCTTTAAAATCAGAATAAAAGGGTAAAAATCCATGCAAGTTAAAGTTAATAAACTAAGATGGGGTTATTCAATTTAAGAATTTAATGGAATTCAAAAGAATTTGAAATTTTTTTCAATTCTAGTGTTATTCAATTATGTATTTTATAAATTCTTTTAAATTCATGTGTTATTGGATTGATTATTTGTATGCATTCTATTAAATTACATTGAATTCTAGTGTTATTCAATTCATTAATTTCTTAATTCTATTAAATGTTGGTGTTATTCAATTTTGTAATAGCTTTGATAGTATTATCATTTGTAAGGAATTTAATAGAATTTCATCAAAAAATTGTAAAGAACCAATTCTTACCATTTTTCTCAGATTTTAATAAAATTAGTTTAAATTCTAACAAAATATTTTAAATTACTTTAAAATCAATTATTTTTGAATTCTTATACATTTTTTTTAATTCAACCATCCAATACCCCTCCTAAAAATTAAAATTAAATTAGTTTAGTAATATAAAGTACACAATCTAAACTTCTAACACTAGTCAAAACTTAAATTCATTTTGAAATAAATAAAATATTGTAGATTATAAAACCAAACAGGTGTCAACTTATCTCGTGTATAGTTTTTAACTTTTTAATAGCATAAGATTTGTTGTTGCTTTTTCTTAATGACTCATGACTATAGAAAACGTAAACTTGAGCTCTTTTTCAGTTCTATATATGATTTGGGAACTTGTGAAAGTTAGAAGCACATAATTTCTAACCAAGTCGTGCTATTTTGTTCTCTGGGAAAATAGATAAAGAGAAAAAATCACAAGAAAAATTACAAATGATGATGTCCGATCTTCCAAAAGATCTGGTAGAGGAGATACTTTCCGACTACAACTCTAAAACGATTACGATCTACTTGCATACAGTGGAACGCTATATTCAATGACCGGGAATTCGCCAAAAGCCACTTTAACAAAGCAGCAAGGCAACATTTGGTTGTCATGTTGAAGAACTTTAGGGTCCTTTCAATCAGTTTGAACCTCGATGGAATTCACAACAATTTTGATCCATCTATAAAGGATATAGGTGAACTTAGCCCAAAAGAGTCACATCAAGTCGACGATATAATCGACATGATTCACTGCAACGGTTTATTGTTATGCATCACCAAGGGAAACATACCTATGGTTTGGAACCCGTGCACGCGGGAAACCAAGTGGATCGAACCAAGAAGGGTTTACGAAAAATCCAATAGATTTGCTTTCGGATACGAATACAGGAAATCGTGCTATAACTACAAAATTTTAAAGATCCAGGATCCGTATCGTTCAGAAATTATTAATAATGCACGTGATACAGAAATCTATGATTTTAACTCAAATTCTTGGAGGGTTCTTGATGTCACCCAGGATTGGTCCTTAGAGACTCGTGCGGTCTCTCTGAAAGGAAATGCTTACTGGTTTTCTTCAGAGTACAAAGATGGTGTATTCAATTGCTTCTTGCTAAGTTTTGATTTCTCGAAAGAGAAATTTGGAGCCATGTGTGTGCCAGTTGAGAGCGATCGTTTTTCATGATCTTGTGGTTCTATCCAAGTTATCCAACCAATTAGGAGAAAATGATCTTATATATCAAATTCATATTTTTACAGTGAAAAAATGAATTCAAGTGAAGCATTAAGCTATCTTATAAATACATTAACACCACTTGTGAGACAACGTAACTAACAAGCTTATATCATCATCATCCATCATCGTCATGAAGAATGAAGATTACAATCTAAAGGCTGTAACTAGACTGAGCAGTGTATAATCTCTGAAGCCGTCTCCTTCGGTATCTCCAAGCCACTTGAATCTGCCTAGCCGCTCGTAGCCTCCAATAAGGAGACTCGTACCTTATGGCTCCTTGCACTCGATGGCTCCTTAGGAATCTTGAAAACAAGCTCGTCACGTCTTCAAGATCTAGAGTTCCGGTTTCTTATACCCTCTGGCAACCGTCTGTGGCTCATCCATTGCTCCACATCACGCCGTCTTAGCGTCATTTCCATATTCCTAAGATAGACATAGCACAATCAACGGAGTACTTGCTGATTTAGAAACCATCCACAGTGTCTTGAGATATCTTCTTTTGCACAATGATGGAGTTATTTACCTTCGACCGAGAGCTTGAAGGAAGTTCTGCATATTACCAATATAAGGAGCGCGAAAAGCAAAAGCCCCAGTCCGATAATGCCCATTGTAAAGAAGACCTCCCCAAGAAAGTAACTTGGCTCTTGGTTCCCAGCAAGCGTGCTGATTTGCTATAAGATGTATACACAATTGAGATTAACTAAGAGTTCCAGATATACTCAATGCAAACTAACTTCTTTTTAGATTAAACGTTTTAACATTTGTATAATACATCTGCTACGAAAACTTGAATAAACCCAATTACTTGGAAAACCCCAGAAAAGAGAGTAATTGTATCTTGTGAAGAGACTAGTATGATTGGTAAGATTGACCGCCTTTAAATAGATTCCATAAGGAAAGCCATCCTCTTGAAAACAAGCGGAGGCGCTCGCATTACCTTTCCAGGCAGCTAACGCTAAGCCGCTACCTCCACTACCACAATCTATAAGATCTCTGCATGCACGGTCAGAATTACCGCAAGCATTTCGAAGGCACTGATTAACTCTCTGAAAGAAGCAAAAGGAAAAAGGGAAGCAGAGAATGAGAAGAACATCTTATCTTTTTTCTTTTTTTGCTTATTTTTTGATGTGATAACGTGTCTTCGAAATGCTTGCGGTAATTCTGACCGTGCATGCTTGGAGAGGTCATAAAAAAAACATAAAAAAATAGTAATCATAAAAACTTGGCAATGCTCAAGAACAAACACATAACCTTCTCATTGATAAACCTTTGGTCCAAAAAAAAAAAAACCTTCTCATTGATCTTGGTGTGTCTCATTGTGGTGTCTCCAATGGCTAAAGCTCAGTTTGGTCTTGATTATCGTCTCGTCAATATCGAAGGGCGTCTCGTTTGCACCGTCAGTGACGACGTCTCTCCCACGCCTTCCACTCCTCCTTTAGCTTGTAAGTTTTCCGTTCTTCTACGTAGAAAATTTGCATCCATTTTTTTTGTAATAACTACAAATGATATATATTACACACACACACACACAAAAAAAACAGTTAAAAAAATAAATAAATTGTGTGTTAAAATTAAAAAAAAACATATTTTACCATCAGCTATAAGCCTATAACTGATATTAGTGAAGCCAACAATATTGTGAGGCAATATAACATTTACGTAGAAAATTACATTAATTCCAGTTACCGTTTATGATCGATATATACTAATTCTCGTGCGTTTGGGTTTAATCAATAAAATATATATGTATATATATTAAACTATACCCATACGGAGTACGGACTAAGATAAAAGATTAACGAAATGATATTAATCTAAATTGGTTAAGGTCCCCATACATATCATTGGTATGAATCATATGATCCCTTTGGTACATATAACTAAGTTTAAATGCTGCAAACGAACAGATGAGGACGTTGAGCTCGTGTGCTTAGGGAATACTGTTGCAAATTCGACTACGAACGCTGATGGAATATACTCGATGACCTCAACTCAGATGAGGATGTTGTGTGTGCATGACCAATTACGTTATGCATGAATAAAGGTCTAAGACAAGGTTTATGTATGTCTCAATCTTCAAAGTATTGATGTTGTTGTCTGTTGTAACTTCTTTTTCCCAGTCGTGCATGCATGTATTAATAGTATTATGTGTGAGTCTATCCCACAAATATATATATTTGATTAGGGCCATCAAATGGATACATCGGAATCTCAAAGCATATTAAACCTTATGTGTAACAATAGTCAGATCTAAAGGTGTTTGAAAAAAAAGATTTTAAGAATTCCAAGGGAGACAAACATCAAACATTTTAGTAATTTTGTTAAGTTTGCAAGGTCCATTCTTGCGTATTTTCCACTCGCATTGTGTGCATCCAAACTTCTCGAATTCTCTGTCTCTTTTTTGTTTGTAGATATCAAAATAATGCGACTCGCTCCCCCAACTAAAGCTGCAGAAAAACAAAGTACGGCCGAAGATATCAGGTTTAAAGCCAAATGACCATGATCCACCTGGTGCCAAACTCCGGTCTCCGAGATCATCATCCCCAGATTTACAATGGTATCGTAGCGGTAAACCACCTCCAAGATCATTATAAATCACCACTGTTGTCCTTTTCTGGGCTCGAGATATAGTCGCACTTATGACCATAGTCATTAGGAAGATAACTATGAGTTGTTTTAGAGAACTCATTTTTGCTTTTGTTTGTGATATAGAGATGATTAAGAGCAAAGTACAATATACACTTATTTATACAAATTAGTAATTTGTCTAAAATATACATTTTTCAATATTTTTGATGAAACATTAGTATGGTCAAAGATAATGTTTTGACCATACTAATACGATTTGTTACTAATTGAAGGCATGCAAATTATGATTATCAATGATATGGTTCAAGTTCAAACTTCAAACTTCAAAATTCAAATCAACCTTCCACTAGATCAATCCAATACTCTGACTTGACTAGTACCAACCAAACACATTTAATTTGTATTCCAGGCTTTAACTAGCCAGTAGACTAATTAGGGTAAAAAAAACAAATTATTATGACTAAAAGTTTATTCCTAGAATCCATTTTGGCTGTAATAGGAATTTTTTTTATGAATGGATTGAATAACATGACTAAGAATTAATGAGAGAAAATGAAGGTCATCTTCTCGATGATGACAACAACCTCAATTCAGATGCCGATTTCCGTACGATCCTCCCGGATGATTGTATTGTGCTCGTTGCGGCCCCTCTCCGCCGGCCGCAACACCATCGACCTCACCAATGGCGACTTTGGCTTCAACCTTCATTTCTAACTAATCCCAAACCATGGATACTTTATGCTCTTTTACAGCTGTGTTTCCCCGATGTGTTGTGTCGTGACCAATTACGTTTGCTTGCTTATATTCATGAATAAGGTCTAAGATAAGGTTTATGCATCTCTCAATCTTCGAAGCACGTATTGATATGTTGTAGCCTGTTGTAATAAACTTCTTTCCCCATGTCTTGCATGTGTAATGAATTAATCATCCTTAATTGTTTTGAAATGAAATTACCAATTAAATAACGGGTTTTTGGATACAAGTCTGAGATGGTTTTGAAAGAGAGAAAGAGTGATTATGAGCCAAGCAGCTTCTTCCACCTGGCGTAACCAAGGGGGAGCATGAAAATCACAAGGCAAATCGCACTAACACTCCACACAAAGTAACCAAAGACGTCATGATTCTTATACAACGGTAACGGCATGTTCATTCCGAACCAGCTTACCAACAATGTGTATACAGTTATCGCGAAGGAGGCTATGGTCAGCGTCAGCTGCAGCTGGATCATTTCGTTCCGTTGGTTATCCAGTTGTATGTTCACGTAGTCCTCTGTGTCGTCAATGTACTCCCTCACCGTGAGAATCCTGTTCCTCATCCCCTCCAGCTGCATGAAGTAGGCCTCCAGCAACATCTCCAGATCCTCCACGTCGTCATCTTCCTTCGTACTGCTCGTCACCATACTTGAGCTTCTGTTTGATGCCACCCGGTCGAGAACTGTCCCCGCAAACACTGCTTCAGATTGCTGGTTGTGGATCCATTTCCTTGTTATACAAGTCTGCCATGTCTTCGTTGTCATCTAACAAATGCTCGATTTCATCTCTCACCTGAATAAAAACGTACAAGAGCTTCTTTTTTTTGTTTCCCCTTCCATCACAACACACAACAACATTACAGTATCATGGAAGGAAAAGGTTACCTTTTGCACACGGGCTAGCAAGCGGGTGAGATTGCTTTTCAAGCTTCGAACGTATTCAAGATTCTCGGTGCTGACATTCTTGGTTAGTTGATCAAGGACAGGCCAGGCTTCCGTCTCAAGTGCTGCAACACTGGTATCAACAAACGAGCAGACGACCTCGAGTGAAATCTCCAGGACCTGGAACTCGAAAGGGAGCTCGCTCTGCAACCCCTCTGCAGCATCTGGATCAAGAGATGATCGTACGACATTCGCGGAAGCGTTAGCCCTCTGATGAAACTGTTGCTTGAGCCTGTCAACGAGCGGGAGAACTTCAGGGCGGAGAGGATCCAAGAGCAGCACTTCTTCTGCGGTAACTATCAGCTTTATGACCTCTAAGTTCACAACAATGGCTTTCTCCCTCGCTGCAGAGATCAAAAACGCATAAACACTTTTCATATCCAATTCCCAAGGCTCGTTATGATCCCTAGTTCGTGCAGACTCCAAACGTTTGGGCAAATCGAAATTAACAGAGGAGAGAAATCGAAACTATACCGAGAATGTTAGAGGAGTGAGAGAAGACAGGGCCAAGGATCCTCAGATCCCTAGCGGGAACGGAGGCACGTTTGATGATGGTACTCTTGTCGCATTCCACCACCTCCATAGCCCCAGTCCGATCAAACCTCATCCACAGCCTCGCTCCTCCGGTTTTCTTCTTCGCCTTCCCAACAGCCGCTGCTCCGCCTGCTGAGTTAATCGGAAGAGGAGGCGGTGGAGACGAAATCCGGCTAGTGTCGGATTCATCCTTCGCCGCAGCACCCTTCTTCCGGTGGCGGATGTTCGAAAGACGGCGAAACGACAAGTCGCCCTCCCCCATTTCGATTAATTATTGTTCCTGTCGCCGCAGAGCTCAGAGATCTGGCGGCCGAGCTCTGCCGCTTCTTCTTCTTCTTCTACTTCGCTTTCTACGATTTCGACGGATCCTTTCCTCTACCATAAACGCAAGGGAGGAGTGAGGAGTTACATGAGCTGGACACTCTTATCATGAACAAGTGGAAAACAAGAAATAAACACGTTTCAAAATTCCGTAGAACACGAATGCCCGACGAATTAAAAAAAAGAGGGTTTTATTTTTAGACGGTTAATCTGGGCTTTTTAAGCAAAAGAGTATATGATATGGGCTGGATTTTATTTCTCAAAGCCCAAAAAAGGTGACAAAAATATTCCGACCTGCCGGAATCGAACCAGCGACCTAAAGATTATCTGCAACGCCTACAGTCTTCCGCTCTACCAACTGAGCTAAGGTCGGATACATTTATTGTATTCGCAATAATGTTTATAATAGATCAGGTACTTTATTGAAATAGTACTAACAATCAATGTTCATCGTCTTGTTATGCTACTTTTCAATTCTCATGGACAAAAAAAGCCTCGAAATATATTTAAAGTGGACAGCTTAATTTGTTTGAAATTTACTTACGAGGTAAGTACATATCAATATTACATTATTGTCTAGGATTTTTCTATTAAAAAAAAATTGTTGCACGATTCAAATATGTAATTATAAGCAAATGAATCCACTCGGCAGATTGTGAGGATTATTTAATTCAAATTATGTTATCTAATTATATAATGCATTACTTTTTTAATTACTCCTTAATTTAGCATCGTTTGAAACGGAAATACTAGTCCTAGTTAGAGCTAGGACTAGGAGCCTACATAACCATGTTGCTGAGTTTGTGTGTGATGTGAGTGTAAAAACATTTTAATCGTGATCGTATTTTATAATTTATTTCATCATGTATTTATATGATAAACGGAGCATATAGATTCATAAGGTTTAAATGAATTATTAATACTGAAAAGGAAAAGTGGAGCTTTGTATAATTAACCTAATAAGAACTTTAATAATCTACCCATACGATGATTTGAGAAATAAAATAGCATATATTATGGGCTGGATCATCTAAATAAATTAAAGTCAAATGGACAAGAACCTAGTGGGGCTTTGCCTAACTATGTTGGGAAAGAATAATTAAGCTCATGGTGTTCTAACCTTTCTTTTTATTAAAAAAGCGCGGGCTGGTCTTATCCTAAAGTATTAGAACAGAGACTCACATGAATCAACTTGATAGTGAAAATATATAATTATTCTCAAGTTCATTATATAAAATCAATTTAACAAAGCTTTTCTACGAAGCGAAACATATATCTACGAAGCGAAAAAATTAGGTACTTGTTATCCGAATTATCACTAAAAACAATTTTAGAACTTACTCAACAAATGAGTATCATGACTATAATGACTATGATTATGAATGCTCATATTCTTGAAGCGGATATGCACCCAAATATACGGACAAGTACAAAATTGAAAACAAAATGCTTGGTAATATTGGTAGAACAAGATTTATTAGATTTTCATGCTATTTGAAAAACTTTAGCGATAGAAGGGTGTGTATATATATGTCGATGTGCATAGATGTACCTTGTGCTTATACATAGATTTGTATCAAACTTAAATCCGACGAAAAGGAGACTTACATACACTCATCAAGACAGCAATTAAATATTACGTTTAATTTTCCAATGAACTACCTCTTTTTCAACAAATTGAACTAACAAATCAACCTACCATAGTAGTACCATACGTATTTTTTTTTTGAAACGAGTACCATACGTATTTAAAAGCTTTTTTTTTTGTTTTTTTGGTCGAGGTATTTAAAATCTTCAATTCCAATTTTAATATTCTACCAGATCAATTTAAAAATAACTTTAAAAAATACGACTCGTACACTGTCCATCTATGTGGTGGTTTTTTGGTTTTGGTTTGATGGGTCCGAGGCTTTTATTGGTTTTACTAAACGCAACCAATTCATGGTCTAGTAGAGTTCTTACTTGTACAATGCTTTTTTTATTTTTGTTGTTGTATGCAAATTAGTATTTTTTACTTACGTCTGTTTTTGTCGGTAGTTTTTTATATTGTAACCAATTGTGATATATATATATATATATATATATATATATATATATATTTCATCCCGCATAGTGTGAAATGAAGGATTTAAAATAGAGATATTCGACTCGAATTCGTGAACCATATTGTTGGATCTCCGAATTACAAATCCGACTATTGTAAACCAAACATTGCGTCAAACGGACTAACCGTAGATATTATCAATTTAGGTCATCGCAATGAAGTAAAGGTAAGCATATATCATTGTTGAACAAAAAAAAAAAGGTAAGCATATATCACAAATTTTGACTAATCCTCCTCTCTCGAAGTACTAACACTAAATTTTACGTTTTTCCTCTTTAAATTCTTCTACTTCAAGTTCTTCTTTTGAACCACAATTTTCATGAATATCAATTCGAACATTTTGCCGAACATCTTAGTGTACCATATGATCTAGTCGATCACATAAATTTTGATAGTGGAATGTTAGGAATCTAGTTGTTCGGTGAGAGGGATAATAGTTGGATTCACTAGCATACGTACTATAATACTAGTTAAATGAGAAAAGGATAATTTTTCCGCAGTCTGTTAAAGATCAACTTAGGTTTGGCTGGTTTTTATTTTTGTTCCTCTGTTAAAGAGCATTTGCATAATCAAAAGCATATACACGACCTGGTTGTGTACAATTAAAGTTTTGCCCAGAGGAAGAGGAGGAGAAGAGGCAGGGAGAGCCGCAGAGGCAAGGGTAGAGGCAAGAAGAATTGGAGCAACAGAGGAAATGTATGCATGGCTCTAGCAAAGCTAGCTAGCAGCTCTGAATCAGCCAAGCCTAGGCCCTTGCAGTGGCCTCGCTCTCTTGAAAGTTCAATTAAAATCTCATGTTTATTCATATGTAGAGTATTAATTTATATATACAAATTTTATTATAAAACAAATTAGATTACTTTTTAGAAAAATATTAGAAATAGAAGGGTGTGTGTGTATGTATGTCAATGTGCGCATACATATATAAATTTGTGCGAAACTTACATCCTACGATGGTGAGACTTTTTACATTTATAAATTCGTGAAGACACCAATAAATTTACATCTCCTTTTTCAACGGCTACGTTTTATTCAACAAAGTGAACCAACAAATCAACCTAACGTACGTATTACATATCTAAAATTCCAATTTTATCTTTTACACGTTTTAAAATAACCAAAAAATAATACTGCATTTTGAACCAATTCAATATAATATACAGAATAAAAAAATGATTTTAATTTTTCTTTAAAGAGAAAAATGATTATAATACAATGAAATAAAATAATATACGGTTTGTTTTCCCTTTTTCCTGAACATAGCCGCGCGAATCATCTCCCCTTTTTGTTTCTTTTTCAAACGTAATTCAAATATGTGCAGTTACAACAAAGATCGAATAAACTTTCTAAACCTTTTCATGACGTGGCAGTTTTTTATTGGACATATGATCTGCTTCTTTTTGCCGGCCATAAAAATCTTGCCTTGACCACAAAGGCAAGAATCACATAGGCCGCGGAACATTCCCTTTTTCTGTAGTCCCCATCTCCACGCGCTAAAGCGGCGCGTGGTATCTCCTCCTCGAAACATCTCAGCCAATCCTCGGAGACACCGTCTCCGTCACGCGCCACACCTTCACCGATTTATCCAAGCTTCCGCTGTACACTATCCATCTTCCTTCGCCGTTTTCCTCCGCCTCTTCCACCGCCGTCAAACATTTGACGGGTCCCACGTGGTCCATCAACACCGAGAGACACGAGTGTGTTCCATCGCCGTTCCTCCTCCACACACATATGTTCTTATCCGCTCCGCCGCTCAACACCAGACTCCCGGCGGCGGCGAGGCAGAGCACCGCCATACGATGGCCGCGGAGAGACCCGCCGTGAGAAAGAAATTTCTGCCCTTCCCAGAAATTAACGGAGCCGTCAGAAGATCCACAGTAAACAACAGACGCCGTTAAATTAACCGCTAACGCCGTTACAGCGTTCTCTTGCTTCATCAACACATTTACCAGAAAATGTTTCGTCCCTTTCCCTTGAAGCTCTCGTTTCCACACTTTCAAAGTTCCGTCTGCGGATCCGGTGAAGAGCAGATCGTCGAATCCGGTGGCAACGGTGTTGATCGCGTCGTCGTGAGCCGAAATCGATTCTAGGCATTTCGAATCGGAGAGTCTCCAGACTTTGAGAGTCTTATCCCACGAACCGGAGTAGAGTAAACCGAGCTCTTCGTTCAAGCTAAGACACGAAACGGCGTCGTAGTGTCGAATCTTCAGAACGTTTTTCCGGCGACGAACCTCGACGTAGTTCTTCGGATTCACCGATTTCGTCAAAAACTCCTTCAGAGTCGGTAAGCTCCCGATTCGGGAATATCCTCCGGTTCTTCTCTTAGACCCTCTCCAAACCCGAATTTTACCATCTTGATGACCGGTAAAAATCCGGTTATCTCCGGTTATTACAATCGTTTTAACTAATCCACTGGTTGATTTAAACCCGGTGAAATCCTTGAGATCTTTCCAGACCCGAATGTTCTTCGAATCGGATCCCGTGAATAGAAGATCTCC